>JAPDOI010000201.1:0-560000 GCA_029168955.1 Aplectana chamaeleonis
TACGTAGAGATGGGGGTCGGCGGAGCCAGGCACAGATATTACGTGGGGAGGGGTCGGCGAAGCCCGTACATCGTTCGGCGAAACAGAACGAACCTATCGTAAGAGATGGGGGTTGGCGGGCCGGCCCATCTTCCGGCGAAGCCAGTGAACGAATACTACGTAGAGGAGGAATGGGGTCGGCGAAGCCGAACAAATATTATCGTAGAAGGAGAGGGCTCGGCTGAAGCCGAACAGACACTACGTAGAGAGATGGGGGTCGGCGAAGCCGCTCCATTGTACGTAGAAGGAGGCTCGGCGAAGCCGGAACTGAGATACTACGTAAAGAGATGAGGGTCGGCGAAGCCGGCCCAATATTACGTAGAGGGAGGGGTCGGCGAAGCCGAACGAATACTACGTAGAGAGATGGTGGTCGGCGAAGCCGAACTTCCCATTGTTCGGCGAAGCTGAATGAGTACTACGTAGAGAGGAAGGCCTACGAAGCAATGGCCCATCGTTCGGCGAAGCCGAAACGAATACTACGTGTAGAGAGAGGCGGGTCGGCGAAGATGGCCCATCGTTCAGCAAAGCCGAACGAATACTAACGTAGAGGGTGGCCGGCGAAGACGGCTCATCGTTCGGCGAAGCCGAACAAATACTACGTAGAGATGGGGTCGGAGGAAGGTCGGCGAAGCCCGCCCATCGTTCGGCGAAGCCGAAAACGAATACTACGTAGAGAGATGAGGGTCGGCGAAGGCCAGAACAGATATTACGTAGAGAGGTGGTTGTCGGAGAAGCCGCTTCATCGTTCTGCGAAGTTGAACGAATACTACGTAGAGGAGGAAGGTCGACGAAGTTGGCCCATCGTTCGGCGAAGCCGAACGAGTACTAAGCTGGAGGGTGGCCGGCTAAGCCGGTCGATCGTTCGGCAGAGCCGAACGAATACTACGTAGAGGTAGGAAAGCCGACGGAACCGGCTCCATCGTTCGGCGAAGCCGAACGAATACTACGTAGAGAGAGGCAGGGTCGGCGAAGACGGCCCATCGTCGGGCGAAGACGAACGAATACTACGTAGAGAGATGAGGGTCGGCGAAGCCGAACGAGTACTAAGCGGAGGGTGGCCGGCTAAGCCGGCCCCTCGTTCGGCAGAGCCGAACGAACACTAAGCGGGAGGAGAGGGGGTCGGCGAAGACGACCCATCGTTCGGCGAAGCCGAACGAATACTACGTAGAGAGATGGGGGTCGGCGAAGCCGAACGATTACTACGTAGAGAGAGGGGGGTCGGCAAAGCCGGTTCACCGTTCGTCGAAGCCGAACGAGAACTAAGCGGAGGGTGACCGGCGAAGCCGGCCCATCGTTCGGCAGAGCCGAACGAATACTACGTAGAGGTAGGAAAGCCGACGGAACCGGCCCATCGTTCGGCAGAGCCGAACGAATACTACGTAGAGGTAGGAAAGCCGACGGAACCGGCCCATCGTTCGGCGAAGCCGAACGAATATTACGTAGAGGGAGGGGGGGGCGGCGAAGCCGGCTTATCGTTCGGCGAAGCCGAACGAATACTACGTAGAGAGATGAGGGTCGGCGAAGCCGAAACGAATATTACGTAGAGGGAGGGGTCGGCGAAAGCCGGCCCATCGTTCGGCGGAGCCGAACGAACACTAAGCGGAGAGGGGATCGGCGGAGCCGGTCCATCGTTCGGCGAAGCCGAACGAATACTACCGAGGGGTCATCGTCGGCGAAGCCGAACGAATACTACGTAGAGAGATGGGAGTCGGCGAAGCCGAAACGAATATTACGTAGAAGGAGGGCGGGTCGGCGAAGCCGGCCATCGTTCGGCGGAGCCGAACGAACACTAAGCGTAGAGAGGGACGGTCGGCGAAGAGCCCGTTCATCGTTCGGCAAAGCCGAACGAATACTGCGTAGAGATTTGGGTCGGCCAAGCCGAACGAATACTACGTAGAGAGATGATTGACGGCGAAGCCGGCCCATTGTTCGGCGAAGCCGAACGAATACTACGTAGAGTGAGGAAGGCCGACGAAGCCGGCCCATCGTTCGGCGAAGCCGAACGAATACTACGTAGAGAGAGGGGGGTCGGCGAGGCCGGCTCATCTTTCGGCAGAGCCGAACGAATACTACGTAGAGGTAGGAAAGCCGACGGAACCGGCCCATCGTTCGGCAAAGCCGAACGAATACTACGTAGAGAGAGGCGGGTCGGCGAAGACGGCCCATCGTTTGGCGAAGTCGAACGAATACTACTTAGAGAGATGAGGGTCGGCGAAGCCGGGCCGATATTACGGCGATCGAACGAATACTACGCGGAGGGTCGGCGAAGCTGCTGGCCCATCGTTCGGCGAAGCCGAACGAATACTAGGGAGAGAGAGGGGGGTCGGCGAAGCCGGGCCATAGTTCGGCGAAGCCGAACAAATACTCCGTAGAGAGAGGGGGGCGGCGAAGCCGAACGAATACTACGTAGAGAGAGGGGGTCGGCGAAGCTGGTTCACCGTTCGTCGAAGCCGAACGAATACTAAGCGTAGAGGAGTGAAGGCCGACGAAGCCCATCGTTCGGCGGAGCCGAACGAATACTACGTAGAGGTAGGAAACCCGCCGGCACCGGCCCATCGTTCGGCAGAGCGGAACCAATACTACGTAGAGGGAGGAAGGCCGACGAAGCCGGCCCATCGTTCGGCGAAGCCGAACGAATACTACGTAGAGAGAGGGGGGTCGGCGAAGCCGGCCCATCGTTCGGCGAAGCCGAACGAATACTACGTAGAGAGATGGGTCGGCGAAGCCATTCGGCGAACGAATATTCAGTAGAGAGGGGGTCGGCGAAGCCGGCCCATCGTTCGGCGAAGCCGAACGAATACTACGTAGAGATGGGGGTCGCATGAAGGTCGGCGAAGCCGGCCCATCGTTCGGCGAAGCCGAACGAATACTACGTGGAGAGATGGGGTCGGCGAAGCCGGAAGCAGAACGAATATTACGTAGATAGGAGGGTCGGCGAAGAGCCGGCATCGTTCGGCGGAGCCGAACAGATACTACGTAGAGGAGGGCGGCCGGCGAAGCTGGCCCATCGTTCCGGCGAAGCCGAACAGATACTACGTAAGAGAGAGGGGGTCGGCGAAGACGGCCCATCGTTCGGCGAAGCCGAACGAATACTACGTAGAGAGAAGGATGGGGTCGGCGAAGCCGCCATCGTTCAGCGAAGCCGAACGAATATCACTAGAGGGAGGAAGGCCGACGAAGCCGGCCCATCGTTCGGCGAAGCCGAACGAATACTACGTAGAGGTAGGCCGGCCGACGAAGCCGGCCCATCGTTCGGCAGAGCCGAACGAATACTACGTAGAGGTAGGAAGGCCGACGGAGCCGGCCCATCGTTCGGCGAAGCCGAACGAATACTACGTAGAGAGAGGCGGGTCGGCGAAGACGGCCCATCGTTCGGCGAAGCCGAACGAATACTACGTAGAGATGAGGGTCGGCGAAGCCGAA
Organism: Aplectana chamaeleonis; assembly: GCA_029168955.1. NCBI lineage: Eukaryota > Metazoa > Nematoda > Chromadorea > Rhabditida > Cosmocercidae > Aplectana > Aplectana chamaeleonis. Next base: position 3,463 of record JAPDOI010000201.1, read on the forward strand.
CCAGGCGAACGATATTACGTAGAGGGAGGAAAGTCGGCGAAGTCATCAAAATCGTTCGGCGAAGCCGAACGAATACTACGTAGAGAGAGGCGGGTCGGCAAAGGTCGGCCGTCATCGTTCGGCGAAGCCGAACAGAATACTACGTAGAGGAGAGATGAAGGGTTCATCGTCGGCGAAGCCGAACAGATACTACGTAGAAGGAGGGGGGTCGGCGAAGCGGCCCATCGTTCGGCAGAGCCGAACGAACACTAAGCGGAGGGCGGCCGGCGAAGCCGGTTCATCGTTTGGCGTAGCCGAACGAATACTACGTAGAGACAGGGGGGTCGGCGAAGCCGAACGAATATTACGTAGAGGGAGGGGGGTCGGCGAAGCCGGCCCATTGTTCGGCGAAGCCGAACGAATACTACGTAGAGGGAGGAAGGCCGACGAAGCCGGCCCATCGTTCGGCGAAGCCGAACGAATACTACGTAGAGAGGGGGGTCGGCGCAGCCGGTTTATCGTTCGTCGAAGCCCAACGAGTATTACGTAGAGAGGCAGGCCGGCGAAGCCGGCCCATCGTTCGGCGAAGCCGAACGAATACTACGTAGAGAGGGGTCGGCGAGAGCCGCCGTCGTTCGGCGAAGCCGAACGAATACTACGTAGAGAGATGGGGGTCGGCGAAGCCGAACAAATATTACGTAGAGAAAGGGGGCTCGGCAAAGCCGACCCATCGTTCGGCGAAGCCGAACGAATACTACGTAGAGAGCGGGTCGGCGAAGTTTGCTCCATCGTTCGGCGAAGCCGAACGAATACTACGTAGAGAGATGGGGGTCGGCGAAGACGGCCCATCGTTCAACGGAGCCGAACGAATACTAAACGTAGAGGGCGGCCGGCGAAACGGCTCATCGTTTGGCGTAGAGCCGAAAGAACACTACGTAGAGAGGGTCGGCGAAGCCGAACAGATACTACGTAGAGAGAGGGGTCGGCGAAGCCGGCCCATCGTTCGGCGAAGCCGAACGAATACTACGTAGAGGAGGAAGGTCGACGAAGCCGGCCCATCGTTCGGCGAAGCCGAACAGATACTACGTAGAGAGGGTGGCGAAGGCTGGCCCATCGTTCGGCGAAGCCGAACAGATACTACGTAGAGAGAGGTCAGCGAAGCCGCGACGGATATTGGTAGATCGTTCGGCGAAGTCGGCCCACCATTCAGCGAAGCCGAACGATACTACGTAGATGAGAGGGCGGGTCGGCGAAGATCGGCCCATCGTTCGGCGAAGCCGAACAGATACTACGTAGAGATGAGGGTCGGCGAAGCCGAACGAGTACTACGTAGCGGAGGGTGGCCGGCTAAGCCGGTACATCGTTCGGCGAAATCGAACGAATACTACGTAGAGAAGCCGAAGAGGGGTCGGCGAAGTCGTTCGGCGAAGCCGAACGAATACTCCGCAGAGAGGCGGGCCGGCGAAGCCGAACGAATACTTCGTAGAGAGAGGGGGGTCGGCGAAGCCGGCCCATTGTTCGGAGAAGCCGAACGAATACTACGTAGAGGGAGGAAGGCCGACGAAGCCGGCCCATCGTTCGGCGAAGCCGAACGGATACTACGTAGAGAGAGGGAGTCAGCGAAGAGCCGAGCCGAAGTCGCGAATACTACGTATAGAGATGAGGTCGGCGAAGCCGAAACGAATATTACGTAGAGGAGGAAAGCCGACGAAGTGGCCCATCGTTCGGCAACCGAACGAATACTACGTAGGGAGGGGGCCGGCGAAGCCGGCCCATCGTTCGGCGAAGCCGAACGAATACTACATGAGAGGGGGTCGGCGAAGCCGAACGAAACAGATATTACGTAGAAGGAGGAAGTCGGCGAAGCCGGCCCATCGTTCGGCAGAAGCCGAACGAATACTACGTAGAGGGAGGACCGCCGACGAAGCCGGCCCATCTTATCGGCGAAGCCGAACGAATACTACGTAGAGAGAGGCGGGTCGGCGAAGACGGCCCATTGTTCGGCGAAGCCGAACGAATACTACGTAGAGAGATGGGGGTCGGCGAAGCCGAACGAATATTACGTAGAGGGAGGGTCGGCGAAGCCGGCTCATCGTTCGGCGGAGCCGAACGAACACTAAGCGGAGGGCTGCCGGCGAAGTTGGCCATCGTTCGGCAAAGCCGAACGAATACTACGTAGAGATTGGGGTCGGCGAAGCCGAACGAATACTACGTAGAGAGAGGATTGTCGGCGAAGCCGGCCCATTTGTTCGGCGAAGCCGAACGAGATACTACGTAGAGGGAGGAAGGCCGACGAAGCCGGCCCATCGTTCGGCGAAGCCGAACGAATACTACGTAGAGAGAGGGGGGTCGGCGAGGCCGGGGCATCGATCGGCGAAGCCGGAGGAAAACTACGTAGGGAGAATGGGGTCGGCGGAGCCGGGCAGATATTACGTAGAGGGAGGGTCGGCGAAGCCTGCCCACCGTTCAGCGAAGCCGAACGAATACTACGTAGAGATGGGGGTCGGATGAAGGTCGGCGAAGTTGGCTCATCGTTCGGCGAAGCCGAACAGATACTACGTAGAGAGAGGGGTCGGCGAAGCGGCCTATCGTTCGGCGGAGCCGAACGAACACTAAGCGGAGGGCGGCCGGCGAAGCTGGCCTAACGTTTGGCGAAGCCGAACGAATACTACGTAGAGAGGGGGGTCGGCCAAGCCGAACGAATACTACGTAGAGAGATGGGGGTCGGCGAAGCCGGCCCATTGTTTGGCGAAGCCGAACGAATACTACGTAGAGGGAGGAAGGCCGACAAAGCCGGCCCATCGTTCGGCGGAGCCGAACGAATACTACGTAGAGGTAGGAAGGCCGACGAAACCGGCCCATCGTTCGGCAGAGCCGAACGAATACTACGTAGAGGTAGGAAAGCCGACGGAACCGGCCCATCGTTCGGCGAAGCCGAACGAATATTACGTAGAGGGAGGGGGGGGCGGCGAAGCCGGCCCATCGTTCGGCGAAGCCGAACGAATACTACGTAGAGAGGGGGTCGGCGAAGCCGAACGAATATTACGTAGAGGGAGGGGGGTCGGCAAAGCCGGCCCATCGTTCGGCGGAGCCGAACGAACACTAAGCGGAGAGAGGGGGGTCGGCGGAGCCGGCCCATCGTTCGGCGAAGCCGAACGGATACTACGTAGAGAGATGGGGGTCGGCGAAGCCGAACGAATATTACGTAGAAGGAGGGGGGGTCGGCGAAGCCGGCCCATCGTTCGGCGGAGCCGAACGAACACTAAGCGGAGGGCGGCCGGCGAAGCCCACCCATCGTTTGGCAAAGCCGAAAGAATACTGCGTAGAGATTGGGGTCGGCCAAGCCGAACGAATACTACGTAGAGAGATGATTGTCGGCGAAGCCGGCCCATTGTTCGGCAAAGCCGAACGAATACTACGTAGAGGGAGGAAGGACGACGAAGCCGGCCCATCGTTCGGCGAAGCCGAACAAATACTACGTAGAGAGAGGGGGGTCGGCGAGGCCGGCTCATCGTTCGGCGAAGCCGAACGAATACTACGTAGAGAGATGGGGGTCGGCGAAGTCGAACGAATATTACGTAGAGGGAGGTGGGGTCGGCGAAGCCTGCCCACCATTCGGCGAAGCCGAACGAATACCACGCAGAGAGATGGGGGTCGGATGAAGGTCGGCGAAGTTGGCTCATCGTTCGGCGAAGCCGAACGAATACTACGTAGAGAGACGGAGGGGGTCGAAGCCCGGGTCTATCGTTGAGGGCCCGCGGAAGCCGAACGAATACTACGTAGGGAGATGGGGGTCGGCGAAGCCGGCCCATCGTTCGGCGGAGCCGAAAGAATACTACGTAGAGGGAGGAAAGCCGACGAAGCCGGCCCATCGTTCGGCGAAGCCGAACGAATACTACGTAGAGAGGGGGGTCGGCCAAGCCGAACGAATACTACGTAGAGAGATGGGGATCGGCGAAGCCGGTCCATTGTTCGGCGAAGCCGAACGAATACTACGTAGAGGGAGGAAGGCCGACGAAGCCGGCCCATCGTTCGGCGGAGCCGAACGAATACTACGTAGAGAGAGGCGGGTCGGCGAAGACGGCCCATCGTTCGGCGAAGTCGAACGAATACTACGTAGAGAGATGAGGGTCGGCGAAGCCAAACGAATATTACGTAGAGGGAGGAAAGCCGACGAAGCCGGCCCATCGTTCGGCGAAGCCGAACGAATACTACGTAGAGAGAGGCGGGTTGGCGAAGACGGCCCATTGTTCGGCGAAGCCGAACGAATACTACGTAGAGGGAGGAATGCCGGCGAAGCCGGTTCATCGTTCGGCGAAGCCGAACGAATACTACGTAGAAAGATGGGGGTCGGCGAAGCCGAACAAATATTACGTAGAAGGAGAGGGCTCGGCGAAGCCGAACGAATACTACGTGGAGAGATGGGGGTCGGCGAAGCCGGCCCATTGTTCGGCGAAGCCGAACGAATACTACGTAGAGAGATGAGGGTTGGCGGAGCCGAACGAATATTACGTAGAGGGAGGGGGGGTCGGCGAAGCCGAACGAATACTACGTAGAGAGATGGGGGTCGGCGAAGTCGGCCCATTGTTCGGCGAAGCCGAACGAATACTACGTAGATAGAGGGGGTCGGCGAAGACGGCCCATCGTTCGGCGAAGCCGAACGAATACTACGTAGAGAGATGAGGGTCGGCGAAGCCGAACGAGTACTAAGCGGAGGGTGGCCGGCTAAGCCGGCCTATCGTTCGACGAAATCGAACGAATACTACGTAGAGAGATGAGGGTCGGCGAAGCCGAACGAATATTACGTAGAGGGAGGGGGGGTCGGCGAAGCCGAACGAATACTACGTAGAGAGATGGGGGTCGGCGAAGTCGGCCCATTGTTCGGCGAAGCCGAACGAATACTACGTAGATAGAGGGGGTCGGCAAAGACGGCCCATCGTTCGGCGAAGCCGAACGAATACTACGTAGAGAGAGGCGGGTCGGCGAAGCCACTTCATCGTTCGTCGAAGCCGAACGAGTACTAAGCGGGAGGGTGGCCGGCAAAGACGGCCCATCTTTCGGCGAAGCCGAACGAATACTACGTAGAGAGAGGGGGGTCGGAGAAGCCGCTTCATCGTTCTGCGAAGTTGAACGAATACTACGTAGAGGGAGGAAGGTCGACGAAGCCGGCCCATCGTTCGGCGAAGCCGAACGAGTACTAAGCGGAGGGTGGCCGGCTAAGCCGGCCCATCGTTCGGCAGAGCCGAACGAATACTACGTAGAGGTAGGAAAGCCGACGGAACCGGCCCATCGTTCGGCGAAGCCGAACGAATACTACGTAGAGAGAGGCGGGTCGGCGAAGACGGCCCATCGTTCGGCGAAGTCGAACGAATACTACGTAGAGAGATGAGGGTCGGCGAAGCCGAACGAGTACTAAGCGGAGGGTGGCCGGCTAAGCCGGCCTATCGTTCGGCGAAATCGAACGAATACTACGTAGAGAGATGAGGGTCGGCGAAGCCGAACGAATATTACGTAGAGGGAGGGGGGGTCGGCGAAGCCGAACGAATACTACGTAGAGAGATGGGGGTCGGCGAAGTCGGCCCATTGTTCGGCGAAGCCGAACGAATACTACGTAGATAGAGGGGGTCGGCAAAGACGGCCCATCGTTCGGCGAAGCCGAACGAATACTACGTAGAGAGAGGCGGGTCGGCGAAGCCACTTCATCGTTCGTCGAAGCCGAACGAGTACTAAGCGGGAGGGTGGCCGGCAAAGACGGCCCATCTTTCGGCGAAGCCGAACGAATACTACGTAGAGAGAGGGGGGTCGGAGAAGCCGCTTCATCGTTCTGCGAAGTTGAACGAATACTACGTAGAGGGAGGAAGGTCGACGAAGCCGGCCCATCGTTCGGCGAAGCCGAACGAGTACTAAGCGGAGGGTGGCCGGCTAAGCCGGCCCATCGTTCGGCAGAGCCGAACGAATACTACGTAGAGGTAGGAAAGCCGACGGAACCGGCCCATCGTTCGGCGAAGCCGAACGATTACTACGTAGAGAGGGGGGTCGGCGAAGACGGCCCATCGTTCGGCGAAGTCGAACGAATACTACGTAGAGAGATGAGGGTCGGCGAAGCCGAACGAGTACTAAGCGGAGGGTGGCCGGCTAAGCCGGCCTATCGTTCGGCGAAATCGAACGAATACTACGTAGAGAGATGAGGGTCGGCGAAGCCGAACGAATATTACGTAGAGGGAGGGGGGGTCGGCGAAGCCGGCCCATCGTTCGGCGAAGCCGAACGAATACTACGTAGAGAGGGGGTCGGCGAAGCCGAACGAATATTACGTAGAGGGAGGGGGGTCGGCGAAGCCGGCCCATTGTTCGGCGAAGCCGAACGAATACTACGTAGAGGGAGGAAGGCCGACGAAGCCGGCCCATCGTTCGGCGAAGCCGAACGGATACTACGTAGAGAGAGGGGGGTCGGCGAAGCCGAACGAATACTACTTAGAGAGATGAGGGTCTGCGAAGCCGAACGAATATTACGTAGAGGGAGGGGGGTCGGCGAAAGCGGCCTACGTTCGGCGGAGCCGAACGAACACTAAGCGGAGGGCGGCCGGCGAAGCTGGCTCATCGTTCGGCGAAGCCGAACGAATACTACGTAGAGAGGGGGGTCGGCCAAGCCGAACGAATACTACGTAGAGAGATGGGGATCGGCGAAGCCGGTCCATTGTTCGGCGAAGCCGAACGAATACTACGTAGAGGGAGGAAGGCCGACGAAGCCGGCCCATCGTTCGGCGGAGCCGAACGAATTCTACGTAGAGAGAGGCGGGTCGGCGAAGACGGCCCATCGTTCGGCGAAGTCGAACGAATACTACGTAGAGAGATGAGGGTCGGCGAAGCCGAACGAATATTACGTAGAGAGAGAGGGGGGTCGGCCAAGCCGGCCCATCGTTCGGCGGAGCCGAACGAACACTAAGCGGAAGGTGGCCGACGCAGCCGGCCCATCGTTCTTTGGAGCCGAACGAATACTACGTAGAGGGAGGAAAGCCGACGAAGCCGGCCCATCGTTCGGCGAAGCCGAACGAATACTACGTAGAGAGAGGCAGGTCGGCGAAGACGGCCCATTGTTCGGTGAAGCCGAACGAATACTACGTAGAGGGAGGAATGCCGGCGAAGCCGGTTCATCGTTTGGCGAAGCCGAACGAATACTACCCAGAGAGAGGGGGGTCGGCGAAGCCGGCTCATCGTACGGCGAAGCCGAACGAATACTACGTAGAGAGATGGGAGTCGGCGAAGCCGAACAAATATTACGTAGAGGGAGGGTGCTCGGCGAAGCCGGCCCATTGTTCGGCGAAGCCGAACGAATACTACGTAGAGAGGGGGTCGGTGAAGCCGAACGAATACCACATAGAGAGATGGGGTCGGAGGAAAGTCGGCGGAGCCGGCCCATCTTTCGGCGAAGCCGAACGAATACTACGTAGAGAGATGAGGGTTGGCGGAGCCGAACGAATATTACGTGGAGGGAGGGGAGGTCGGCGAAGCCGAACGAATACTACGTAGAGAGATGGGGGTCGGCGAAGCAGGCCCATTGTTCGGCGAAGCCGAACGAATACTACGTAGATAGAGGGGGTCGGCGAAGACGGCCCATCGTTCGGCGAAGCCGAACGAATACTACGTAGAGAGAGGCGGGTCGGCGAAGCCACTTCATCGTTCATCGAAGCCGAACGAGTACTAAGCGGAGGGTGGCCGGCAAAGACGGCCCATCTTTCGGCGAAGCCGAACGAATACTTCGTAGAGAGAGGGGGTCGGAGAAGCCGCTTCATCGTTCTGCGAAGTTGAACGAATACTACGTAGAGGGAGGAAGGTCGACGAAGCCGGCCCATCGTTCGGCGAAGCCGAACGAGTACTAAGCGGAGGGTGGCCGGCTAAGCCGGCCCATCGTTCGGCAAAGCCGAACAAATACTACGTAGAGGTAGGAAAGCCGACGGAACCGGCCCATCGTTCGGCGAAGTCGAACGAATACTACGTAGAGAGAGGCGGGTCGGCGAAGACGGCCCATCGTTCGGCGAAGTTGAACGAATACTACGTAGAGAGATGAGGGTCGGCGAAGCCGAACGAGTACTAAGCGGAGGGTGGCCGGCTAAGCCGGCCCATCGTTCGGCGGAGCCGAACGAACACTAAGCGGAGAGAGGGGGGTCGGCGAAGACGACCCATCGTTTGGCGAAGCCGAACGAATACTACGTAGAGGAAGGTCGGCGAAGATCGTTCGGGAACGAACGAATATTACGTAGAGGAGGGTGGTCGGCGGACGGTTCGGGCCGAACGAATATTACGTAGAGGGAGGGGGGGTCGGCGAAGCCGGCCCATCGTTCGGCGGAGCCGAACGAACACTAAGCGGAGGGCGGCCGGCGAAGCCGGCCTATCGTTTGGCAAAGCCGAACGAATACTACGTAGAGAGTGGGGTCGGCCAAGCCGAACGAATACTACGTAGAGAGATGGGGGTCGGCGAAGCCGGCCCATCGTTCGGCGAAGCCGAACGATTACTACGTAGAGAGAGGGGGGTCGGCGAAGCCGGCTTATCGTTCGGCGAAGCCGAACGAATACTACGTAGAGAGATGGGGGTCGGCGAAGCCAAACGAATACTACGTAGAGAGATGGGGGTCGGCGAAGCCGAACGAATATTACACAGAGGGAGGGGGGTCGGCGAAGCCTGCCCACCGTTCGGCGAAGCCGAACGAATACCACGTAGAGAGATGGGGGTCGGATGAAGGTCGGCGAAGCCGGCTCATCGTTCGGCGAAGCCGAACGAATACTACGTGGAGAGATGGGGGTCGGCGAAGCCGAACAAATATTACGTAGAGGGAGGGTGGTCGGCGAAAGCGGCCTATCGTTCGGCGTAGCCGAACGAACACTAAGCGGAGGGCGGCCGGCGAAGCCGGCCTATCGTTTGGCGAAGCCGAACGAATACTACGTAGAGAGGGGGGTCGGCCAAGCCGAACGAATACTACGTAGAGAGATGGGGGTCGGCGAAGCCGAACGAATACTTCGTAGAGAGAGGGGGGTCGGAGAAGCCGCTTCATCGTTCTGCGAAGTTGAACGAATACTACGTAGAGGGAGGAAGGTCGACGAAGCCGGCCCATCGTTCGGCGAAGCCGAACGAGTACTAAGCGGAGGGGGGCCGGCTAAGCCGGCCCATCGTTCGGCAAAGCCGAACGAATACTACGTAAAGGTAGGAAAGCCGACGGAACCGGCCCATCGTTCGGCGAAGCCGAACGAATACTACGTAGAGAGAGGCGGGTCGGCGAAGACGGCCCATCGTTCGGCGAAGTTGAACGAATACTACGTAGAGAGATGAGGGTCGGCGAAGCCGAACGAGTACTAAGCGGAGGGTGGCCGGCTAAGCCGGCCCATCGTTCGGCGGAGCCGAACGAACACTAAGCGGAGAGAGGGGGGTCGGCGAAGACGACCCATCGTTTGGCGAAGCCGAACGAGTACTAAGCGGAGGGTGGCCGGCGAAGCCGAACGAATACTACGTAGAGAGATGAGGGTCGGCGAAGCCGAACGAATATTACGTAGAGGGAGGGGGGGGGTCGGCGAAGCCGGCCCATCGTTCGGCGGAGCCGAACGAACACTAAGCGGAGGGCGGCCGGCGAAGCCGGCCCATCGTTTGGCAAAGCCGAACGAATACTACGTAGAGAGTGGGGTCGGCCAAGCCGAACGAATACTACGTAGAGAGATGGGGGTCGGCGAAGCCGGCCCATCGTTCGGCGAAGCCGAACGAATACTACGTAGAGAGAGGGGGTCGGCGAAACCGAACGAATATTACGTAGAGGGAGGGCTCGGCGAAGCCGGCCCACCGTTCGGCGAAACCGAACGAATACCACGTAGAGAGATGGGGTCGGATGAAGGTCGGCGAAGCCGGCTCATCGTTCGGCGAAGCCGAACGAATACTACGTAGATAGAGGGTCGGCGAAGATGGCCCATCGTTCGGCGAAGCCGAACAAATATTACGTAGAGGGAGGGTGGTCGGCGAAAGCGGCCTATCGTTCGGCGTAGCCGAACAGAACACTAAGCGGAGGGCGGCCGACGAAGCCGGCCTATCGTTTGGCGAAGCCGAATGAATACTACGTAGAGAGGGGGGTCGGCCAAGCCGAACGAATACTACGTAAAGAGATGGGGGTCGGCGAAGCCGGCCCATTGTTTGGCGAAGCCGAACGATTACTACGTAGAGGGAGGAAGGCCGACGAAGCTGGCCCATCGTTCGGCGGAGCCGAACGAATACTACGTAGAGGTAAGAAGGCCGACGAAACCGGCCCACCGTTCGGCGAAGCCGAACGATTACTACGTAGAGAGAGGCGGGTCGGCGAAGACGGCCCATCGTTCGGCGAAGTCGAACGAATACTACGTAGAGAGATGAGGGTCGGCGAAGCCGAACGAATATTACGTAGAGAGAGGGGGGGTTGGCCAAGCCGGCCCATCGTTAGGCGGAGCCGAACGAACACTAAGCGGAGGGTGGCCGACGCAGCCGGCCCATCGTTCGGCGGAGCCGAACGAATACTACGTAGAGAGGGGGTCAACAAAGCCGAACGAGTACTACGTAGAGAGATGGGGGTCGGCGAAGCCGGCCCATTGTTCGGCGAAGCCGAACGAATACTACGTAGAGGGAGGAAGGCCGACGAAGCCGGCCCATCGTTCGGCGAAGCCGAACGAATACTACGTAGATAGAGGGGGTCGGCGAAGACAACCCATCGTTCGGCAAAGCCGAACGAATACTACGTAGAAAGGGGGTCGGCGAAGCCGAACGAATACCACGTAGAGAGATGGGGTCGGAGGAAGGTCGGCGGAGCCGGCCCATCTTTCGGCGAAGCCGAACGAATACTACGTGGAGAGATGAGGGTTGGCGAAGCCGAACGAACACTACGTAGAGAGATGGGGGTCGGCGAAGCCGGCCCATCGTTCGGCGAAGCCGAACGAATACAACGTAGAGAGGGGGTCGGCAAAGCCGAACGAATACTACGTAGAGAGATGGGGGTCGGCGAAGCCGGCCCATTGTTCGGCGAAGCCGAACGAATACTACGTAGAGGGAGGAAGGCCGACGAAGCCGGCCCATCGTTCGGCGAAGCCGAACGAATACTACGTAGAGAGGGGGTCGGCGAAGCCGAACGAATACCACGTAGAGAGATGGGGTCGGAGGAAGGTCGGCGGAGCCGGCCCATCTTTCGGCGAAGCCGAACGAATACTACGTGGAGAGATGAGGGTTGGCGAAGCCGAACGATTTTTACGTAGAGGGAGGGGGGTCGGCGAAGCCGAACGAACACTACGTAGAGAGATGGGGGTCGGCGAAGCCGGCCCATCGTTCGGCGAAGCCGAACGAATACTACGTAGATAGAGGGGGTCGGCGAAGACGGCCCATCGTTCGGCGAAGCCGAACGAATACTACGTAGAGAGAGGGTGACCGGCGAAGCCGGCCCATCGTTCGGCGAAGCTGAATGAGTACTACGTAGAGAGAGGAAGGCCTACGAAGCCGGCCCATCGTTCGGCGAAGCCGAACGAATACTACGTAGAGAGAGGCGGGTCGGCGAAGACGGCCCATCGTTCGGCAAAGCCGAACGAATACTACGTAGAGGGAAAAATGCCGGCGAAGCCGGTTCATCGTTCGGCGAAGCCGAACAAATACTACGTGGAGAGATGGGGGTCGGAGGAAGGTCGGCGGAGCCGGCCCATCGTTCGGCGAAGCCGAACGAATACTACGTAGAGAGATGAGGGTCGGCGAAGCCGAACGAATATTACGTAGAGAGGTGGTTGTCGGAGAAGCCGCTTCATCGTTCTGCGAAGTTGAACGAATACTACGTAGAGGGAGGAAGGTCGACGAAGCCGGCCCATCGTTCGGCGAAGCCGAACGAGTACTAAGCGGAGGGTGGCCGGCTAAGCCGGCCCATCGTTCGGCAGAGCCGAACGAATACTACGTAGAGGTAGGAAAGCCGACGGAACCGGCCCAGCGTTCGGCAAAGCCGAACGAATACTACGTAGAGAGAGGCGGGTCGGCGAAGACGGCCCATCGTTTGGCGAAGTCGAACGAATACTACTTAGAGAGATGAGGGTCGGCGAAGCCGAACGAGTACTAAGCGGAGGGTGGCCGGCTAAGCCGGCCCATCGTTCGGCGGAGCCGAACGAACACTAAGCGGAGAGAGGGGGGTCGGCGAAGACGACCCATCGTTTGGCGAAGCCGAACGAATAATACGTAGAGAGAGGGTGGTTGGCGAAGCCGAACGATTACTACGTAGAGAGAGGGGGGTCGGCAAAGCCGGTTCACCGTTCGTCGAAGCCGAACGAGAACTAAGCGGAGGGTGACCGGCGAAGCCGGCCCATCGTTCGGCAGAGCCGAACGAATACTACGTAGAGGTAGGAAAGCCGACGGAACCGGCCCATCGTTCGGCAGAGCCGAACGAATACTACGTAGAGGTAGGAAAGCCGATTTTAGGCAAATGTTACGAAAGGCCCATCGTTCGGCAAAGCGAAACGAATATTAGGTAGAGGGAGGGGGGGGGCGGCGAAGCCGGCCCATCGTTCGGCGAAGCCGAACGAATACTACGTAGAGAGGGGGTCGGCGAAGCCGAACGAATATTACGTAGAGGGAGGGGGGTCGGCGAAGCCGGCCCATCGTTCGGCGGAGCCGAACGAACACTAAGCGGAGAGAGGGGGATCGGCGGAGCCGGTCCATCGTTCGGCGAAGCCGAACGAATACTACGTAGAGAGATGGGGGTCGGCGAAGCCGAACGAATATTACGTAGAAGGAGGGGTGGGTCGGCGAAGCCGGCCCATCGTTCGGCGGAGCCGAACGAACACTAAGCGGAGGACGGCCGGCGAAGCCCGTTCATCGTTTGGCAAAGCCGAACGAATACTGCGTAGAGATTTGGGTCGGCCAAGCCGAACGAATACTACGTAGAGAGATGATTGACGGCGAAGCCGGCCCATTGTTCGGCGAAGCCGAACGAATACTACGTAGAGTGAGGAAGGCCGACGAAGCCGGCCCATCGTTCGGCGAAGCCGAACGAATACTACGTAGAGAGAGGGGGGTCGGCGAGGCCGGCTCATCTTTCGGCAGAGCCGAACGAATACTACGTAGAGAGAGGCGGGTCGGCGAAGACGGCCCATCGTTCGATCGAAGCTGAACGAATACTACGTAGAGGAGGGGGTCGGCGAAGCTGGCCCATCGTTCGGCGAAGCCGAACGAATATTACGTAGAGGGAGAGGGGTCGGCGAAGCCGGCCCATCCTTCGGCGAAGCCAAACGAACACTACGTAGAGAGAGGGTCGGCGAAGCCGGCCCATCGTTCGGCGAAGCCGAACGAATACTACGTAGAGAGAGGGGTCGGCGAAGTTGGCGTTCGGCGAAGCCGAACGAATACTACGTAGAGAGAGGCGGGTCGGCGAAGACGGCCCATCGTTTGGCGAAGTCGAACGAATACTACTTAGAGAGATGAGGGTCGGCGAAGCCGAACGAGTACTAAGCGGAGGGTGGCCGGCTAAGCCGGCCCATCGTTCGGCGAAGCCGAACGAATATTACGTAGAGGGAGGGGGGTCGGCAAAGCCGGCCCATCGTTTGGCGAAGCCGAACGAATAATACGTAGAGAGAGGGGGTCGGCGAAGCCGAACGAATACTACGTAGAGACAGGGGCGTCGGCGAAGCCGGTATCGTTCGTCGAAGCCGAACGAGTACTAAGCGGAGGGAAAAATGCCGGCGAAGCCGGTTCATCGTTCGGCGAAGCCGAACGAATACTACGTAGAGAGAGGGGGGTCGGCGAAGCCGGCCCATCGTTCGGCGAAGCCGAACGAATACAACGTATAGGGACGGGGGTCGGCGAAGCCGGCCCATCGTTCGGCCAAGCCGAACGAATATTACGTAGAGGAAGGGTGGCCGGCGAAGCCGGCCCATCGTTCGGTGGATCCGAACGAATACTACGCAGAGAGAGGGGGGTCGGCGAAGCCGGTTCATCGTTCGGCGAAGCCGAACGAATATTACGTAGAGGGAGGGGAGGTCGGCGAAGCCTGCCCACCGTTCGGCGAAGCCGAACGAATACCACGTAGAGAGATGGGGGTCGGATGAAGGTCGGCGAAGTTGGGTCATCGTTCGGCGAAGCCGAACGAATACTACGTGGAGAGATGAGGGTCGGCGAAGCCGAACGAATATTACGTAGAGGGAGGGGTCGGCGAAGCGGCCTATCGTTCGGCGGAGCCGAACGAATACTACGTAGAGGAGGGCGGCCGGCGAAGCTGGCCTAACGTTTGGCGAAGCCGAACGAATACTACGTAGAGAGGGGTCGGCGAAGCCGGATCATTCGCAAGCCGAACGAATACTACGTAGAGAGATGGGGGGTCGGCGAAGCCGGCCCATCGTTCGGTGAAGCCGAACGAATACTACGTAGAGGGAGGAAGGCCGACAAAGCCGGCCCATCGTTCGGCGGAGCCGAACGAATACTACGTAGAGGTAGGAAGGCCGACGAAGCCGGCCCATCGTTCGGGCAGAGCCGAAACGAATACTACGTAGAGGTAGGAAAGCCGACGGAACCGGCCCATCGTTCGGCGAAGCCGAACGAATATTACGTAGAGGGAGGGGGCGGCGAAGCCGGCCCATCGTTCGGCGAAGCCGAACGAATACTACGTAGAGGAGGGGGGTCGGCGAAGCTGGCCATCGTTCGGCGAAGCCGAACGAATATTACGTAGAGGTAGGGGGTCGGCAAAGCCGGCCCATCGTTCGGCGGAGCCGAACGAACACTAAGCGGAGAGAGGGGGGTCGGCGGAGCCGGCCCATCGTTCGGCGAAGCCGAACGGATACTACGTAGAGAGATGAGGGTCGGCGAAGCCGAACGAATATTACGTAGAAGGAGGGGGGGTCGGCGAAGCCGGCCCATCGTTCGGCGGAGCCGAACGAACACTAAGCGGAGGGCGGCCGGCGAAGCCCGCCCATCGTTTGGCAAAGCCGAAAGAATACTGCGTAGAGATTGGATCGTCGGCGGAGCCGAACGAATACTACGTAGAGAGATGATTGTTGGCGAAGCCGGCCCATTGTTCGGCGAAGCCGAACGAATACTACGTAGAGGGAGGAAGGCCGACGAAGCCGGCCCATCGTTCGGCGAAACCGAACGAATATTACGTAGAGAGAGGGGGTCGGCGAAGCCGGCTCATCGTTCGGCGAAGCCAAACGAATGCTACGTAGAGAGAGGGGGGTCGGCGAAACCGAAAGAATAATACGTAGAGGGAGGGGTGTGTCGGCGAAGCCGGCCCATCGTTCGGCAAAGCCGAACGAATACCACGTAGAGAGATGGGGTCGGATGAAGGTCGGCGAAGTTGGCTCATCGTTCGGCGAAGCCGAACGAATACTACGTAGAGGAGAGTCGGCGAAGCCGGGTTCGGCGAAGCCGAACGAATATTACGTAGAGAGGGGGGTCGGCGAAAGCGGCCTATCGTTCGGCGGAGCCGAACGAATACTACGTAGAGAGGAGGGTCGGCGAAGCTGGCTAACGTTTGGCGAAGCCGAACGAATACTACGTAGAGAGAGGGGGTCGGCCGGCGGAGCCGAACGAATACTACGTAGAGAGATGGGGGTCGGCGAAGCCGGCCCATTGTTTGGCGAAGCCGAACGAATACTACGTAGAGGGAGGAAGGCCGACAAAGCCGGCCCATCGTTCGGCGGAGCCGAACGAATACTACGTAGAGGTAGGAAGGCCGACGGAACCGGCCCATCGTTCGGCGAAGCCGAACGAATATTACGTAGAGGGAGAGGGGTCGGCGAAGCCGGCCCATCGTTCGGCGAAGCCAAACGAATACTACGTAGAGAGGGGGTCGGCGAAGCCGAACGAATATTACGTAGAGGGAGGGGGGTCGGCAAAGCCGGCCCATCGTTCGGCGGAGCCGAACGAACACTAAGCGGAGAGAGGGAGGTCGGCGGAGCCGGCCCATCGTTCGGCGAAGCCGAACAAATACTACGTAGAGAGATGGGGGTCGGCGAAGCCAAACGAATATTACGTAGGAGAAGGGGGGGTCGGCGAAGCCGGCCCATCGTTCGGCGGAGCCGAACGAACACTAAGCGGAGGGCGGCCGGCGAAGCCGGCCCATCGTTTGGCGAAGCCGAACGAATAATACGTAGAGAGAGGGGGGTCGGCGAAGCCGGCTCATCGTTCGGCGAAGCCGAACGAATACTACGTAGAGAGATGATTGTCGGCAAAGCCGGCCCATTGTTCGGCAAAGCCGAACGAATACTACGTAGAGGGAGGAAGGCCGACGAAGCCGGCCCAGCGTTCGGCGAAGCCGAACGAATACTACGTAGAGAGAGGCGGGGCGGCGAGGCCGGCTTATCGTTCGGCGAAACCGAACGAATACTAAGTAGAGAAAGGGGGGTCGGCGAAGCCTAACGAATACTACATAGAGAGAGGCGGGTTGGCGAAGCCGGCCCATCGTTCGGCGAAGCCGAACTAATACTACGTAGAGGGGGTCGGCGAAGCGGGGTCTTCGTTCGGCGAAGCCGAACGAATACTTCGTAGAGAGAGGGGGGTCGGCGAAGCCAGCCCATCGTTCGGCAAAGCCGAACGAATACTACGTAGAGGGAGGGGGGTCAGCCAAGCCGGCCCATCATTTAGCGGAGCCGAACGAACACTAGGCGGAGAGGGGGCCGGCGAAGACGACCCATCGTTTGGCGAAGCCGAACGAATACTACGTAGAGAGAGGGTGATTGGCGAAGCCGAGCGAATACTACGTAGAAAGAGGGAGGTCGGCGAAGCCGGTTCATCGTTCACCGAAGACGAACGAATATTACGTAGAGGGAGGGTGGCCGGCGAAGCCGGCCCATCGTTCGGTGGATCCGAACGAATACTACGTAGAGGAGGAAGGTCGACGAAACCGGCCCATCGTTCGGCAGAGCCGAACGAATACTACGTAGAGGTAGGAAAGCCGACGGAACCGGCCCATCGTTCGGCCAAGCCGAACGAATATTACGTAGAGGGAGGGGGCGGCGAAGCCGGCCCTTCGTTCGGCGAAGCCGAAAATGACTACACGTAGAGGGAGGGGGGTCGGCTAAGCCGGCCCTTCGTTTGGCGAAGTCGAACGAATACTACGTAGAGGGAGGGGGCGTCAAAGCCGGCACGTCTTTGAGCGAAGCCAAACGAATACCACGTAGAGAGAGGGAAGTCGGCGGAGCAAGCCAATCGTTCGGCCAAGCCGAACGAATATTACGTAGAGGGAGATTGGCCGGCGAAGCCGACCCATCGTTCGACCAAGCCGAACGAATATTACGTAGAGGGAGGGGGGATCGGCGAAGCCGGCCCATCGTTCGGCGGAGCCGAACGAACACTAAGCGGAGGGCGGCCGGCGAAGGCGGCCCATCGTTTGGCAAAGCCAAACGAATACTACGTAGAGGGAAAAATGCCGGCGAAGCCGGTTCATCGTTTGGCGAAGCCAAACGATTACTACGTAGAGAGATGATTGTCGGCGAAGCCGGCCCATGGTTCGGGGAAGCCGAACGAATACTCCGTAGAGGGAGGAAGGCCGAGGAAGCCGGCCCATCGTTCGGCGAAGCCGAACAAATACTACGTAGAGAGAGGGGTCGGCGAGGCCGGCTCATCGTTCGGCGAAGCCGAACAGATACTACGTAGAGAGAGGGGGTCGGCGAAGCCGGCCCATCGTTCGGCCGAAGCCGAACGAATATTACGTAGAGGAGGTGGGGTCGGCGAAGCCTGCCCACCGTTCGGCGAAGCCGAACGAATACCACGTAGAGAGATGGGGGTCGGATGAAGGTCGGCGAAGGTGGCTCACCGTTCGGCGAAGCCGAACGAATACTACGTGGAGATAGAGGGGGTCGGCGAAGCTGGCTCATCGTTCGGCGAAGCCGAACGAATATTACGTAGAGGGAGGGTCGGCGAAAGCGGCCTATCGTTCGGCGAAGCCGAACGAATACTAAGCGGAGGGCGGCCGGCGAAGCTGGCTAACGTTTGGCGAAGCCGAACGAATACTACGTAGAGAGAGGGGGTCGGCGAAGCCGCTCATCGTTCGGCGGAGCCGAACGAATACTACGTAGAGAGATGGGGTCGGCGAAGCCGGCCCATCGTTCGGCGAAGCCGAACGAATACTACGTAGAGGAGGAAGGCCGGCAAAGCCGGCCCATCGTTCGGCGGAGCCGAACGAATACTACGTAGAGGTAGGAAGGCCGACGGAAACCGGCCCATCGTTCGGCGAAGCCGAACGAATACTACGTAGAGAGAGGGGGCCGGCGAAGCCGGCCCATCGTTCGGCGAAGCCGAACGAATACTACGTAGAGAGAGGGGTCGGCGAAGCCGGCATCGTTCGGCGGATCCGAACGAATACTACGTATAGAGAGGGGGTCGGCGAAAGTTCGACCAAGCCGAACGAATATTACGTAGAGGAAGGGTGGCCGGCGAAGCCGGCCCATCGTTCGGTGGATCCGAAAAAATACTACGTAGAGAGAGCAGGGTTGGCGAAGCCGGTTAATCGTTCGACGAAGCCGAACGAATATTACGTAGATAGAGGGGGGGGGTCGGCGAAGCCGGCCCATCGTTCGGCCAAGCCGAACGAATACTACGTAGAGAGAGGGGGAACGGTGAAGCCGGCCCATCGTTCGGCGAAGCCGAACGAATACTACGTAGAGAGATGGGGGTCGGCGAAGCCGAACGAATATTACGTAGAGGGAGGGGGGGTCGGCGAAGCCGGCCCATCTTTTAGCGAAGCCGAACGAGTACTAAGCGAAGGGTGGCCGGCGAAGCCGGCCCATCGTTCGGCGAAGCCGAACAAATACTACGTAGAGGGAGGAAGGCCTACGAAGCCGGCCCATCGTTCGGCGAAGCCGAACGAATACTACGTAGAGAGAGTGGGGTCGGCGAAGCCGGCCCATCGTTCGGCGAAGCCGAACGAATACTAGGTAGAGGGAGGAAGGCCGGCGAAGCCGGCCCATCGTTCGGCGGAGCCGAACGAATACTACGTAGAGCGAGGAAGGCCGGCGAAGCCGGCCCATCGTTCGGCGAAGCCGAACGAATACTACGTAGAGAGAGGGGGTCGGCGAGGCCAGCCCATCGTTCGGCGGGGCCGAACGAATACTACGGAGGAGGGGCGGCGAAGCCGGCCCATCGTTCGGCTGAGCCTGAACGAATACTACGTAGAGGGGGGTCGGCGAAGCCGGCCCATTGTTCGACGAAGCCGAACGAATATTACGTAGATAGAGGGGCGTCGGTGGAGTCGGCCCATCTTTCGACCAAGCCGAACGAATATTACGTAGAGGGAGGGTGGCCGGCGAAGCCGGCCCATCGTTCGGCGGAGCCGGATGAGTACTATGTAGAGGGAAGGGGTCGGAGAAGCCGAACGAATACTACGTAGAGGGTGGTCGGCGAAGCCTGCCCATCGTTTGGCGAAGTTGAACGAATACTACGTAGAATGAGGGGGATCGGCGGAGCCGAACGAATATTACGTAGAGGGAGTTGGGGGGTCGGCGAAGCCGAGCAAATACTACGTAGAGAGAGGGTCGGCGAAGCCGGGCCATCGTTCGGTGGAAGCCGAACGAATATTACGTAGAGGAGGGGGTCGGCAAAGCCGGCCCATCTTTTGGCGAAGCCGAACGAATACAACGTAGAGGGACGGAGGTCGGCGAAGCCGGCCCATCGTTCGACCAAGCCGAACGAATATTACGTAGAGGAAGGGTGGCCGGCGAAGCCGGCCCATCGTTCGACGAAGCCGAACGAATATTACGTAGATAGAGGGGGGTCGGCGAAGCCGGCCCATCGTTCCGTGGATCCGAACGAATACTACGTAGAGAGAGGGTGGTCGGCGGAGCCGGCCCATCGTTCAGCGAAGCCGAAGGAATCCTACGTAGAGAGGGGGGGTCGGCGAAGCCGGCCCATCGTCCGACGAAGCCGAACGAATATTACGTAGATAGAGGGGGGTCGGCGAAGCCGGCCCATCGTTTGGCTGAGCCGAACGAATACTACGTAGAGAGAGGGGGGTCGGCGAAGCCGGCCCATCGTTCGGCGAAGCCGAACGAATACTACGTAGAGGGGGGTCCACCGTTCGGCGAAGCCGAACGAATACTACGTAGAGAGAGGGGGGTCGGCGAAGCCAACGCGAATATTACGTAGAGGAGGAAAGTCGGCGAAGCCGGCCCATCGTTCGGCGAAGCCGAACGAATACTACGTAGAGAGAGAAGGCCGGCGAAGCTGGCCCATCGTTCGGCGAAGCCGAACGAATACTACGTAGAGAGGGAAGGGGTCGGCGAAGCCGGCCCATCGTTCGGCGAAGCCGAACGAATACTACGTAGAGAGATGGGGTCGGCGAAGCCGGCCCATCGTTCGGCAAGCCGAACGAATATTACGTAGAAGGAGGGGTCGGCGAAGCCGGCCCAAAGTTCGGTGGAGCCGAACGAATACTATGTAGAGAGAGGGGTCGGCGAAGCCGGCCCATCGTTCGGCGAAGCCGAACGAATACTCCGTAAAGAGAGGGGGGTCGGCGAAGCCGAACGAATATTACGTAGAGTGAGGGGGGTCGGCGAAGCTGGCCCATTGTTCGGCGCAGCCGAACGAATACTACGTAGAGAGAGAGGGGGGTCGGCGAAGCTGGCCCATCGTTCGGCGAAGCCGAACGAATACTACGTAGAGGAGAGGGGTCGGCAAGCCGGCCCATCGTTCGGCGAAGCCGAACGAATACTACGTAGAGGCGGGTCGGCGAAGCCGCCCATCGTTCGGTGGATCCGAACGAATACTACGTAGAGGGAGGGCAGTCGGCAAAGCCAGCCCATCGTTCGGTGGATCCGAACGAATACTACGTAGAGAGAGCAGGGTCGGCGAAGCCGGTTCATCGCTCGACTAAGCCGAACGAATGCTGCGTAGAGAGAGGGAAGGGGGTCGGCGAAGCCGGCCCATTGTTCGACGAAGCCAAACAAATATTACGTAGATAGAGGGGCGTCGGCGAAGACGGCCCATCGTTCGGCCAAGCCGAACGAATATTACGTAGAGGAAGGGTGGCCGGCAAAGCCGGCCCATCGTTCGACGAAGCCAAACAAATATTACGTAGATAGAGGGCGGGTCGGCGAAGACGGCCCATCGTTCGGCGAAGCCGAACGAATACTACGTAGAGATGAGGTCGGCGAAGCCAAGCCGAACGAATACTACGTAGAGAGAGAGGTGGCCGGCGAAGCCGGCCCATCGTTCGGCGAAGCCGAACGAATACTACGTAGAGGGAGGGCCGGCGAAGCCGGCTCCATCGTTCGGCGAAGCCGAACGAATACTACGTAGAGAGGGTCGGCGAAGCCGGTGAATTACGTAGAGAGACGAAGCCGGCCCATCGTTCGGCGAAGCCGAACGAATACTACGTAGAGGAGGAAGGTCGGCGAAGCCGGCCCATCGTTCGGCGAAGCCGAACGAATACTACGTAGAGAGATGGGGGTCGGCGAAGGTCGGCCCATCGTTCGGCGAAGCCGAACGAATACTACGTAGAGATGGGTCGGCGAAGGCTCGTTCGGCGAAGCCGAACGAATATTACGTAGAGGGAGGGGGTCGGCGAAAGCGGCCCATCGTTCGGCGGAGCCGAACGAACACTAAGCGGAGGGCGGCCGGCGAAGCCGGTTCATCGTTTGGCGAAGCCAAACGAATACTACGTAGAGAGGGGGTTCGGCCAAGCCGAACGAATACCACGTAGAGAGATGGGGGTCGGCGAAGCCGGCCCATTGTTCGGCGAAGCCGAACGAATACTACGTAGAGGGAGGAAGGCTGACGAAGCCGGCCCATCGTTCGGCGGAGCCGAACGAATACTACGTAGAGAGAGGCAGGTCGGCGAAGACGGCCCATCGTTTGGCGAAGTCGAACGAATACTACGTAGAGAGAGGGGTGGCGGCGAAGCCGGAAGCCGAACGAATACTACGTAGAGAGAGGGGGTCGGCGAAGTTGCCCATCGTTTGGCGAAGCCGAACGAATACTACGTAGAGAGGGGGGGGTCGGCGAAGCCGGCTCATCGTTCGGCGAAGCCGAACGAATACTACGTAGAGAGATGGGAGTCGGCGAAGCCGACCCATCGTTTGGCGAAGCCGAACGAATACTACGTAGAGAGAGGGGGGTCGGCGAACCCGGCCCAGTGTTCGGCGAAGCCGGGCGAATACTACGTAGAGGGAGGAATGCCGGCGAAGCCGGTTCATCGTTCGGCGAAGCCGAACAAATACTACGT
This sequence comes from Aplectana chamaeleonis, assembly GCA_029168955.1. Classification (NCBI taxonomy): domain Eukaryota; kingdom Metazoa; phylum Nematoda; class Chromadorea; order Rhabditida; family Cosmocercidae; genus Aplectana; species Aplectana chamaeleonis. The sequence goes on from JAPDOI010000201.1 coordinate 25,620, forward strand.
AGAAAGATGGGGTCGGCGAAGCCGAACGTATTACGTGAGGGCTCGGCGAAGCCGAACGAATACTACGTAGAGAGATGGGGTCGGCGAAGCCGGCCCATCGTTCGGCGAAGCCGAACGAATACTACGTAGAGATGAGGGTTGGCGGAGCCGAACAGATATTACGTAGAGGGAGGGGTCGGCGAATGAACGAATACTACGTAGAGATGGGGGTCGGCGAAGCCGGCCCATCGTTCGGCGAAGCCGAACGAATACTACGTAGAGAGAGGGGGTCGGCGAAGTTGGCCCATCGTTCGGCGAAGCCGAACGAATACTACGTAGAGAGAGGCGGGTCGGCGAAGCCGGTTCATCGTTCGTCGAAGCCGAACGAATACTACGTAGAGAGGGTGGTCGGCGAAGACGGCCCATCGTTCGGCGGAGCCGAACGAATACTACGTAGAGAGAGGGTCGGCGAAGCCGCTTCATCGTTCTCGGCGAAGCCGAACGAATACTACGTAGAGGGAGGGGTCGGCGAAGCCGGCTCATCGTTCGGCGAAGCCGAACGAATTACGTAGAGCGGAGGGGTCGGCGAAGTTAAGGCTCATCGTTCGGCCAAGCCGAACGAATACTACGTAGAGGAGGAAAGCCGGCGAAGCTGGCCCATCGTTCGGCGAAGCCGAACGAATACTACGTAGAGAGGCGGGTCGGCGAAGACGGCCCATCGTTCGGCGAAGCCGAACGAATACTAAGCGTAGAGAGATGGAAGCGGCCCATCGTTCGGCGAAGCCAGACGAATACTACGTAGAGAGAGGTGGTCGGCGAAGCCGGCCCATCGTTCGGCGAAGCCGAACGAATATTATATATAGGACGGCCGGCGAAGCCGGCCCATCGTTTGGCGAAGCCGAACGAATACTACGTAGAGAGAGGGGTCGGCGAAGCCATGTTCGGCGAAGCCGAACGAATACTACGTAGAGAAGCTGGCTCCATCGTTCGGCGAAGCCGCACGAATACTACGTGAGAGAGAGGTCGGCGAAGCCGGCCCATCGTTCGACTAACCGAACGATACTTACGTAGAGAGAGAAGGGGTCGGCGAAGCCGGCCCATCGTTCGGCGAAGCCGAACGAATTATTACGTAGAGAGAGGGGGTCGGCGAAGCCGGCTCATCGTTCGGCGCGAAGCCGAACGAATATTACGTAGAGGGGAAAGGGGGCCGGCGAAGCGGCCCATCGTTCGGCGGAGCCGAACGAACACTAAGCGGAGGGCGGCCGGCGAAGCTGGCCCATCGTTTGGCGAAGCCGAACGAATACTACGTAGAGAGACGGGGTCGGCTCGGCCAAGCCGAACGAATACTACGTAGAGAGATGGGGTCGGCGAAGCCGGCCCATTGTTCGGCGAAGCCGAACGAATACTACGTAGAGGGAGGAAGGCCGACGAAGCCGGCCCATCGTTCGGCGGAGCCGAACGAATACTACGTAGAGGTAGGAAGGCCGACGAAACCGGCCCATCGTTCGGCGAAGCCGAACGAATACTACGTAGAGAGAGGGGGTCGGCCAAGCAGGCCCATCGTTCGGCGGAGCCGAACGAACACTAAGCGGAGGGGGGCCGGCTAAGCCGGCCCATCGTTCGGCAGAGCCGAACGAATACTACGTAGAGGGAGGAAAGCCGACGAAGCCGGCCCATCGTTCGGCGAAGCCGAACGAATACTACGTAGAGAGAGGCGGGTTGGCGAAGACGGCCCATTGTTCGGCGAAGCCGAACGAATACTACGTAGAGGGAGGAATGCCGGCGAAGCCGGTTCATCGTTCGGCGAAGCCGAACGAATACTACGTAGAAATATGGGGGTCGGCGAAGGCGAACAAATATTACGTAGAGGGAGAGGGCTCGGCGAAGCCGAACGAATACTACGTGGAGAGATGGGGGTCGTCGAAGCCGGCCCATTGTTCGGCGAAGCCGAACGAATACTACGTAGAGAGATGAGGGTTGGCGGAGCCGAACGAATATTACGTAGAGGGAGGGGGGGTCGGCGAAGCCGAACGAATACTACGTAGAGAGATGGGGGTCGGCGAAGTCGGCCCATTGTTCGGCGAAGCCGAACGAATACTACGTAGATAGAGGGGGTCGGCAAAGACGGCCCATCGTTCGGCGAAGCCGAACGAATACTACGTAGAGAGAGGCGGGTCGGCGAAGCCACTTCATCGTTCGTCGAAGCCGAACGAGTACTAAGCGGAGGGTGGCCGGCAAAGACGGCCCATCTTTCGGCGAAGCCGAACGAATACTACGTAGAGAGAAGGGGGTCGGAGAAGCCGCTTCATCGTTCTGCGAAGCTGAACGAATACTACGTAGAGGGAGGAAGGTCGACGAAGCCGGCCCATCGTTCGGCGAAGCCGAACGAATATTACGTAGAGGGAGGGGGGACGGCGAAGCCGGCTCATCTTTCGGCAGAGCCGAACGAATACTACGTAGAGGTAGGAAAGCCGACGGAACCGGCCCATCGTTCGGCAAAGCCGAACCAATACTACGTAGAGAGAGGCGGGTCGGCGAAGACGGCCCATCGTTTGGCGAAGTCGAACGAATACTACGTAGAGAGATGGCGAAGCTGGCCCATCGTTCGGCGAAGCCGAACGAATACTAAGCGTAGAGGGTGGGGTCGGCGAAGGGCTCAATCGTTCGGCGGAGCCGAACGAATACTAAGCCGAGATACCGACGAAGGAATCGTTCGGCGAAGCCGAACAGATATTACGTAGAGGGAGGGTCGGCGAAGCCGGCCCATCGTTCGGCGAAGCCGAACGAATACTACGTAGAGAGAGGGGGTGAAGGGCCCATTCGGCGAAGCCGAACGAATATTACGTAGAGAGAGGGGTCGGCGAAGCCGGCCCATCGTTCGGCGGAGCCGAACGAATACTACGTAGAGAGATGGGGTCGGCGAAGTTGGCCCATCGTTCGGCGAAGCCGAACGAATACTACGTAGGAGAAGGGGTCGGCGAAGCCGGCCCATCGTTCAGCGAAGCCGAACGAATACTACGTAGAGGAGGGGTCGGCGAAGCCCGCCCATCGTTCGGCGAAGCCGAACGAATACTGCGTAGAGGAGGGAAGGCCTGCGAAGCCGGCCCATCGTTCGGCGAAGCCGAACGAATACTACGTAGAGAGGCGGGTCGGCGAAGACGGCCCATCGTTCGGCAAAGCCGAACAAATACTACGTAGAGGAAAATGCCGGCGAAGCCGGTTCATCGTTCGGCGAAGCCGAACGAATACTACGTGGAGAGATGGGGGGTCGGAAGAAGGTCGGCGGAGCCGGCCCATCGTTCGGCGAAGCCGAACGAATACTACGTAGAGAGATTAGGGTCGGCGAAGCCGCAGATATTACGTAGAAGGAGGGGTCGGCGAAGCCAGCCCATCGTTCGGCGGAGCCGAACGAATACTACGTAGAGAGAGGCGGGTCGGCGAAGCTGGCCCATCGTTCGGCGAAGCCGAACGAATACTACGTAGAGAAGGGTTGGCGAAGGGCCCATCGTTCGGCGAAGCCGAACGAATACTACGTAGAGAGATGATTGTCGGCGAAGCCGGCCCATTGTTCGGCGAAGCCGAACGAATACTACGTAGAGGGAGGAAGGCCGGCGAAGCCGGCCCATCGTTCGGCGAAGCCGAACGAATACTACGTAGAGAGGGGGTCGGCGAAGCCGGCTCATCGTTCGGCGAAGCCGAACGAATACTACGTAGAGAGAAGGGGGTCGGCGAAGCTGGCCCATCGTTCGGCGAAGCCGAACGAATACTACGTAGAGGAGGGGGGTCGGCGAAGCCTGCCCACCGTTCGGCGAAGCCGAACGAATACTACGTAGAGAGCGGATGGGTCGGCGAAGTTGGCTCATCGTTCGGCGAAGCCGAACGAATACTACGTAGAGATGGGGTCGGCGAAGCCGATCGTTCAGATATTACGTAGAGGGAGGGGACGGCGAAGCGGCCTAATCGTTCGGCGGAGCCGAACGAATACTACAGCGGAGGGCGGCCGGCGAAGCTGGCCCATCGTTCGGCGAAGCCGAACGAATACTACGTAGAGGAGGGAAGGCCGACGAAGCCGGCCCATCGTTCGGCGAAGCCGAACGAATACTACGTAGAGAGGTAGGAAGGCCGACGAAACCGGCCCATCGTTCGGCGAAGCCGAACGAATACTACGTAGAGAGAGGCGGGTCGGCGAAGACGGCCCATCGTTTGGCGAAGTCGAACGAATACTACGTAGAGATGAGGGTCGGCGAAGCCGAACGAATATTACGTAGAGAGAGGGTCGGCCAAGCCGGCCCATCGTTCGGCCTAGCCGAACGAACACTACGCGGAGGGTGGCCGACGAAGCCGGCTCGTCGTTCGGCGGAGCCGAACGAATACTACGTAGAGGAGGAAAGCCGACGAAGCCGGCCCATCGTTCTGCGAAGCCGAACGAATACTACGTAGAGAGAGAGGCGGGTTGGCGAAGACGGCCCATTGTTCGGCGAAGCCGAACGAATACTACGTAGAGGAGGAATGCCGGCGAAGCCGGCCCATCGTTCGGCGAAGCCGAACGAATACTACGTAGAAAGATGGGGTCGGCGAAGCCGAACAAAATATTACGCAGAGGGAGAGGGGCTCGGCGAAGCCGAACGAATACTACGTGGAGATGGGGTCGGCGAAGCCGGCTCATCGTTCGGCGAAGCCGAACGAATACTACGTAGAGGACGCGGGTCGGCGAAGCGCCATCGTTCGGCGAAGCCGAAACGAATACTACGTAGAGGGATGGGTCAGGCGAAGCCGGCCCATCGTTCGGCGAAGCCGAACGAATACTACGTGGAGAGATGAGGGTTGGCGAAGCCGAACGAATATTACGTAGAGGGAGGGGGTCTGCAAAGCCGAACGAATACTACGTAGATAGAGGGGGTCGGCGAAGACGGCCCAACGTTCGGCGAAGCCGAACGAATACTACGTAGAGAGAGGGGGTCGGCGAAGCCGGCCCATCGTTCGGCAGAGCCGAACGAACACTAAGCGGAGGGCGGCCGGCAAAGCCGGCCCATCGTTCGGCGAAGCCGAACGAAAACTACGTAGAGAGAGGGGTTCGGCAAAGCCGGCCCATCGTTCAGCGGAGCCGAACGAAGACTAGGTAGAGAGATGATTGTCGGCGAAGCCAGCCCATTGTTCGGCGAAGCCGAACGAATACTACGTAGAGGAGGAAGGCCGACGAAGCCGGCCCATCGTTCGGCGAAGCCGAACGAATACTACGTAGAGAGAGGGTCGGCGAAGCCGCTCATCGTTCGGCGAAGCCGAACGAATACTACGTAGAGAGATGGGGGTCGGCGAAGCCGAACGAATATTACGTAGAGGAGGGGTCGGCGAAGCCTGCCCACCGTTCGGCGAAGCCGAACGAATACGACGTAGAGAGATGGGGTCGGATGAAGGTCGGCGAAGTTGGCTCATCGTTCGGCGAAGCCGAACGAATACTACGTGGAGAGATGGAAGTCGGCGAAGCCGAACGAATATTACGTAGAGAGAGGGTTGGCGAAGCGGCCTATCGTTCGGCGGAGCCGAACAGACACTACGTAGAGAGGGCGGCCGGCGAAGCTGGCTCATCGTTTGGCGAAGCCGAACGAATACTACGTAGAGGGAGGAAGGCCGACGAAGCCGGCCCATCGTTCGGCGGAGCCGACCGAATACTACGTAGAGGGAGGAAAGCCGACGAAGCCGGCCCATCGTTCGGCGAAGCCGAACGAATACTACGTAGAGAGAGGCGGGTCGGCGAAGACAGCCCATCGTTTGGCGAAGTCTAATGAATACTACGTAGAGAGATGAGGTCGGCGAAGCCGAACGAATATTACGTAGAGAGAGGGGGGTCGGCCAAGCCGGCCCATCGTTAGGCGGAGCCGAACGAACACTAAGCGGAGGGTGGCTGACGCAGCCGGCCCATCGTTCGGCGGAGCCGAACGAATACTACGTAGAGGGAGGAAAGCCGACGAAGCCGGCCCATCGTTCTGCGAAGCCGAACGAATACTACGTAGAGAGAGGCGGGTTGGCGAAGACGGCCCATTGTTCGGCGAAGCCGAACGAATACTACGTAGAGGGAGGAATGCCGGCGAAGCCGGTTCATCGTTCGGCGAAGCCGAACGAATACTACGTAGAAAGATGGGGGTCGGCGAAGCCAAACAAATATTACGTAGAGGGAGAGGGCTCGGCGAAGCCAAACGAATACTACGTGGAGAGATGGGGGTCGGCGAAGCCGGCCCATTGTTCGGCGAAGCCGAACGAATACTACGTAGAGAGAAGGTCGGCGAAGCCGAACAAATACCACGTAGAGAGATGGGTTCGGAGGAAGGTCGGCGGAGCCGGCCCATCTTTCGGCGAAGCCGAACGAATACTATGTGGAGAGATGAGGGTTGGCGAAGCCGAACGAATATTACGTAGAGGGAGGGGGTCTGCAAAGCCGAACGAATACTACGTAGATAGAGGGGGTCGGCGAAGACGGCCCATCGTTCGGCGAAGTTGAACGAATGCTACGTAGAGAGGGGGGTCGGCGAAGCCGGCCCATCGTTCGGCGGAGCCGAACGAACACTAAGCGGAGGGCGGCCGGCAAAGCCCGCCCATCGTTTGGCAAAGCCGAACGAATACTGCGTAGAGATTGGGGTCGGCCAAGCCGAACGAATACTACGTAGAGAGATGATTGTCGGCGAAGCCGAACGAATACTACGTAGAGGGAGGAAGGCCGGCGAAGTCGGCCCATCGTTCGGCGAAGCCGAACGAATACTACGTAGAGAGAGGGGGGTCGGCGAAGCCGGCTCATCGTTCGGCGGAGCCGAACGATAACTACGTAGAGAGGGCCGCGAAGCCGGCCCATCGTTCGGGCGAAGCCGAACGAATATTACGTAGAGGGAGGGGTCGGCGAAGCCTGCCCACCGTTCGGCGAAGCCGAACGAATACGACGTAGAGAGATGGGGGTCGGATGAAGGTCGGCGAAGTTGGCTCATCGTTCGGCGAAGCCGAACGAATACTACGTGGAGAGATGGAAGTCGGCGAAGCCGAACGAATATTACGTAGAGGGAGGGGGGTTGGCGAAAGCGGCCTATCGTTCGGCGGAGCCGAACGAACACTAAGCGGAGGGCGGCCGGCGAAGCTGGCCTAACGTTTGGCGAAGCCGAACGAACACTACGTAGAGGGAGGAAGGCCGACGAAGCCGGCCCATCGTTCGGCGGAGCCGAACGAATACTACGTAGAGGTAGGAAGGCCGACGAAACCGGCCCATCGTTCGGCGAAGCCGAACGAATACTACGTAGAGAGAGGCGGGTCGGCGAAGACGGCCCATCGTTTGGCGAAGTCGAACGAATACTACGTAGAGAGATGAGGGTCGGCGAAGCCGAACGAATATTACGTAGAGAGAGGGGGGTCGGCCAAGCCGGCCCATCGTTAGGCGGAGCCGAACGAACACTAAGCGGAGGGTGGCTGACGCAGCCGGCCCATCGTTCGGCGGAGCCAAACGAATACTACGTAGAGGGAGGAAAGCCGACGAAGCCGGCCCATCGTTCTGCGAAGCCGAACGAATACTACGTAGAGAGAGGCGGGTTGGCGAAGACGGCCCATTGTTCGGCGAAGCCGAACGAATACTACGTAGAGGGAGGAATGCCGGCGAAGCCGGTTCATCGTTCGGCGAAGCCGAATGAATACTACGTAGAAAGATGGGGGTCGGCGAAGCCGAACAAATATTACGCAGAGGGAGAGGGCTCGGCGAAGCCGAACGAATACTACGTGGAGAGATGGGGGTCGGCGAAGCCGGCCCATTGTTCGGCGAAGCCGAACGAATACTACGTAGAGAGGGGGTCGGCGAAGCCGAACGAATACCACGTAGAGAGATGGGGTCGGAGGAAGGTCGGCGGAGCCGGCCCATCTTTCGGCGAAGCCGAACGAATACTACGTGGAGAGATGCCGGCGGTTGGTTCATCGTTCGGCGAAGCCGAACGAATATTACGTAGAGGGAGGGGGTCTGCGAAGCCGAACGAATACTACGTAGATAGAGGGGGTCGGCGAAGACGGCCCAACGTTCGGCGAAGCCGAACGAATACTACGTAGAGAGAGGGGGGTCGGCGAAGCCGCTTCATCGTTCGTCGAAGCCGAACGAGTACTAAGCGGAGGGTGGCCGGCGAAGCCGAACGAATACTACGTAGAGAGATGAGGGTCGGCGAAGCCGAACGAATATTACGTAGAGGGAGGGGGGGTCGGCGAAGCCGGCCCATCGTTCGCGCGAGCCGAACGAATACTATGCGTAGAGAGGGGGTCGGCGAAGCTGGCTCATCAGTTTGGCAAAGCCGAATGAATACTACGTAGAGAGTGGGGTCGGCCAAGCCGAACGGATACTACGTAGAGAGATGGGGGTCGGCGAAGCCGGCCCATCGTTCGGCGAAGCCGAACGATTACTACGTAGAGAGAGGGGGGTCGGCGAAGCCGGCTCATCGTTCGGCGAAGCCGAACGAATACTACGTAGAGAGATGGGGGTCGGCGAATCCGAACGAATATTACGCAGAGGGAGGGGGGTCAGCGAAGCCTGCCCACCGTTCGGCGAAGCCGAACGAATACCACGTAGAGAGATGGGAGTCGGATGAAGGTCGGCGAAGCCGGCTAACCGTTCGGCGAAGCCGAACGAATACTACTTGGAGAGATGGAGGTCGGCGAAGCCGAACAAATATCACGTAGGGGGAGGGTGGTCGGCGAAAGCGGCCTATCGTTCGGCGTAGCCGAACGAACACTAAGCGGAGGGCGGCCGGCGAAGCCGGCCTATCGTTTGGCGAAGCCGAACGAATACTACGTAGAGAGAGGGTCGGAGCCGGCCCAAGCCGAACGAATACTACGTAGAGAGATGGGGGTCGGCGAAGCCGGCCCATTGTTTGGCGAAGCCGAACGAATACTACGTAGAGGGAAGAAGGCCGACGAAGCCGGCCCATCGTTCGGCGGAGCCGAACGAATACTACGTAGAGGTAGGAAGGCCGACGAAACCGGCCCACCGTTCGGCGAAGCCGAACGAATACTACGTAGAGAGAGGCGGGTCGGCGAAGACGGCCCATCGTTCGGCGAAGTCGAACGAATACTACGTAGAGAGATGAGGGTCGGCGAAGCCGAACGAATATTACGTAGAGAGAGGGGGGGGTCGGCCAAGCCGGCCCATCGTTAGGCGGAGCCGAACGAACACTAAGCGGAGGGTGGCCGACGCAGCCGGCCCATCGTTCGGCGGAGCCGAACGAATACAACGTAGAGAGATGGGGGTCGGCGAAGCCGAACGAATACAACGTAGAGAGATGGGGGTCGGCGAAGCCGAACGAATATTACGCAGAAGGAGGGGGGTCGGCGAAGCCTGCCCACCGTTCGGCGAAGCCGAACGAATACCACGTAGAGAGATGGGGGTCGGATGAAGGTCGGCGAAGCCGGCTCATCGTTCGGCGAAGCCGAACGAATACTACGTGGAGAGATGGGGGTCGGCGAAGCCGAACAAATATTACGTAGAGGGAGGGTGGTCGGCGAAAGCGGCCTATCGTTCGGCGTAGCCGAACGAACACTAAGCGGAGGGCGGCCGACGAAGCCGGCCTATCGTTTGGCGAAGCCGAACGAATACTACGTAGAGAGGGGGGTCGGCCAAGCCGAACGAATACTACGTAGAGAGATGGGGGTCGGCGAAGCCGGCCCATTGTTTGGCGAAGCCGAACGAATACTACGTAGAGGGAGGAAGGCCGACGAAGCCGGCCCATCGTTCGGCGGAGCCGAACGAATACTACGTAGAGGTAAGAAGGCCGACGAAACCGGCCCACCGTTCGGCGAAGCCGAACGAATACTACGTAGAGAGAGGCGGGTCGGCGAAGACGGCCCATCGTTCGGCGAAGTCGAACGAATACTACGTAGAGAGATGGCGAAGCTGGGTCGGCGAAGCCGAACGAATATTACGTAGAGAGAGGGGGTTGGCCAAGCCGGCCCATCGTTAGGCGGAGCCGAACGAACACTAAGCGGAGGGTGGCCGACGCCGCCGGCCCATCGTTCCGCGGAGCCGCACCAATACTACGTAGAGGGAGGAAAGCCGACGAAGCCGGCCCGTCGTTCGGCGAAGCCGAACGAATACTACGTAGAGAGAGGCGGGTCGTCGAAGACGGCCCACTGTTCGGCGAAGCCGAACGAATACAACGTAGAGGTAGGAAAGCCGACGGAACCGGCCCATCGTTCGGCAGAGCCGAACGAATACTACGTAGAGGTAGGAAAGCCGACGGAACCGGCCCATCGTTTGGCGAAGTCGAACGAATACTACGTAGAGAGATGAGGGTCGGCGAAGCCGAACGAGTACTAAGCGGAGGGTGGCCGGCTAAGCCGGCCCATCGTTCGGCGGAGCCGAACGAACACTAAGCGGAGAGAGGGGGGTTGGCGAAGACGACCCATCGTTTGGCGAAGCCGAACGAATAATACGTAGAGAGAGGGTGGTTGGCGAAGCCGAACGATTACTACGTAGAGAGAGGGGGGTCGGCAAAGCCGGTTCACCGTTCCTCCAAGCCGAACGAATACTAAGAGGAGGAGGACCGGCGAAGCCGGCCCACGGTCCGGCAGAGCCGAACGAATACTACGTAGAGGTAGGAAAGCCGACGGAACCGGCCCATCGTTCGGCAGAGCCGAACGAATACTACGTAGAGGTAGGAAAGCCGACGGAACCGGCCCATCGTTCGGCGAAGCCGAACGAATATTACGTAGAGGGAGGGGGCGGCGGAGCCGGCCCATCGTTCGGCGAAGCCGAACGAATACTACGTAGAGAGGTGGCTGGCCGAAGTTGGCTCCATCGTTCGGCGAAGCCGAACGAATATTACGTAGAGGGAGGGGGGTCGGCGAAGCCGGCCCATCGTTCGGCGGAGCCGAACGAATACAACGTAGAGAGGGGGTCAGCAAAGCCGAACGAATACTACGTAGAGAGATGGGGGTCGGCGAAGCCGGATCATTTTTCGGCGAAGCCGACCCATTGTTCGGCGAAGCCGAACGAATTCTACGTAGAGGGAGGAAGGCCGACGAAGCCGGCCCATCGTTCGGCGAAGCCGAACGAATACTACGTAGATAGAGGGGGTCGGCGAAGACGGCCCATCGTTCAGCAAAGCCGAACGAATACTACGTAGAGAGGGGGTCGGCGAAGCCGAACGAATACCACGTAGAGAGATGGGGTCGGAGGAAGGTCGGCGGAGCCGGCCCATCTTTCGGCGAAGCCGAACGAATACTACGTGGAGAGATGAGGGTTGGCGAAGCCGAACGAATATTACGTAGAGGGAGGGGGGTCGGCGAAGCCGAACGAACACTACGTAGAGAGATGGGGGTCGGCGAAGCCGGCCCATCGTTCGGCGAAGCCGGCCCATCGTTCGGCGAAGCCGAATGAGTACTACGTAGAGGGAGGAAGGCCTACGAAGCCGGCCCATCGTTCGGCGAAGCCGAACGAATACTACGTAGAGAGAGGCGGGTCGGCGAAGACGGCCCATCGTTCGGCAAAGCCAAACGAATACTACGTAGAGGGAAAAATGCCGGCGAAGCCGGTTCATCGTTCGGCGAAGCCGAACAAATACTACGTGGAGAGATGGGGGTCGGAGGAAGGTCGGCGGAGCCGGCCCATCGTTCGGCGAAGCCGAACAAATACTACGTAGAGAGATGAGGGTCGGCGAAGCCGAACGAATATTACGTAGAGAGGTGGTTGTCGGAGAAGCCGCTTCATCGTTCTGCGAAGTTGAACGAATACTACGTAGAGGGAGGAAGGTCGACGAAGCCGGCCCATCGTTCGGCGAAGCCGAACGAGTACTAAGCGGAGGGTGGCCGGCTAAGCCGGCCCATCGTTCGGCAGAGCCGAACGAATACTACGTAGAGGTAGGAAAGCCGACGGAACCGGCCCATCGTTCGGCAAAGCCGAACGAATACTACGTAGAGAGAGGCGGGTCGGCGAAGACGGCCCATCGTTTGGCGAAGTCGAACGAATACTACGTAGAGAGATGAGGGTCGGCGAAGCCGAACGAATTACTAGAGCGGAGGGGGTGGCCGGCTAAGCCGGCCCATCGTTCGGCGGAGCCGAACGAACACTAAGCGGAGAGAGGGGGGTCGGCGAAGACGACCCATCGTTTGGCGAAGCCGAACGAATAATACGTAGAGAGAGGGTGGTTGGCGAAGCCGAACGATTACTACGTAGAGAGAGGGGGGTCGGCAAAGCCGGTTCACCGTTCGTCGAAGCCGAACGAGAACTAAGCGGAGGGTGACCGGCGAAGCCGGCCCATCGTTCGGCAGAGCCGAACGAATACTACGTAGAGGTAGGAAAGCCGACGGAACCGGCCCATCGTTCGGCGGAGCCGAACGAACACTAAGCGGAGGGCGGCCGGCGAAGCTGGCCTAACGTTTGGCGAAGCCGAACGAATACTACGAAGAGAGGGGGGTCGGCCAAGCCGAACGAATACTACGTAGAGAGATGGGGGTCGGCGAAGCCGGCCCATTGTTTGGCGAAGCCGAACGAATACTACGTAGAGGGAGGAAGGCCGACAAAGCCGGCCCATCGTTCGGCGGAGCCGAACGAATACTACGTAGAGAGAGGCGGGTTGGCGAAGACGGCCCATTGTTCGGCGAAGCCGAACGAATACTACGTAGAGGTAGGAAGGCCGACGAAACCGGCCCATCGTTCGGCAGAGCCGAACGAATACTACGTAGAGGTAGGAAAGCCGACGGAACCGGCCCATCGTTCGGCGAAGCCGAACGAATACTACGTAGAGAGGGGGTCGGCGAAGCCGAACGAATATTACGTAGAGGGAGGGGGGTCGGCAAAGCCGGCCCATCGTTCGGCGGAGCCGAACGAACACTAAGCGGAGAGAGGGGGGTCGGCGGCGCCGGCCCATCGTTCGGCGAAGCCGAACGAATACTACGTAGAGAGATGGGGGTCGGCGAAGCCGAACGAATATTACGTAGAAAGAGGGGGGGTCGGCGAAGCCGGCCCATCGTTCGGCGGAGCCGAACAAACACTAGAGGCTGCCGGCGAAGCCCGCCCATCGTTTGGCAAAGCCGAAAGAATACTGCGTAGAGATTGGGGTCGGCCAAGCCGAACGAATACCACGTAGAGAGATGATTGTCGGCGAAGCCGGCCCATTGTTCGGCAAAGCCGAACGAATACTACGTAGAGGGAGGAAGGCCGACGAAGCCGGCCCATCGTTCGGCGAAGCCGAACGAATACTACGTAGAGAGAGGGGGGTCGGCGAGGCCGGCTCATCGTTCGGCGAAGCCGAACGATTACTACGTAGAGAGATGGGGGTCGGCGAAGCCGAACGAATATTACGTAGAGGGAGGGGGGGTCGGCGAAGCCTGCCCACCGTTCGGCGAAGCCGAACGAATACCACGTAGAGAGATGGGGGTCGGATGAAGGTCGGCGAAGTTGGCTCATCGTTCGGCGAAGCCGAACGAATACTACGTGGAGAGATGGGGGTCGGCGAAGCCGAACGAATATTACGTAGAGGGAGGGGGGGTCGGCGAAAGCGGCCTATCGTTCGGCGGAGCCGAACGAACACTAAGCGGAGGGCGGCCGGCGAAGCTGGCCTAACGTTTGGCGAAGCCGAACGAATACTACGTAGAGAGAGGGTGGTTGGCGAAGCCGAACGATTACTACGTAGAGAGAGGGGGGTCGGCAAAGCCGGTTCACCGTTCGTCGAAGCCGAACGAGAACTAAGCGGAGGGTGACCGGCGAAGCCGGCCCATCGTTCGGCAGAGCCGAACGAATACTACGTAGAGGTAGGAAAGCCGACGGAACCGGCCCATCGTTCGGCGGAGCCGAACGAACACTAAACGAGGGCGGCCGGCGAAGCTGGCTAACGTTTGGCGAAGCCGAACGAATACTACGTAGAGAGGGTCGGCCAAGCCGACCGACTACTCCGTAGAGAGGTGGGGGTCGGCGAACCCGGCCCATTGTTTGGCGAAGCCGAACGAATACTACGTAGAGGGAGGAAGGCCGACAAAGCCGGCCCATCGTTCGGCGGAGCCGAACAAATACTACGTAGAGAGAGGCGGGTTGGCGAAGACGGCCCATTGTTCGGCGAAGCCGAACGAATACTACGTAGAGGTAGGAAGGCCGACGAAACCGGCCCATCGTTCGGCAGAGCCGAACGAATACTACGTAGAGGTAGGAAAGCCGACGGAACCGGCCCATCGTTCGGCGAAGCCGAACGAATACTACGTAGAGAGGGGGTCGGCGAAGCCGAACGAATATTACGTAGAGGGAGGGGGGTCGGCAAAGCCGGCCCATCGTTCGGCGGAGCCGAACGAACACTAAGCGGAGAGAGGGGTCGGCGGCGCCGGCTCATCGTTCGGCGAAGCCGAACGAATACTACGTAGAGAGATGGGGGTCGGCGAAGCCGAACGAATATTACGTAGAAAGAGGGGGGGTCGGCGAAGCCGGCCCATCGTTCGGCGGAGCCGAACAAACACTAAGCGGAGGGCTGCCGGCGAAGCCCGCCCATCGTTTGGCAAAGCCGAAAGAATACTGCGTAGAGATTGGGGTCGGCCAAGCCGAACGAATACTACGTAGAGAGATGATTGTCGGCGAAGCCGGCCCATTGTTCGGCAAAGCCGAACGAATACTACGTAGAGGGAGGAAGGCCGACGAAGCCGGCCCATCGTTCGGCGAAGCCGAACGAATACTACGTAGAGAGAGGGGGGTCGGCGAGGCCGGCTCATCGTTCGGCGAAGCCGAACGAATACTACGTAGAGAGATGGGGGTCGGCGAAGCCGAACGAATATTACGTAGAGGGAGGTGGGGTCGGCGAAGCCTGCCCACCGTTCGGCGAAGCCGAACGAATACCACGTAGAGAGATGGGGGTCGGATGAAGGTCGGCGAAGTTGGCTCATCGTTCGGCGAAGCCGAACGAATACTACGTGGAGAGATGGGGGTCGGCGAAGCCGAACGAATATTACGTAGAGGGAGGGGGGGTCGGCGAAAGCGGCCTATCGTTCGGCGGAGCCGAACGAACACTAAGCGGAGGGCGGCCGGCGAAGCTGGCCTAACGTTTGGCGAAGCCGAACGAATACTACGTAGAGAGGGGGGTCGGCCAAGCCGAACGAATACTACGTAGAGAGATGGGGGTCGGCGAAGCCGGCCCATTGTTTGGCGAAGCCGAACGAATACTACGTAGAGGGAGGAAGGCCGACAAAGCCGGCCCATCGTTCGGCGGAGCCGAACGAATACTACGTAGAGGTAGGAAGGCCGACGAAACCGGCCCATCGTTCGGCAGAGCCGAACGAATACTACGTAGAGAGAGGCGGGTCGGCGAAGACGGCCCATCGTTCGGCGAAGCCGAACGAATACTACGTAGAGGGAGGAATGCCGGCGAAGCCGGTTCATCGTTCGGCGAAGCCGAACGAATACTACGTAGAAAGATGGGGGTCGGCGAAGCCGAACAAATATTACGTAGAGGGAGAGGGCTCGGCGAATCCGAACGAATACTACGTGGAGAGATGGGGGTCGGCGAAGCCGGCCCATTGTTCGGCGAAGCCGAACGAATACTACGTAGAGAGATGAGGGTTGGCGGAGCCGAACGAATATTACGTAGAGGGAGGGGGGGTCGGCGAAGCCGAACGAATACTACGTAGAGAGATGGGGGTCGGCGAAGTCGGCCCATTGTTCGGCGAAGCCGAACGAATACTACGTAGATAGAGGGGGTCGGCAAAGACGGCCCATCGTTCGGCGAAGCCGAACGAATACTACGTAGAGAGAGGCGGGTCGGCGAAGCCACTTCATCGTTCGTCGAAGCCGAACGAGTCCTAAGCGGAGGGTGGCCGGCGAAGACGGCCCATCTTTCGGCGAAGCCGAACGAATACTACGTAGAGAGAGGGGGGTCGGAGAAGCCGCTTCATCGTTCTGCGAAGCTGAACGAATACTACGTAGAGGGAGGAAGGTCGACGAAGCCGGCCCATCGTTCGGCGAAGCCGAACGAGTACTAAGCGGAGGGTGGCCGGCTAAGCCGGCCCATCGTTCGGCAGAGCCGAACGAATACTACGTAGAGGTAGGAAAGCCGACGGAACCGGCCCATCGTTCGGCGAAGCCGAACGAATACTACGTAGAGAGAGGCGGGTCGGCGAAGACGGCCCATCGTTCGGCGAAGTCGAACGAATACTACGTAGAGAGATGAGGGTCGGCGAAGCCGAACGAGTACTAAGCGGAGGGTGGCCGGCTAAGCCGGCCTATCGTTCGGCGAAATCGAACGAATACTACGTAGAGAGATGAGGGTCGGCGAAGCCGAACGAATATTACGTAGAGGGAGGGGGGATCGGCGAAGCCGGCCCATCGTTCGGCGAAGCCGAACGAATACTACGTAGAGAGGGGGTCGGCGAAGCCGAACGAATATTACGTAGAGGGAGGGGGGTCGGCGAAGCCGGCCCATCGTTCGGCGGAGCCGAACGAACACTATGCGGAGAGAGGGGGGTCGGCGAAGACGACCCATCGTTTGGCGAAGCCGAACGAATAATACGTAGAGAGAGGGGGTTGGCGAAGCCGAACGAATACTACGTAGAGACAGGGGCGTCGGCGAAGCCGGTTCATCGTTCGTCGAAGCCGAACGAGTACTAAGCGGAGGGTGACCGGCGAAGCCGGCCCATCGTTCGGCGAAGCCGAATGAATACTACGTAGAGGGAGGAAGGCCTACGAAGCCGGCCCATCGTTCGGCGAAGCCGAACGAATACTACGTAGAGAGAGGCGGGTCGGCGAAGACGGCCCATCGTTCGGCAAAGCCGAACAAATACTACGTAGAGAAAAAAATGCCGGCGAAGCCGGTTCATCGTTCGGCGAAGCCGAACAAATACTACGTGGAGAGATGGGGGTCGGAAGAAGGTCGGCGGAGCCGGCCCATCGTTCGGCGAAGCCGAACGAACACTACGTAGAGAGATGGAAGTCGGCGAAGCCGAACGAATACTACGTAGAGAGAGGGTGACCGGCGAAGCCGGCCCATCGTTCGGCAAAGCCGAATGAGTACTACGTAGAGGGAGGAAGGCCTACGAAGCCGGCCCATCGTTCGGCGAAGCCAAACGAATACTACGTAGAGAGAGGCGGGTCGGCGAAGACGGCCCATCGTTCGGCAAAGCCGAACGAATACTACGTAGAAGGAAAACGCCGGCGAAGCCGGTTCATCGTTCGGCGAAGCCGAACAAATACTACGTGGAGAGATGGGGGTCGGAGGAAGGTCGGGGAAGCCGGCCCATCGTTCGGCGAAGCCGAACGATGACTACGTAGAGAGATGAGGGTCGGCGAAGCCGAACGAATATTACGTTGAGGGAGGGGGGGTCGGCGAAGCCGACCCATCGTTCGGCGGAGCCGAACGAACACTAAGCGGAGGGCGGCCGGCGAAGCCCGCCCATCGTTTGGCAAAGCCGAACGAATACTGCGTAGAGATTGGGGTCGGCCAAGCCGAACGAATACTACGTAGAGAGATGATTGTCGGCGAAGCCGGCCCATTGTTCGGCGAAGCCGAACGAATACTACGTAGAGGGAGGAAGGCCGACGAAGCCGGCCCATCGTTCGGCGAAGCCGAACAAATACTACGTAGAGAGAGGGGGGTCGGCGAAGCCGGCTCATCGTTCGGCGAAGCCGAACGATTACTACGTAGAGAGATAGGGTCCATCGTTCGGCGAAGCCGAACAAATATTACGTAGAGGGAGGGGGGGTCGACAAAGCCTGCCCACCGTTCGGCGAAGCCGAACGAATACCACGTAGAGAGATGGGGGTCGGATGAAGGTCGGCGGAGCCGGCTCATCGATCGGCGAAGCCGAACGAATACTACGTGGAGAGATGGGGGTCGGCGAAGCCGAACGAATATTACGTAGAGGGAGGGGGGGGGTCGGCGAAAGCGGCCTATCGCTCGGCGGAGCCGAACGAACACTGAGCGGAGGGCGGCCGGCGAAGCTGGCCTAACGTTTGGCGAAGCCGAACGAGTACTACGTAGAGAGAGGGGTCGGCCAAGCCGAACGAATACTACGTAGAGAGATGGGGGTCGGCGAAGCCGGCCCACTGTTTGGCGAAGCCGAGCGAATACTACGTAGAGGGAGGAGGCCGACGAAGCCGGCCCATCGTTCGGCGGAGCCAAACGAATACTACGTAGAGGTAGGAAGGCCGACGAAACCGGCCCATCGTTCGGCGAAGTCGAACGAATACTACGTAGAGAGATGAGGGTCGGCGAAGCCGAACGAACAATACGTAGAGAGAGGGGGGGGGTCGGCCAAGCCGGCCCATCGTTAGGCGGAGCCGAACGAACACTAAGCGGAGGGTGGCCGACGCAGCCGGCCCATCGTTCGGTGGAGCCGAACGAATACTACGTAGAGAGGGGGGTCGGCCAAGCCGAACGAATACTACGTAGAGAGATGGGGGTCGGCGAAGCCGAACGAATATTACGTAGAGAGAGGGGGGTCGGCCAAGCCGGCACATCGTTAGGCGGAGCCGAACGAACACTAAGCGGAGGGTGGCCGACGCAGCCGGCCCATCGTTCGGCGGACGCGAACGAATACTACGTAGAGGGAGGAAAGCCGACGAAGCCGGCCCATCGTTCGGCGGAGCCGAACGAATACTACGTAGAGAGAGGCGGGTTGGCGAAGCCGGTTCATCGTTCGGCGAAGTCGAACGAATACTACGTAGAGAGATGAGGGTCGGCGAAGCCGAACGAATATTACGTAGAGAGAGGGGGGTCGGCCAAGCCGGCCCATCGTTAGGCGGAGCCGAACGAACACTAAGCGGAGGGTGGCCGACGCAGCCGGCCCATCGTTCGGCGAAGCCGAACGAATACTACGTAGAGAGAGGCGGGTCGGCGAAGACGGCCCATTGTTCGGCGAAGCCGAACGAATACTACGTAGAGGGAGGAATGCCGGCGAAGCCGGTTCATCGTTCGGCGAAGCCGAACGAATACTACGTAGAAAGATGGGGGTCGGCGAAGCCGAACAAATATTACGTAGAGGGAGAGGGCTAGGCGAAGTCGGCCCATCGTTCGGCGAAGCCGAACGAATACAACGTAGAGAGGGGGTCGGCAAAGCCGAACGAATACTACGTAGAGAGATGGGGGTCGGCGAAGCCGGCCCATCGTTCGGCGAAGCCGAACGAATACTACGTAGAGGGAGGAAGGCCGACGAAGCCGGCCCATCGTTCGGCGAAGCCGAATGAGTACTACGTAGAGGGAGGAAGGCCTACGAAGCCGGCCCATCGTTCGGCGAAGCCGAACGAATACAACGTAGAGAGAGGCGGGTCGGCGAAGACGGCCCATCGTTCGGCAAAGCCGAACGAATACTACGTAGAGGGAAAAATGCCGGCGAAGCAGGTTTATCGTTCGGCGAAGCCGAACAAATACTACGTGGAGAGATGGGGGTCGGAGGAAGGTCGGCGGAAGCCACGCCCATCGTTCAGCGAAGCCGAACAGATGTTACGTAGAGAGATGATTGTCGGCAAAGCCGGCCCATTTGTTCGGCAAAGCCGAACGAATACTACGTAGAGGAGGAGGAAGGCCGACGAAGCCGGCCCATCGTTCGGCGAAGCCGAACGAATACTACGTAGAGAGAGGGGGGTCGGCGAGGCCGGCTCATCGTTCGGCGAAGCCAAACGAATACTACGTAGAGAGATGGGGGTCGGCGAAGCCAAACGAATATTACGTAGAGGGAGGGGGGGGTCGGCGAAGCCTGCCCACCGTTCGGCGAAGCCGAACGAACACCACGTAGAGAGATGGGGGTCGGATGAAGGTTGGGGAAGTTGGCTCATCGTTCGGGGGAGCCGAACGAATACTACGTGGGGAGGTGGGGGGCGGCGGAGCCGAACAGATATTACGTAGAGGGAGGGGGTCGGCGAAGCGGCCTATCGTTCGGCGGAGCCGAACGAACACTAAGCGGAGGGCGGCCGGCGAAGCTGGCCTAACGTTTGGCGAAGCCGAACGAATACTACGTAGAGAGGGGTCCGGCCAAGCCGAACGAATACTACGTAGAGAGATGGGGTCGGCGAAGCCGGCCCATTGTTTGGCGAAGCCGAACGAATACTACGTAAGAGGGAGGAAGGCCGACAAAGCCGGCCCATCGTTCGGCGGAGCCGAACGAATACTACGTAGAGGTAGGAAGGCCGACGAAACCGGCCCATCGTTCGGCGAAGCCGAACAGATACTACGTAGAGAGGCGGGTCGGCGAAGACGGCTCATTGTATGTCGAAGTCAAACGAATACTACGTAGAGAGATGGGGTCGACGAAGCCGAACGAATATTACGTAGAGAGAGGGGTCGGCCAAGCCGGCTCATCGTTAGGCGGAGGCGAACGAACACTAAGCGGAGGGTGGCCGACGCAGCCGGCCCATCGTTCGGCGGAGCCGAACGAATACTACGTAGAGGAGGAAAGCCGACGATGCCGGCCCATCGTTCGGCGAAGCCGAACGAATACTACGTAGAGAGAGGCGGGTTGGCGAAGACGGCCCATTGTTCGGCGAAGCCGAACGAATACTACGTAGAGGGAGGAATGCCGGCGAAGCCGGTTCATCGTTCGGCGAAGCCGAACGAATACTACGTAGAAAGATGGGGGTCGGCGAAGCCGGCCCATTGTTCGGCGAAGCCGAACGAATACTACGTAGAGAGATGAGGGTTGGCGGAGCCGAACGAATATTACGTAGAGGGAGGGGGGTCGGCGAAGCCGAACGAATACTACGTAGAGAGATGGGGGTCGACGAAGCCGGCCCATTGTTCGGCGAACCCGAACGAATACTAGGTAGATAGAGGGGGTTGGCGAAGACGGCCCATCGTTCGGCGAAGCCGAACGAATACTACGTAGAGAGAGGCGGGTCGGCGAAGCCACTTCATCGTTCGTCGAAGCCGAACGAGTACTAAGCGGAGGGTGGCCGGCGAAGACGGCCCATCTTTCGGCGAAGCCGAACGAATACCACGTAGAGAGAGGGGGGTCGGAGAAGCCGCTTCATCGTTCTGCAAAGCTGAACGAATACTACGTAGAGGGAGGAAGGTCGACGAAGCCGGCCCATCGTTCGGCGAAGCCGAACGAGGTACTAAGCGGAGGTGGCCGGCTAAGCCAGCCCATCGTCCGGCAGACCCGAACGAATACTACGTAGAGGTAGGAAAGCCGACGGAACCGGCCCATCGTTCGGCGAAGCCGAACGAATTCTACGTAGAGAGAGGCGGGTCGGCGAAGACGGCCCATCGTTCGGCGAAGTCGAACGAATACTACGTAGAGAGATGAGGGTCGGCGAAGCCGAACGAATATTACGTAGAGGGAGGGGGGTCGGCGAAGCCGGCCCATCGTTCGGCAAAGCCGAAC
Organism: Aplectana chamaeleonis; assembly: GCA_029168955.1. Classification (NCBI taxonomy): domain Eukaryota; kingdom Metazoa; phylum Nematoda; class Chromadorea; order Rhabditida; family Cosmocercidae; genus Aplectana; species Aplectana chamaeleonis. The sequence continues at coordinate 46,893 of JAPDOI010000201.1, forward strand.
GAATACTACGTAGAGAGGGGGTCGGCGAAGCCGAACGAATATTACGTAGAGGGAGGGGGGTGGCGAAGCCGAACGAGTACTACGTAGAGAGAGGGGGGTCGGCAAAGCCGGTTCACCGTTCGTCGAAGCCGAACGAGAACTAAGCGGAGGGTGACCGGCGAAGCCGGCCCATCGTTCGGCGAAGCCGAATGAATACTACGTAGAGGGAGGAAGGCCTACGAAGCCGGCCCACCGTTCGGCGAAGCCGAGCGAATACTACGTAGAGAGAGGCGGGTCGGCGAAGACGGCCCATCGTTCGGCAAAGCCGAACAAATACTACGTAGAGAAAAAAATGCCGGCGAAGCCGGTTCATCGTTCGGCGAAGCCGAACAAATACTACGTGGAGAGATGGGGGTCGGAAGAAGGTCGGCGGAGCCGGCCCATCGTTCGGCGAAGCCGAACAAATACGACGTAGAGAGATGGGGGTCGGATGAAGGTCGGCGAAGTTGGCTCATCGTTCGGCGAAGCCGAACGAATACTACGTGGAGAGATGAGGGTCGGCGAAGCCGAACGAATATTACGTAGAAGGAGGGGGGGTCGGCGAAGCCCGCCCATCGTTTGGCAAAGCCGAACGAATACTACGTAGAGAGATGGGGGTCGGCGAAGCCGAACGAATATTACGTAGAGGGAGGGGGGTCGGCGAAGCCTGCCCACCGTTCGGCGAAGCCGAACGAATACGACGTAGAGAGATGGGGGTCGGATGAAGGTCGGCGAAGTTGGCTCATCGTTCGGCGAAGCCGAACGAATACTACGTGGAGAGATGGAAGTCAGCGAAGCCGAACGAATATTACGTAGAGGGAGGGGGGGACGGCGAAAGCGGCCTAACGTTCGGCGGAGCCGAACGAACACTAAGCGGAGGGCGGCCGTCGAAGCTGGCCTAACGTTTGGCGAAGCCGAACGAATACTACGTAGAGGGAGGAAGGCCGACGAAGCCGGCCCATCGTTCGGCGGAGCCGAACGAATACTACGTAGAGGTAGGAAGGCCGACGAAACCGGCCCATCGTTCGGCGAAGCCGAACGAATACAACGTAGAGAGGGGGTCGGCAAAGCCGAACGAATACTACGTAGAGAGATGGGGGTCGGCGAAGCCGGCCCATTGTTTGGCGAAGCCGAACGAATACTACGTAGAGGGAGGAAGGCCGACGAAGCCGGCCCATCGTTCGGCGAAGCCGAATGAGTACTACGTAGAGGGAGGAAGGCCTACGAAGCCGGCCCATCGTTCGGCGAAGCCGAACGAATACAACGTAGAGAGAGGCGGGTCGGCGAAGACGGCCCATCGTTCGGCAAAGCCGAACGAATACTACGTAGAGGGAAAAATGCCGGCGAAGCCGGTTCATCGTTCGGCGAAGCCGAACAAATACTACGTGGAGAGATGGGGGTCGGAGGAAGGTCGGCGGAGCCGGCCCATCGTTCGGCGAAGCCGAACGAATGTTACGTAGAGAGATGATTGTCGGCAAAGCCGGCCCATTGTTCGGCAAAGCCGAACGAATACTACGTAGAGGGAGGAAGGCCGACGAAGCCGGCCCATCGTTCGGCGAAGCCGAACGAATACTACGTAGAGAGAGGGGGGTCATCGAAGCTGGCCCATTGTTCGGCAAAGCCAAACGAATACTACATAGAGAAATGGGGTCGGCGAAGCCAAACGAATACCACGTAGAGGGAGGGGGTGACGAAGCCGGCCCATCGTTCGGCGAAGCCGAACGAATACTACGTAGAGAGATGGGGGTCGGATGAAGGTTGGCGAAGTTGGCTCATCGTTCGGCGAAGCCGAACGAATACTACGTGGAGAGATGGGGGTCGGCGAAGCCGAACGAATATTACGTAGAGGGAGGGGGGTCGGCGAAAGCGGCCTATCGTTCGGCGGAGCCGAACGAACACTACGTAGAGAGAGGGGCCGGCGAAGCTGGCCTAACGTTTGGCGAAGCCGAACGAATACTACGTAGAGAGGGTCGGCCAAGCCGAACGAATACTACGTAGAGAGATGGGGGTCGGCGAAGCCGGCCCATTGTTTGGCGAAGCTGAACGAATACTACGTAGAGGGAGGAAGGCCGACAAAGCCGGCCCATCGTTCGGCGGAGCCGAACGAATACTACGTAGAGGTAGGAAGGCCGACGAAACCGGCCCATCGTTCGGCGAAGCCGAACGAATACTACGTAGAGAGAGGCGGGTCGGCGAAGACGGCCCATCGTTTGGCGAAGTCGAACGAATACTACGTAGAGAGATGAGGGTCGACGAAGCCGAACGAATATTACGTAGAGAGAGGGGGGTCGGCCAAGCCGGCCCATCGTTAGGCGGAGGCGAACGAACACTAAGCGGAGGGTGGCCGACGCAGCCGGCCCATCGTTCGGCGGAGCCGAACGAATACTACGTAGAGGGAGGAAAGCCGACGATGCCGGCCCATCGTTCGGCGAAGCCGAACGAATACTACGTAGAGAGAGGCGGGTTGGCGAAGACGGCCCATTGTTCGGCGAAGCCGAACGAATACTACGTAGAGGGAGGAATGCCGGCGAAGCCGGTTCATCGTTCGGCGAAGCCGAACAAATACTACGTAGAAAGATGGGGGTCGGCGAAGCCGGCCCATTGTTCGGCGAAGCCGAACGAATACTACGTAGAGAGATGAGGGTTGGCGGAGCCGAACGAATATTACGTAGAGGGAGGGGTCGGCGAAGCCGAACAGATACTACGTAGAGAGATGGGGTCGACGAAGCCGGCCCATTGTTCGGCGAAGCCGAACGAATACTAGGTAGATAGAGGGGGTCGGCGAAGAGGGCCCATCGTTCGGCGAAGCCGACCGAATACTACGTAGAGAGAGGCGGGTCGGCGAAGCCACTTCATCGTTCGTCGAAGCCGAACGAGTACTAAGCGGAGGGTGGCCGGCGAAGACGGCCCATCTTTCGGCGAAGCCGAACGAATACCACGTAGAGAGAGGGGGGTCGGAGAAGCCGCTTCATCGTTCTGCAAAGCTGAACGAATACTACGTAGAGGGAGGAAGGTCGACGAAGCCGGCCCATCGTTCGGCGAAGCCGAACGAGTACTAAGCGGAGGGTGGCCGGCTAAGCCAGCCCATCGTTCGGCAGAGCCGAACGAATACTACGTAGAGGTAGGAAAGCCGACGGAACCGGCCCATCGTTCGGCGAAGCCGAACAAATTCTACGTAGAGAGAGGCGGGTCGGCGAAGACGGCCCATCGTTCGGCGAAGTCGAACGAATACTACGTAGAGAGATGAGGGTCGGCGAAGCCGAACGAATATTACGTAGAGGGAGGGGGGTCGGCGAAGCCGGCCCATCGTTCGGCAAAGCCGAACGAATACTACGTAGAGAGGGGGTCGGCGAAGCCGAACGAATATTACGTAGAGGGAGGGGGTTGGCGAAGCCGAACGATTACTACGTAGAGAGAGGGGGGTCGGCAAAGCCGGTTCACCGTGCGTCGAAGCCGAACGAGAACTAAGCGGAGGGTGACCGGCGAAGCCGGCCCATCGTTCGGCGAAGCCGAATGAATACTACGTAGAGGAGGAAGGCCTACGAAGCCGGCCCATCGTTCGGCGAAGCCGAACAAATACTACGTAGAGAGAGGCGGGTCGGCGAAGACGGCCCATCGTTCGGCGAAGCCGAACGAATACGACGTAGAGAGATGGGGGTCGGATGAAGGTCGGCGAAGTTGGCTCATCGTTCGGCGAAGCCGAACGAATACTACGTGGAGAGATGAGGGTCGGCGAAGCCGAGCAGATATTACGTAGAAGGAGGGGTCGGCGAAGCCCAGCTCATCGTTTGGCAAAGCCGAACGAATACTACGTAGAGAGATGGGGGTCGGCGAAGCCGAAACAGATATTACGTAGAGGAGGGGGGTCGGCGAAGCCTGCCCACCGTTCGGCGAAGCCGAACGAATACGACGTAGAGAGATGGGGTCGGATGAAGGTCGGCGAAGTTGGCTCATCGTTCGGCGAAGCCGAACAGATACTACGTGGAGAGATGGAAGTCAGCGAAGCCGAACGAATATTACGTAGAGGAGGGGGTCGGCGAAGCCGGCCTATCGTTCGGCGGAGCCGAACGAACACTAAGCGGAGGGCGGCCGTCGAAGCTGGCCTAACGTTTGGCGAAGCCGAACGAATACTACGTAGAGGGAGGAAGGCCGACGAAGCCGGCCCATCGTTCGGCGGAGCCGAACAGATACTACGTAGAGGTAGGAAGGCCGACGAAACCGGCCCATCGTTCGGCGAATCCGAACGAATACAACGTAGATAGAGGGGTCGGCGAAGACGGCCCATCGTTCGGCAAAGCCGAACGAATACTACGTAGAGAGATGGGGTCGGCGAAGCCGGAACGAATATTACGTAGAGGGAGGGGGTCGGCAAAGCCTGCCCACCGTTCGGCGAAGCCGAACGAATACGACGTAGAGAGATGGGGTCGGCGAAGCCGCTCATCGTTTGGCGAAGCCGAACGAATACTACGTAGAGAGATGATTGTCGGCGAAGCCGGCCCATTTGTTAGGCGAAGCCGAACGAATACTACGTAGAGGGAGGAAGGCCGACGAAGCTGGCCCATCGTTCGGCGAAGCCGAACGATTACTACGTAGAGAGAGGGGGTCGGCGAAGCCGCTCATCGTTCGGCGAAGCCGAACGAATACTACGTAGAGAGAGATGGGGGTCGGCGAAGCCGAACAGATATTACGTAGAGGAGGGGTCGGCAAAGCCTGCCCATCGTTCGGCGAAGCCGAACGAATACGACGTAGAGATGGGGTCGGATGAAGGTCGGCGAAGTTGGCTCATCGTTCGGCGAATCCGAACGAATACTACGTGGAGAGATGGAAGTCGGCGAAGCCGAACAGATATTACGTAGAGGGAGGGGTCGGCGAAAGCGGCCTATCGTTCGGCGGAGCCGAACGACACTAAGCGGAGGGCGGCCGGCGAAGCTGGCTAACGTTCGGCGAAGCCGAACGAATACTACGTAGAGGAGGAAGGCCGACGAAGCCGGCCCATCGTTCGGCGGAGCCGAACGAATACTACGTAGAGGTAGGAAGGCCGACGAAACCGGCCCATCGTTCGGCGAATCCGAACGAATACAACGTAGATAGAGGGGGTCGGCGAAGACGGCCCATCGTTCGGCAAAGCCGAACGAATACTACGTAGAGAGGGGGTCGGCGAAGCCGAACGAATACCACGTAGAGAGATGGGGTCGGAGGAAGGTCGGCGGAGCCGGCCCATCTTTCGGCGAAGCCGAACGAATACTACGTGGAGAGATGAGGGTTGGCGAAGCCGAACGATTTTTACGTAGAGGGAGGGGGGTCGGCGAAGCCGAACGAACACTACGTAGAGAGATGGGGGTCGGCGAAGCCGGCCCATTGTTCGGCGAAGCCGAACGAATACTACGTAGAGGGAGGAAGGCCGACGAAGCCGGCCCATCGTTCGGCGAAGCCGAACGAATACTACGTAGATAGAGGGGGTCGGCGAAGACGGCCCATCGTTCGGCGAAGCCGAACGAATACTACGTAGAGAGAGGGTGACCGGCGAAGCCGGCTCGTCGTTCGGCAAAGCCGAATGAGTACTACGTAGAGGGAGGAAGGCCTACGAAGCCGGCCCATCGTTCGGCGAAGCCAAACGAATACTAAGTAGAGAGAGGCGGGTCGGCGAAGACGGCCCATCGTTCGGCAAAGCCGAACGAATACTACGTAGAGGGAAAAATGCCGGCGAAGCCGGTTCATCGTTCGGCGAAGCCGAACAAATACTACGTGGAGAGATGGGGGTCGGAGGAAGGTCGGCGGAGCCGGCCCATCGTTCGGCGAAGCCGAACAGATACTACGTAGAGAGATGAGGGTCGGCGAAGCCGAACAGATATTACGTTGAGGAAGGGGGTCGGCGAAGCCGGCCCATCGTTCGGCGGAGCCGAACGAACACTACGTAGAGAGAGGGGGGTCGGCAGTTTGAAGCCCGCCCATCGTTTGGCAAAGCCGAACGAATATTGCGTAGAGATTGGGGTCGGCCAAGCCGAACGAATACTACGTAGAGAGATGGTTGTCGGCGAAGCCGGCCCATCGTTCGGCGAAGCCGAACGAATACTACGTAGAGGAGGAAGGCCGACGAAGCCGGCCCATCGTTCGGCGAAGCCGAACGAATACTACGTAGAGAGAGGGGTCGGCGAAGCCGCTCATCGTTCGGCGAAGCCGAACGAATACTACGTAGAGATGGGGTCGGCGAAGCCGAACGAATATTACGTAGAGGGAGGGGTCGGCGAAGCCTGCCCACCGTTCGGCGAAGCCGAACGAATACCACGTAGAGAGATGGGGGTCGGCGAAGATCGTTCGGCGGAGCCGAACGAATACTACGTGGAGAGATGGGGGTCGGCGAAGCCGAACGAATATTACGTAGAGGGAGGGGGGGTCGGCGAAAGCGGCCTATCGCTCGGCGGAGCCGAACGAACACTGAGCGGAGGGCGGCCGGCGAAGCTGGCCTAACGTTTGGCGAAGCCGAACGAATACTACGTAGAGAGGGGGTCGGCCAAGCCGAACGAATACTACGTAGAGAGATGGGGTCGGCGAAGCCGGCCCATTGTTTGGCGAAGCCGAGCGAATACTACGTAGAGGGAGGAAGGCCGACGAAGCCGGCCCATCGTTCGGCGGAGATAAACGAATACTACGTAGAGGTAGGAAGGCCGACGAAACCGGCCCATCGTTCGGCGAAGCCGAACGAATACTACGTAGAGAGGCGGGTCGGCGAAGATGGCCCATCGTTCGGCGAAGCCGAACGAATACTACGTAGAGAGAGGGTGACCGGCGAAGCCGGCTCATCGTTCGGCAAAGCCGAATGAGTACTACGTAGAGGAGGAAGGCCTACGAAGCCGGCCCATCGTTCGGCGAAGCCAAACGAATACTACGTAGAGAGAGGCGGGTCGGCGAAGACGGCCCATCGTTCGGCAAAGCCGAACAAATACTACGTAGAGGAAAAAATGCCGGCGAAGTCGGTTCATCGTTCGGCAAAGCCGAACAAATACTACGTGGAGAGATGGGGGTCGGAGGAGGGTCGGCGAAGCTGGCTCATCGTTCGGCGAAGCCGAAACGAATACTACGTAGAGAGATGAGGGTCGGCGAAGCCGAACGAATATTACGTTGAGGGAGGGGGGGGGGGTCGGCGAAGCCGGCCCATCGTTCGGCGGAGCCGAACGAACACTAAGCGGAGGGCGGTCGGCGAAGCCCGCCCATCGTTTGGCAAAGCCGAACGAATACTGCGTAGAGATTGGGGTCGGCCAAGCCGAACGAATACTACGTAGAGAGAAGGTTGTCGGCAAATCCGGCCCATTGTTCGGCGAAGCCGAACGAATACTACGTAGAGGGAGGAAGGCCGACGAAGCCGGCCCATCGTTCGGCGAAGCCGAACGAATATTGCGTAGAGATTGGGGTCGGCCAAGCCGAACGAATACTACGTAGAGAGAGGGGGGTCGGCGAAGCCGGCTCATCGTTCGGCGAAGCCGAAAGAATACTACGTAGAGAGATGGGGGTCGGCGAAGCCGAACGAATATTACGTAGAGGGAGAGGGGGTCGGCGAAGCCTGCCCACCGTTCGGCGAAGCCGAACGAATACCACGTAGAGAGATGGGGGTCGGATGAAGGTCGGCGGAGCCGGCTCATCGTTCGGCGAAGCCGAACGATTACTACGTGGAGAGATGGGGTCGGCGAAGCCGAACGAATATTACGTAGAGGGAGGGGGGGTCGGCGAAAGCGGCCTATCGTTCGGCGGAGCCGAACGAATACTGAGCGGAGGGCGGCCGGCGAAGCCGGCTCATCGTTCGGCGGAAGCCGAACGAGTACTACGTAGAGTAAGAGAAGGGCCCATCGTTCGGCCAAGCCGAACGAATACTACGTAGAAAGATGGGGGTCGGCGAAGCCGGCCCATTGTTTGGCGAAGCCGAGCGAATACTACGTAGAGGGAGGAAGGCCGACGAAGCCGGCCCATCGTTCGGCGAAGCCGAACGAATACTACGTAGAGAGAGGCGGGTCGGCGAAGATGGCCCATCGTTCGGCGAAGCCGAACGAATACTACGTAGAGAGAGGGTGACCGGCGAAGCCGGCCCATCGTTCGGCAAAGCCGAATGAGTACTACGTAGAGAGAGGAAGGCCTACGAAGCCGGCCCATCGTTCGGCGAAGCCGAACGAATACTACGTAGAGAGAGGCGGGTCGGCGAAGCCACTTCATCGTTCGTCGAAGCCGAACGAGTACTAAGCGGAGGGTGGCCGGCGAAGACGGCCCATCTTTCGGCGAAGCCGAACGAATACCACGTAGAGAGAGGGGGGTCGGAGAAGCCGCTTCATCGTTCTGCAAAGCTGAACGAATACTACGTAGAGGGAGGAAGGTCGACGAAGCCGGCCCATCGTTCGGCGAAGCCGAACGAGTACTAAGCGGAGGGTGGCCGGCTAAGCCAGCCCATCGTTCGGCAGAGCCGAACGAATACTACGTAGAGGTAGGAAAGCCGACGGAACCGGCCCATCGTTCGGCGAAGCCGAACGAATTCTACGTAGAGAGAGGCGGGTCGGCGAAGACGGCCCATCGTTCGGCGAAGTTGAACGAATACTACGTAGAGAGATGAGGGTCGGCGAAGCCGAACGAATATTACGTAGAGGGAGGGGTGTCGGCGAAGCCGGTCCATCGTTCGGCAAAGCCCAACGAATATTACGTAGAGAGGGGTCGGCGAAGCCGCACGAATATTAGGTAGAGGGAGGGGGTTGGCGAAGCCGCCCGATTACTACGTAGAGAGAGGGGGGTCGGCAAAGCCGGTTCACCGTTCGTCGAAGCCGAACGAGAACTAAGCGGAGGGTGACCGGCGAAGCCGGCCCATCGTTCGGCGAAGCCGAATGAATACTACGTAGAGGGAAGAAGGCCTACGAAGCCGGCCCACCGTTCGGCGAAGCCGAGCGACTACTACGTAGAGAGAGGCGGGTCGGCGAAGACGGCCCATCGTTCGGCAAAGCCGAACAAATACTACGTAGAGAAAAAAATGCCGGCGAAGCCGGTTCATCGTTCGGCGAAGCCGAACAAATACTACGTGGAGAGATGGGGGTCGGAAGAAGGTCGGCGGAGCCGGCCCATCGTTCGGCGAAGCCGAACGAATACGACGTAGAGAGATGGGGGTCGGATGAAGGTCGGCGAAGTTGGCTCATCGTTCGGCGAAGCCGAACGAATACTACGTGGAGAGATGAGGGTCGGCGAAGCCGAACGAATATTACGTAGAAGGAGGGGGGGTCGGCGAAGCCCGCCCATCGTTTGGCAAAGCCGAACGAATACTACGTAGAGAGATGGGGGTCGGCGAAGCCGAACGAATATTACGTAGAGGGAGGGGGGGTCGGCGAAGCCTGCCCACCGTTCGGCGAAGCCGAACGAATACGACGTAGAGAGATGGGGGTCGGATGAAGGTCGGCGAAGTTGGCTCATCGTTCGGCGAAGCCGAACGAATACTACGTGGAGAGATGGAAGTCAGCGAAGCCGAACGAATATTACGTAGAGGGAGGGGGGGTCGGCGAAAGCGGCCTATCGTTCGGCGGAGCCGAACGAACACTAAGCGGAGGGCGGCCGTCGAAGCTGGCCTAACGTTTGGCGAAGCCGAACGAATACTACGTAGAGGGAATAAGGCCGACGAAGCCGGCCCATCGTTCGGCGGAGCCGAACGAATACTACGTAGAGGTAGGAAGGCCGACGAAACCGGCCCATCGTTCGGCGAATCCGAACGAATACAACGTAGATAGAGGGGGTCGGCGAAGACGGCCCATCGTTCGGCAAAGCCGAACGAATACTACGTAGAGAGATGGGGGTCGGCGAAGCCGAACGAATATTACGTAGAGGGAGGGGGGGTCGGCAAAGCCTGCCCACCGTTCGGCGAAGCCGAACGAATACGACGTAGAGAGATGGGGGTCGGCGAAGCCGGCTCATCGTTTGGCGAAGCCGAACGAATACTACGTAGAGAGATGATTGTCGGCGAAGCCGGCCCATTGTTAGGCGAAGCCGAACGAATACTACGTAGAGGGAGGAAGGCCGACGAAGCTGGCCCATCGTTCGGCGAAGCCGAACGATTACTACGTGGAGAGAGGGGGGTCGGCGAAGCCGGCTCATCGTTCGGCGAAGCCGAACGAATACTACGTAGAGAGATGGGGGTCGGCGAAGCCGAACGAATATTACGTAGAGGGAGGGGGGGTCGGCAAAGCCTGCCCACCGTTCGGCGAAGCCGAACGAATACGACGTAGAGAGATGGGGGTCGGATGAAGGTCGGCGAAGTTGGCTCATCGTTCGGCGAATCCGAACGAATACTACGTGGAGAGATGGAAGTCGGCGAAGCCGAACGAATATTACGTAGAGGGAGGGGGGGTCGGCGAAAGCGGCCTATCGTTCGGCGGAGCCGAACGAACACTAAGCGGAGGGCGGCCGGCGAAGCTGGCCTAACGTTTGGCGAAGCCGAACGAATACTACGTAGAGGGAGGAAGGCCGACGAAGCCGGCCCATCGTTCGGCGGAGCCGAACGAATACTACGTAGAGGTAGGAAGGCCGACGAAACCGGCCCATCGTTCGGCGAATCCGAACGAATACAACGTAGAGAGATGGGGGTCGGCGAAGCCGAACGAATATTACGTAGAGGGAGGGGGGGTCGGCGAAGCCTGCCCACCGTTCGGCGAAGCCGAACGAATACGACGTAGAGAGATGGGGGTCGGATGAAGGTCGGCGAAGTTGGCTCATCGTTCGGCGAATCCGAACGAATACTACGTGGAGAGATGGAAGTCGGCGAAGCCGAACGAATATTACGTAGAGGGAGGGGGGGTCGGCGAAAGCGGCCTATCGTTCGGCGGAGCCGAACGAACACTACGTAGAGGGAGAGGGGCCGGACGAAGCTGGCCTAACGTTCGGCGAAGCCGAACGAATACTACGTAGAGGGAGGAAGGCCGACGAAGCCGGCCCATCGTTCGGCGGAGCCGAACAAATACTACGTAGAGGTAGGAAGGCCGACGAAACCGGCCCATCGTTCGGCGAAGCCGAACGAATACAACGTAGAGAGGGGGTCGGCGAAGCCGAACGAATATTACGTAGAGGAGGGGTCGGCGAAGCCTGCCCACCGTTCGGCGAAGCCGAACGAATACGACGTAGAGAGATGGGGTCGGATGAAGGTCGGCGAAGTTGGCTCATCGTTCGGCGAAGCCGAACAGATACTACGTGGAGAGATGGAAGTCGGCGAAGCCGAACGAATATTACGTAGAGGGAGGGTCGGCGAAAGCGGCCTATCGTTCGGCGGAGCCGAACGAACACTAAGCGGAGGGCGGCCGGCGAAGCTGGCCTAACGTTTGGCGAAGCCGAACGAATATTACGTAGAGGGAGGGGGGGTCGGCGAAGCCTGCCCACCGTTCGGCGAAGCCGAACGAATACGACGTAGAGAGATGGGGGTCGGATGAAGGTCGGCGAAGTTGGCTCATCGTTCGGCGAATCCGAACGAATACTACGTGGAGAGATGGAAGTCGGCGAAGCCGAACGAATATTACGTAGAGGGAGGGGGGGTCGGCGAAAGCGGCCTATCGTTCGGCGGAGCCGAACGAACACTAAGCGGAGGGCGGCCGGCGAAGCTGGCCTAACGTTTGGCGAAGCCGAACGAATACTACGTAGAGGAGGAAGGCCGACGAAGCCGGCCCATCGTTCGGCGGAGCCGAACGAATACTACGTAGAGGTAGGAAGGCCGACGAAACCGGCCCATCGTTCGGCGAATCCGAACAGATACAACGTAGAGAGATGGGGTCGGCGAAGCCGAACGAATATTACGTAGAGGGAGGGGTCGGCGAAGCCTGCCCACCGTTCGGCGAAGCCGAACGAATACGACGTAGAGAGATGGGGTCGGATGAAGGTCGGCGAAGTTGGCTCATCGTTCGGCGAATCCGAACGAATACTACGTGGAGAGATGGAAGTCGGCGAAGCCGAACGAATATTACGTAGAGGGAGGGGTCGGCGAAAGCGGCCTATCGTTCGGCGGAGCCGAACGAACACTAAGCGGAGGGCGGCCGGCGAAGCTGGCCTAACGTTTGGCGAAGCCGAACGAATACTACGTAGAGGGAGGAAGGCCGACGAAGCCGGCCCATCGTTCGGCGGAGCCGAACGAATACTACGTAGAGGTAGGAAGGCCGACGAAACCGGCCCATCGTTCGGCGAATCGAACGAATACTACGTAGAGAGATGGGGGTCGGCGAAGCCGAACGAATATTACGTAGAGGGAGGGGGGGTCGGCGAAGCCTGCCCACCGTTCGGCGAAGCCGAACGAATACGACGTAGAGAGATGGGGGTCGGATGAAGGTCGGCGAAGTTGGCTCATCGTTCGGCGAAGCCGAACGAATACTACGTGGAGAGATGGAAGTCAGCGAAGCCGAACGAATATTACGTAGAGGGAGGGGGGGTCGGCGAAAGCGGCCTATCGTTCGGCGGAGCCGAACGAACACTAAGCGGAGGGCGGCCGTCGAAGCTGGCCTAACGTTTGGCGAAGCCGAACGAATACTACGTAGAGGGAGGAAGGCCGACGAAGCCGGCCCATCGTTCGGCGGAGCCGAACGAATACTACGTAGAGGTAGGAAGGCCGACGAAACCGGCCCATCGTTCGGCGAATCCGAACGAATACAACGTAGATAGAGGGGGTCGGCGAAGACGGCCCATCGTTCGGCAAAGCCGAACGAATACTACGTAGAGAGATGGGGGTCGGCGAAGCCGAACGAATATTGCGTAGAGATTGGGGTCGGCCAAGCCGAACGAATACTACGTAGAGAGATGGTTGTCGGCGAAGCCGGCCCATTGTTCGGCGAAGCCGAACGAATACTACGTAGAGGGAGGAAGGCCGACGAAGCCGGCCCATCGTTCGGCGAAGCCGAACGAATACTACGTAGAGAGGGGGGGTCGGCGAAGCCGGCTCATCGTTCGGCGAAGCCGAACGAATACTACGTAGAGAGATGGGGGTCGGCGAAGCCGAACGAATATTACGTAGAGGGAGGGGGGGTCGGCGAAGCCTGCCCACCGTTCGGCGAAGCCGAACGAATACCACGTAGAGAGATGGGGGTCGGATGAAGGTCGGCGGAGCCGGCTCATTACTACGTGGAGAGATGGGGGTCGGCGAAGCCGAACAGATATTACGTAGAGGGAGGGGGGGGTCGGCGAAAGCGGCCTATCGCTCGGCGGAGCCGAACGAACACTGAGCGGAGGGCGGCCGGCGAAGCTGGCCTAACGTTTGGCGAAGCCGAACGAGTACTACGTAGAGAGGGGGGTCGGCCAAGCCGAACGAATACTACGTAGAGAGATGGGGGTCGGCGAAGCCGGCCCATTGTTTGGCGAAGCCGAGCGAATACTACGTAGAGGGAGGAAGGCCGACGAAGCCGGCCCATCGTTCGGCGGAGATAAACGAATACTACGTAGAGGTAGGAAGGCCGACGAAACCGGCCCATCGTTCGGCGAAGCCGAACGAATACTACGTAGAGAGAGGCGGGTCGGCGAAGATGGCCCATCGTTCGGCGAAGCCGAACGAATACTACGTAGAGAGAGGGTGACCGGCGAAGCCGGCCCATCGTTCGGCAAAGCCGAATGAGTACTACGTAGAGGGAGGAAGGCCTACGAAGCCGGCCCATCGTTCGGCGAAGCCAAACGAATACTACGTAGAGAGAGGCGGGTCGGCGAAGACGGTCCATCGTTCGGCAAAGCCGAACGAATACTACGTAGAGGGAAAAATGCCGGCGAAGCCGGTTCATCGTTCGGCGAAGCCGAACAAATACTACGTGGAGAGATGGGGGTCGGAGTAAGGTCGGCGAAGCCGGCCCATCGTTCGGCGAAGCCGAACGAATACTACGTAGAGAGATGAGGGTCGGCGAAGCCGAACGAATATTACGTTGAGGGAGACGGGGGGGGCGAAGCCGACCCATCGTTCGGCGGAGCCGAACGAACACTAAGCGGAGGGCGGCCGGCGAAGCCCGCCCATCGTTTGGCAAAGCCGAACGAATATTGCGTAGAGATTGGGGTCGGCCAAGCCGAACGAAAACTACGTAGAGAGAAGGTTGTCGGCAAATCCGGCCCATTGTTCGGCGAAGCCGAACGAATACTACGTAGAGGGAGGAAGGCCGACGAAGCCGGCCCATCGTTTGGCAAAGCCGAACGAATACTGCGTAGAGATTGGGGTCGGCCAAGCCGAACGAATACTACGTAGAGAGATGGTTGTCGGCGAAGCCGGCCCATTGTTCGGCGAAGCCGAAAGAATACTACGTAGAGATGGGGGTCGGCGAAGCCGAACGAATATTACGTAGAGGGAGAGGGGTTGGCGAAGCCTGCCCACCGTTCGGCGAAGCCGAACGAATACCACGTAGAGATGGGGGTCGGATGAAGGTCGGCGGAGCCACTCATCGTTCGGCGAAGCCGAACGATTACTACGTGGAGAGATGGGGTCGGCGAAGCCGAACGAATATTACGTAGAGGGAGGGTCGGCGAAAGCGGCCTATCGTTCGGCGAAATCGAACGAACACTGAGCGGAGGGCGGCCGGCGAAGCTGGCCTAACGTTTGGCGAAGCCAAACGAATACTACGTAGAGAGAGGGGGGTCGGCGAAACCGAAAGAATATTACGTAGAGGGAGGGGTGTCGGCGAAGCCGGCCCATCGTTCGGCAAAGCCCAACAAATACTACGTAGAGGGAGGATGGTCGGCAAAGCCGGCCCATCGTTCGGCGAAGCCGAACGAATACTACGTAGAGAGGGGGGTCGGCGAAACCGAACGAATATTACGTAGAGAGAGGGGTGTCGGCGAAGCCGGCCCATCGTTCGGCGAAGCCCAACGAATACTAAGCGGAGGGTGGCCGACGCGAAGCCGGCCTATCGTTCGGCGGAGCCGAACGAATACTACGTAGAGGGAGGAAAGCCGACAAAGCCGGCCCATCGTTCGGCGAAGCCGAACGAATACTACGTAGAGAGAGGCGGGTCGGCGAAGATGGCCCATCGTTCGGCGAAGTCGAACGAATACTACGTAGAGATGAGGTCGGCGAAGCCGAACGAATATTACGTAGAGAGAGGGGGGTCGGCCAAGCCGGCCCATCGTTAGGCGGAGCCGAACGAACACTAAGCGGAGGGTGGCCGACGCAGCCGGCCCATCGTTCGGCGGAGCCGAACAACTACTACGTAGAGGGAGGAAGGCCGACGAAGCCGGCCCATCGTTCGGCGAAGTGGAACGAATACTACGTAGAGAGAGAGGCGGGTCGGCGAAGACGGCCCATTGTTCGGCGAAGCCGAACGAATACTACGTAGAGGGAGGAATGCCGGCGACGCCGGCTCATCGTTGGGCGAAGCTGAACGATTACTGCGTAGAGAGAGGGGGTCAGCGAAGCCGAACGAATATTACGTAGAGGGAGAGGGGTCGGCGAAGCCGGCGCATCGTTCGGCGAAGCCAAACGAATACCACGTAGAGAGATGGGGGTCGGATGAAGGTCGGCGGAGCCGGCTCATCGTTCGGCGAAGCCGAACGAATACTACGTGGAGAGATGGGGGTCGGCGAAGCCGAACAGATATTACGTAGAGGGGGGGGGTCGGCGAAAGCGGCCTATCGTTCGGCGGAGCCGAACGAACACTGAGCGGAGGGTGGCCGGCGAAGCTGGCCTAACGTTTGGCGAAGCCGAACGAGTACTACGTAGAGAGGGGGGTCGGCCAAGCCGAACGAATACTACGTAGAAAGATGGGGGTCGGCGAAGCCGGCCCATTGTTTGGCGAAGCCGAGCGAATACTACGTAGAGGGAGGAAGGCCGACGAAGCCGGCCCATCGTTCGGCGGAGCCAAACGAATACTACGTAGAGAGATGAGGGGCGGCGAAGCCGAACGAATATTACGTAGAGAGAGGGGGTCGGCGAAGCCGGCCCATCGTTCGGCGAAGCCGAACGAACACTAAGCGGAGGGTGGCCGACGCAGCCGGCCCATCGTTCGGCGAAGCCGAACGAATATTACGTAGAGGGAGGAAGGCCGACAAAGCCTGCCCACCGTTCGGCGAAGCCGAACGAATACTACGTAGAGAGAGGCGGGTCGGCGAAGATGGCCCATCGTTCGGCGAAGTCGAACGAATACTACGTAGAGAGATGAGGGTCGGCGAAGCCGAACGAATATTACGTAGAGAGAGGGGGGTCGGCCAAGCCGGCCCATCGTTAGGCGGAGCCGAACGAACACTAAGCGGAGGGTGGCCGACGCAGCCGGCCCATCGTTCGGCGGAGCCGAACGAATACTACGTAGAGGGAGGAAAGCCGACGAAGCCGGCCCATCGTTCGGCGAAGCCGAACGAATACTACGTAGAGAGAGGCGGGTCGGCGAAGACGGCCCATTGTTCGGCGAAGCCGAACGAATACTACGTAGAGGGAGGAATGCCGGCGAAGCCGGTTCATCGTTCGGCGAAGCCGAACGAATACTACGTAGAAAGATGGGGGTCGGCGAAGCCGAACAAATATTACGTAGAGGGAGAGGGCTAGGCGAAGCCGGCCCATCGTTCGGCGAAGCCGAACGAATACAACGTAGAGAGATGGGGGTCGGATGAAGGTCGGCGGAGCCGGCTCATCGTTCGGCGAAGCCGAACGAATACTACGTGGAGAGATGGGGGTCGGCGAAGCCGAACGAATATTACGTAGAGGGAGGGGGGTCGGCGAAAGCGGCCTATCGTTCGGCGGAGCCGAACGAACACTAAGCGGAGGGCGGCCGGCGAAGCTGGCCTAACGTTTGGCGAAGCCGAACGAGTACTACGTAGAGAGGGGGGTCGGCCAAGCCGAACGAATACTACGTAGAGAGATGGGGGTCGGCGAAGCCGGCCCATCGTTCGGCGAAGTCGAACGAATACTACGTAGAGAGATGAGGGTCGGCGAAGCCGAACGAATATTACGTAGAGAGAGGGGGGTCGGCCAAGCCGGCCCATCGTTAGGCGGAGCCGAACGAACACTAAGCGGAGGGTGGCCGACGCAGCCGGCCCATCGTTCGGCGGAGCCGAACGAATACTACGTAGAGGGAGGCGGGTCGGCGAAGACGGCCCATTGTTCGGCGAAGCCGAATGAATACTACGTAGAGGGAGGAATGCCGGCGAAGCCGGTTCATCGTTCGGCGAAGCCGAACGAATACTACGTAGAAAGATGGGGGTCGGCGAAGCCGAACAAATATTACGTAGAGGGAGAGGGCTAGGCGAAGCCGGCCCATCGTTCGGCGAAGCCGAACGAATACAACGTAGAGAGGGGGTCGGCAAAGCCGAACGAATACTACGTAGAGAGATGGGGGTCGGCGAAGCCGGCCCATTGTTCGGCGAAGCCGAACGAATACTACGTAGAGGGAGGAAGGCCGACGAAGCCGGCCCATCGTTCGGCGAAGCCGAACGAATACTACGTAGATACAGGGGGTCGGCGAAGACGGCCCATCGTTCGGCGAAGCCGAACGAATGCTACGTAGAGAGAGGGTGACCGGCGAAGCCGGCCCATCGTTCGGCGAAGTCAAACGAATACTACGTAGAGAGAGGCGGGTCGGCGAAGACGGCCCATCGTTCGGCAAAGCCGAACGAATACTACGTAGAGGGAAAAATGCCGGCGAAGCCGGTTCATCGTTTGGCGAAGCCGAACAAATACTACGTGGAGAGATGGGGGTCGGAGGAAGGTCGGCGAAGCCGGCCCATCGTTCGGCGAAGCCGAACGAATACTACGTAGAGAGATGAGGGTCGGCGAAGCCGAACGAATATTACGTTGAGGAAGGGGGGGTCGGCGAAGCCGACCCATCGTTCGGCGGAGCCGAACGAACACTAAGCGGAGGGCGGCCGGCGAAGCCCGCCCATCGTTTGGCAAAGCCGAACGAATATTGCGTAGAGATTGGGGTCGGCCAAGCCGAACGAATACTACGTAGAGAGATGGTTGTCGGCGAAGCCGGCTCATTGTTCGGCGAAGCCGAACGAATACTACGTAGAGAGAGGGGGGTAGGCGAAGCCGGCTCATCGTTCGGCGAAGCCGAACGAATACTACGTAGAGAGATGGGGGTCGGCGAAGCCGAACGAATATTACGTAGAGGGAGGGGGGCTCGGCGAAGCCTGCCCACCGTTCGGCGAAGCCGAACGAATACCACGTAGAGAGATGGGGGTCGGATGAAGGTCGGCGGAGCCGGCTCATCGTTCGGCGAAGCCGAACGATTACTACGTGGAGAGATGGGGGTCGGCGAAGCCGAACGAATATTACGTAGAGGGAGGGGGGGGTCGGCGAAAGCGGCCTATCGTTCGGCGGAGCCGAACGAACACTGAGCGGAGGGCGGCCGGCGAAGCTGGCCTAACGTTTGGCGAAGCCGAACGAATACTACGTAGAGAGATGGGGGTCGGCGAAGCCGGCCCATTGTTTGGCGAAGCCGAGCGAATACTACGTAGAGGGAGGAAGGCCGACGAAGCCGGCCCATCGTTCGGCGGAGCCAAACGAATACTACGTAGAGGTAGGAAGGCCGACGAAGCCGGCCCATCGTTCGGCGAAGCCGAACGAATACTACGTAGAGAGAGGGGGGTAGGCGAAGCCGGCTCATCGTTCGGCGAAGCCGAACGAATACTACGTAGAGAGATGGGGGTCGGCGAAGCCGAACGAATATTACGTAGAGGGAGGGGGGGTCGGCGAAGCCTGCCCACCGTTCGGCGAAGCCGAACGAATACCACGTAGAGAGATGGGGGTCGGATGAAGGTCGGCGGAGCCGGCTCATCGTTCGGCGAAGCCGAACGATTACTACGTGGAGAGATGGGGGTCGGCGAAGCCGAACGAATATTACGTAGAGGGAGGGGGGGGTCGGCGAAAGCGGCCTATCGTTCGGCGGAGCCGAACGAACACTGAGCGGAGGGCGGCCGGCGAAGCTGGCCTAACGTTTGGCGAAGCCGAACGAATACTACGTAGAGAGATGGGGGTCGGCGAAGCCGGCCCATTGTTTGGCGAAGCCGAGCGAATACTACGTAGAGGGAGGAAGGCCGACGAAGCCGGCCCATCGTTCGGCGGAGCCAAACGAATACTACGTAGAGGTAGGAAGGCCGACGAAACCGGCCCATCGTTCGGCGAAGCCGAACGAATACTACGTAGAGAGAGGCGGGTCGGCGAAGATGGCCCATCGTTCGGCGAAGCCGAACGAATACTACGTAGAGAGAGGGTGACCGGCGAAGCCGGCCCATCGTTCGGCAAAGCCGAATGAGTACTACGTAGAGGGAGGAAGGCCTACGAAGCCGGCCCATCGTTCGGCGAAGCCAAACGAATACTACGTAGAGAGAGGCGGGTCGGCGAAGACGGCCCATCGTTCGGCGAAGCCAAGCGAATACTACGTAGAGGAAAAATGCCGGCGAAGCCGGTTCATCGTTCGGCGAAGCCGAACAAATACTACGTGGAGAGATGGGGGTCGGAGGAAGGTCGGCGAAGCCGGCCCATCGTTCGGCGAAGCCGAACGATGACTACGTAGAGAGATGAGGGTCGGCGAAGCCGAACAGATATTACGTAGAGGAGGGGGGTCGGCGAAGCCGGCCCATCGTTCGGCGGAGCCGAACGAACTCTAAGCGGAGGGCGGCCGGCGAAGCCCGCCCATCGTTTGGCAAAGCCGAACGAATACTGCGTAGAGATTGGGGTCGGCCAAGCCGAACGAATACTACGTAGAGAGATGGTTGTCGGCGAAGCCGGCCCATTGTTCGGCGAAGCCGAACGAATACTACGTAGAGGGAGGAAGGCCGACGAAGCCGGCCCATCGTTTGGCGAAGCCGAACGAATACTACGTAGAGAGAGGGGGGTCGGCGAAGCCGGCTCATCGTTCGGCGAAGCCGAACGAATACTACGTAGAGGGAGGAATGCCGGCGAAGCCGGTTAATCGTTCGGCGAAGCCGAACGAATACTACGTAGAAAGATGGGGGTTGGCGGAGCCGAACGAATACTACGTAGAGGGAGGAAAGCCGACGAAGCCGGCCCATCGTTCGGCGAAGCCGAACGAATACTACGTAGAGAGAGGCGGGTCGGCGAAGACGGCCCATTGTTCGGCGAAGCCGAACGAATACTACGTAGAGGGAGGAATGCCGGCGAAGCCGGTTCATCGTTCGGCAAAGCCGAACGAATACTACGTAGAGAGATGGGGGTCGGCGAAGCCGGCCCATTGTTCGGCGAAGCCGAACGAATACTACGTAGAGGGAGGAATGCCGGCGAAGCCGGTTCATCGTTCGGCGAAGCCGAACGAATACTACGTAGATAGAGGGGGTCGGCGAAGACGGCCCATCGTTCGGCGAAGCCGAACGAATACTACGTAGAGAGAGGGTGACCGGCGAAGCCGGCCCATCGTTCGGCGAAGCCGAATGAGTACTACGTAGAGGGAGGAAGGCCTACGAAGCCGGCCCATCGTTCGGCGAAGCCGAACGAATACCACGTAGAGAGAGGCGGGTCGGCGAAGACGGCCCATCGTTCGGCAAAGCCGAACGAATACTACGTAGAGGGAAAAATGCCGGCGAAGCCGGTTCATCGTTCGGCGAAGCCGAACAAATACTACGTGGAGAGATGGGGGTCGGAGGAAGGTCGGCGGAGCCGGCCCATCGTTCGGCGAAGCCGAACGAATACTACGTAGAGAGATGATTGTCGGCAAAGCCGGCCCATTGTTCGGCAAAGCCGAACGAATACTACGTAGAGGGAGGAAGGCCGACGAAGCCGGCCCATCGTTCGGCGAAGCCGAACAAATACTACGTAGAGAGAGGGGGGTCGGCGAGGCCGGCTCATCGTTCGGCGAAGCCGAACGAATACTACGTAGAGAGATGGGGGTCGGCGAAGCCGAAGGAATATTAGGTAGAGGGAGGGGGGGTCGGCGAAGCCTGCCCACCGTTCGGCGAAGCCGAGCAAACGCCACGTAGAGAGATGGGGGGCGGATGAAGGTCGGCGAAGTGCGCTCATCGTTCGGCGAAGCCGAACGAATACTACGTGGAGAGATGGGGTCGGCGAAGCCGAACGAATATTACGTAGAGGGAGGGGGTCGGCGAAAGCGGCCTATCGTTCGGCGAAGCCGAACGAACACTAAGCGGAGGGCGGCCGGCGAAGCTGGCTCAACGTTTGGCGAAGCCGAACGAATACTACGTAGAGAGGGGGGTCGGCCAAGCCGAACGAATACTACGTAGAGAGATGGGGGTCGGCGAAGCCGGCCCATTGTTTGGCGAAGCTGAACGAATACTACGTAGAGGGAGGAAGGCCGACAAAGCCGGCCCATCGTTCGGCGGAGCCGAACGAATACTACGTAGAGGTAGGAAGGCCGACGAAACCGGCCCATCCGTCGGCCAAGCCGAACGAATACTACGTAGAGAGGCGGGTCGGCGAAGACGGCCCATCGTTTGGCGAAGTCGAACGAATACTACGTAGAGAGATGAGGGTCGACGAAGCCGAACGAATATTACGTAGAGAGAGGGGGGTCGGCCAAGCCGGCCCATCGTTAGGCGGAGGCGAACGAACACTAAGCGGAGGGTGGCCGACGCAGCCGGCCCATCGTTCGGCGGAGCCGAACGAATACTACGTAGAGGGAGGAAAGCCGACGAAGCCGGCCCATCGTTCGGCGAAGCCGAACGAATACTACGTAGAGGGAGGAATGCCGGCGAAGCCGGTTCATCGTTCGGCGAAGCCGAACGAATACTACGTAGAAAGATGGGGGTCGGCGAAGCCGAACAAATATTACGTAGAGGGAGAGGGCTCGGCGAAGCCGAACGAATACTACGTGGAGAGATGGGGGTCGGCGAAGCCGGCCCATTGTTCGGCGAAGCCGAACGAATACTACGTAGAGAGATGAGGGTTGGCGGAGCCGAACGAATATTACGTAGAGGGAGGGGGGGTCGGCGAAGCCGAACGAATACTACGTAGAGAGATGGGGGTCGGCGAAGCCGGCCCATTGTTCGGCGAACCCGAACGAATACTACGTAGATAGAGGGGGTCGGCGAAGACGGCCCATCGTTCGGCGAAGCCGAACGAATACTACGTAGAGAGAGGCGGGTCGGCGAAGCCACTTCATCGTTCGTCGAAGCCGAACGAGTACTAAGCGGAGGGTGGCCGGCGAAGACGGCCCATCTTTCGGCGAAGCCGAACGAATACTACGTAGAGAGAGGGGGGTCGGAGAAGCCGCTTCATCGTTCTGCGAAGCTGAACGAATACTACGTAGAGGGAGGAAGGTCGACGAAGCCGGCCCATTGTTCGGCGAAGCCGAACGAGTACTAAGCGGAGGGTGGCCGGCTAAGCCGGCCCATCGTTTGGCAGAGCCGAACGAATACTACGTAGAGGGAGGAATGCCGGCGAAGCCGGTTCATCGTTCGGCAAAGCCGAACGAATACTACGTAGAGAGATGGGGGTCGGCGAAGCCGGCCCATTGTTCGGCGAAGCCGAACGAATACTACGTAGAGGGAGGAATGCCGGCGAAGCCGGTTCATCGTTCGGCGAAGCCGAACGAATACTACGTAGATAGAGGGGGTCGGCGAAGACGGCCCATCGTTCGGCGAAGCCGAACGAATACTGCGTAGAGAGAGGGTGACCGGCGAAGCCGGCCCATCGTTCGGCGAAGCCGAATGAGTACTACGTAGAGGGAGGAAGGCCTACGAAGCCGGCCCATCGTTCGGCGAAGCCGAACGAATACTACGTAGAGAGAGGCGGGTCGGCGAAGACGGCCCATCGTTCGGCGAAGCCGAACGAATACTACGTAGAGGGAAAATGCCGGCGAAGCCGGCCCATCGTTCGGCGAAGCCGAACGAATACTACGTAGAGAGATGGGGGTCGGAGGAAGGTCGGCGGAGCCGCCCATCGTTCGGCGAAGCCGAACGAATACTACGTAGAGAGATGATTGTCGGCAAAGCCGGCCCATTGTTCGGCGAAGCCGAACGAATACTACGTAGAGGGAGGAAGGCCGACGAAGCCGGCCCATCGTTCGGCGAAGCCGAACGAATACTACGTAGAGAGGGGTCGGCGAAGCCGGCTCATCGTTCGGCGAAGCCGAACGAATACTACGTAGAGATGGGGTCGGCGAAGCCGAAACGAATATTACGTAGAGGGAGGGGTCGGCGAAGCCGGCCCACCGTTCGGCGAAGCCGAACGAATACCACGTAGAGAGATGGGGTCGGATGAAGGTCGGCGAAGTGCGCTCATCGTTCGGCGAAGCCGAACGAATACTACGTGGAGAGAGTGAGGTCGGGGAAACCGAACGAATATTACGTAGAGGGAGGGGGCCGGCGAAAGCGGCCTATCGTTCGGCGAAGCCGAACGAACACTACGTAGAGAGATGGGGGTCGGCGAAGCCGGCCCATCGTTCGGCGAAGCCGAACGAATACAACGTAGAGAGGGGGTCGGCAAAGCCGAACGAATACTACGTAGAGAGATGGGGGTCGGCGAAGCCGGCCCATTGTTTGGCGAAGCCGAACGAATACTACGTAGAGGGAGGAAGGCCGACGAAGCCGGCCCATCGTTCGGCGGAGCCGAACGAATACTACGTAGAGGTAGGAAGGCCGACGAAACCGGCCCATCGTTCGGCGAAGCCGAACGAATACTACGTAGAGAGAGGCGGGTCGGCGAAGACGGCCCATCGTTCGGCGAAGTCGAACGAATACTACGTAGAGAGATGAGGGTCGGCGAAGCCGAACGAATATTACGTAGAGAGAGGGGGGTCGGCCAAGCCGGCCCATCGTTAGGCGGAGCCGAACGAACACTAAGCGGAGGGTGGCCGACGCAGCCGGCCCATCGTTCGGCGGAGCCGAACGAATACTACGTAGAGGGAGGAAAGCCGACGAAGCCGGCCCATCGTTCGGCGAAGCCGAACGAATACTACGTAGAAAGATGGGGGTCGGCGAAGCCAAACAAATATTACGTAGAGGGAGAGGGCTCGGCGAAGCCGAACGAATACTACGTGGAGAGATGGGGGTCGGCGAAGCCGGCCCATTGTTCGGCGAAGCCGAACAAATACTACGTAGAGAGATGAGGGTTGGCGGAGCCGAACGAATATTACGTAGAGGGAGGGGGGGTCGGCGAAGCCGAACAGATACTACGTAGAGAGATGGGGTCGGCGAAGCCGGCCCATCGTTCGGCGAAGCCGAACGAATACTACGTAGAGAGAGGGGGTCGGCGAAGACGGCCCATCGTTCGGCGAAGCCGAACGAATACTACGTAGAGAGGCGGGTCGGCGAAGCCACTTCATCGTTCGTCGAAGCCGAACGAGTACTAAGCGGAGGGTGGCCGGCGAAGCCGGCCCATCGTTCGGTGGATCCGAACGAATACTACGTAGAGAGAGGGGGGTCGGTGAAGCCGCTTCATCGTTCTGCGAAGCTGAACGAATACTACGTGGAGAGATGGGGGTCGGCGAAGCCGGCCCATTGTTCGGCGAAGCCGAACGAATACTACGTAGAGAGATGAGGGTTGGCGGAGCCGAACGAATATTACGTAGAGGGGGGGGGGGGGGGGGAAGCCGAACGAATACTACGTAGAGAGAGGGAAGGGGGTCGGCGAAGCCGGCCCATTGTTCGACGAAGCCAACCAAATATTACGTAGATAGAGGGGCGTCGGCGAAGACGGCCCATCGTTCGGCGAAGCCGAACGAATACTACGTAGAGAGAGGCGGGTCGGCGAAGCCACTTCATCGTTCGTCGAAGCCGAACGAGTACTAAGCGGAGGGTGGCCGGCGAAGACGGCCCATCTTTCGGCGAAGCCGAACGAATACTACGTAGAGAGAGGGGGGTCGGAGAAGCCGCTTCATCGTTCTGCGAAGCTGAACGAATACTACGTAGAGGGAGGAAGGTCGACGAAGCCGGCCCATTGTTCGGCGAAGCCGAACGAGTACTAAGCGGAGGGTGGCCGGCTAAGCCGGCCCATCGTTTGGCAGAGCCGAACGAATACTACGTAGAGGTAGGAAAGCCGACGGAACCGGCCCATCGTTCCAAAGCCGAACGAATACTACGTAGAGAGAGGCGGGTCGGCGAAGACGGCCCATCGTTCGGCGAAGTTGAACGAATACTACGTAGAGAGATGAGGGTCGGCGAAGCCGAACGAGTACTAAGCGGAGGGTGGCCGGCTAAGCCGGCCTATCGTTCGGCGAAATCGAACGAACACTGAGCGGAGGGCGGCCGGCGAAGCTGGCCTAACGTTTGGCGAAGCCGAACGAATACTACGTAGAGAGGGGGTAGTCCAAGCCGAACGAATACTACGTAGAGGGAGGAAGGCCGACGAAGCCGGCCCATCGTTCGGCGGAGCCGAACGAATACTACGTAGAGGTAGGAAGGCCGACGAAACCGGCCCATCGTTCGGCGAAGCCGAACGAATACTACGTAGAGAGAGGCGGGTCGGCGAATTTGGCCCATCGTTCGGCGAAGCCGAACGAATACTACGTAGAGAGATGGGGGTCGGCGAAGCCGGCCCATCGTTCGGCGAAGCCGAACAAATACTACGTAGAGGGAGGAAGGCCTACGAAGCCGGCCCATCGTTCGGCGAAGCCGAACGAATACTACGTAGAGAGAGGCGGGTCGGCGAAGACGGCCCATCGTTCGGCAAAGCCGAACGAATACTACGCAGAGGGCAAAATGCCGGCGAAGCCGGTTCATCGTTCGGCGAAGCCGAACAAATACTACGTGGAGAGATGGGGGTCGGAGGAAGGTCGGCGGAGCCGGCCCATCGTTTGGCGAAGCCGAACGATTACTACGTAGAGAGATGAGGGTCGGCGAAGCCGAACGAATATTACGTAGAGGGAGGGGGGTCGGCAAAGCCGGCCCATCGTTCGGCGGAGCCGAACGAACACTAAGCGGAGGGCGGCCGGCGAAGCCGGCCCATCGTTTGGCGAAGCCGAACGAATAATACGTAGAGAGAGGGGGTCGGCGAAGCCGAACGAATACTACGTAGAGACAGGGGCGTCGGCGAAGCCGGTATCGTTCGTCGAAGCCGAACGAATACTACGTAGAGGGAGGAAGGCCGACGAAGCCGGCCCATCGTTCGGCGAAGCCGAACGAATACTACGTAGAGAGGGGGGTCGGCGCAGCCGGTTTATCGTTCGTCGAAGCCGAACGAGTACTACGTAGAGGGAGGAATGCCGGCGAAGCCGAACGATTATTACGTTCGGCGAAGCCGAACGAATACTACGTAGAGAGATGGGGTCGGAAGCCGCTTCATCGTTCGGCGAAGCCGAACGAATACTACGTAGAGGAGGAAGGCCGACGAAGCCGGCCCATCGTTCGGCGAAGCCGAACGAATACTACGTAGAGACAGGGGCGTCGGCGAAGCCGGTATCGTTCGTCGAAGCCGAACGAGTACTAAGCGGAGGGAAAAATGCCGGCGAAGCCGGTTCATCGTTCGGCGAAGCCGAACGAATACTACGTAGGGAAAGGGGGGTCGGCGAAGCCGGCTCATCGTTCGGCGAAGCCGAACGAATACTACGTAGAGGGAAAAATGCCGGCGAAGCCTGTTCATCGTTCGGCGAAGCCGAACAAATACTACGTAGATAGAGGGGGTCGGCGAAGACGGCCCATCGTTTGGCGGAGCCGAACGATTACTACGTAGAGAGAGGGGGATCGGCGAAGCCGGCCCATTGTTCGGCGGCGCCGAACGAGTACTACGTAGAGAGAGGAAGGCCGGCGAAGCCGGCCCATCGTTTGGCTAAGCCGAACGAATACTACGTAGAGAGAGGCGGGTCGGCGAAGACGGCCCAGCATTCGGCAAAGCCGAACGAATACTACGTAGAGGGAAAAATGCCGGCGAAGCCGGTTCATCGTTCGGCGAAGCCGAACAAATACTACGTGGAGAGAGGGGGGTCGGAGGAAGGTCGGCGAAGCCGGCCCATTGTTCGGCGAAGCCGAACGAATACTACATAGAATGAGGAATGTCGGCGAAGCCGGCCCATCGTTCGGTGACGCCGAACGAATACTACGTAGAGGGAGGAAGGCCGACGAAGCCGGCCCATCGTTCGGCGAAGCCGAACGAATACTACGTAGAGAGAGGGGGGTCGGCGAAGCCGGCTCATCGTTCGGCGAAGCCGAACGAATACTACGTAGAGAGATGGGGGTCGGCGAAGCCGAACGAATATTACGTAGAGGGAGGGGGGTCGGCGAAGCCTGCCCACCGTTCGGCGAAGTCGAACGAATACTACGTAGAGAGATGGGGGTCGGATGAAGGTCGGCGAAGTTGGCTCATCGTTCGGCGAAGCCGAACGAATACTACGTGGAGAGATGGGGGTCGGCGAAGCCGAACGAATATTACGTAGAGGGAGGGGGGGTCGGCGAAAGCGGCCTATCGTTCGGCGGAGCCGAACGAACACTAAGCGGAGGGCGGCCGGCGAAGCTGGCCTAACGTTTGGCGAAGCCGAACGAATACTACGTAGAGAGGGGGGTCGGCCAAGCCGAACGAATACTACGTAGAGAGATGGGGGTCGGCGAAGCCGGCCCATTGTTTGGCGAAGCCGAACGAATACTACGTAGAGGGAGGAAGGCCGACGAAGCCGGCCCATCGTTCGGCGGAGCCGAACGAATACTACGTAGAGGTAGGAAGGCCGACGAAACCGGCCCATCGTTCGGCGAAGCCGAACGAATACTACGTAGAGAGAGGCGGGTCGGCGAAGACGGCCCATCGTTCGGCGAAGTCGAACGAATACTACGTAGAGAGATGAGGGTCGGCGAAGCCGAACGAATATTACGTAGAGAGAGGGGGGTCGGCCAAGCCGGCCCATCGTTAGGCGGAGCCGAACGAACACTAAGCGGAGGGTGGCCGACGCAGCCGGCCCATCGTTCGGCGGAGCCGAACGAATACTACGTAGAGGGAGGAAAGCCGACGAAGCCGGCCCATCGTTCGGCGAAGCCGAACGAATACTACGTAGAGAGAGGCGGGTTGGCGAAGACGGCCCATTGTTCGGCGAAGCCGAACGAATACTACGTAGAGGGAGGAATGCCGGCGAAGCCGGTTCATCGTTCGGCGAAGCCGAACGAATACTACGTAGAAATATGGGGGTCGGCGAAGGCGAACAAATATTACGTAGAGGGAGAGGGCTCGGCGAAGCCGAACGAATACTACGTGGAGAGATGGGGGTCGGCGAAGCCGGCCCATTGTTCGGCGAAGCCGAACGAATACTACGTAGAGAGATGAGGGTTGGCGGAGCCGAACGAATATTACGTAGAGGGAGGGGGGGTCGGCGAAGCCGAACGAATACTACGTAGATAGAGGGGGTCGGCAAAGACGGCCCATCGTTCAGCGGAGCCGAACGAATACTACGTAGAGAGAGGCGGGTCGGCGAAGACGGCCCATCGTTCGGCGAAGTCGAACGAATACTACGTAGAGAGAGGGGTGTCGGCGAAGCCGGTTCATCGTTCGTCGAAGCCGAACGAGTACTAAGCGGAGGGTGACCGGCGAAGCCGGCCCATCGTTCGGCGAAGCCGAATGAATACTACGTAGAGAGGGGGTCGGAGAAGCCGCTTCATCGTTCAGCGAAGCCAAACGAATACCACGTAGAGGAGAGAAAGTCGGCGGAGCAAGCCAATCGTTCGTCGAAGCCGAACGAGTACTAAGCGGAGGGTGGCCGGCTAAGCCGGCCCATCGTTCGGCGGAGCCGAACGAATACTACGTAGAGGTAGGAAGGCCGACGAAACCGGCCCATCGTTCGGCGAAGCCGAACGAACACTACGTAGAGAGAGGCGGGTCGGCGAAGACGGCCCATCGTTCGGCGAAGTCGAACGAATACTACGTAGAGAGATGAGGGTCGGCGAAGCCGAACGAGTACTAAGCGGAGGGTGGCCGGCTAAGCCGGCCTATCGTTCGGCGAAATCGAACGAATACTACGTAGAGAGATGAGGGTCGGCGAAGCCGAACGAATATTACGTAGAGGGAGGGGGGGTCGGCGAAGCCGGCCCATCGTTCGGCGAAGCCGAAAGAATACTACGTAGAGAGGGGGTCGGCGAAGCCGAACGAATATTACGTAGAGGGAGGGGGGTCGGCGAAGCCGGCCCATCGTTTGGCGGAGCCGAACGAACACTAAGCGGAAAGAGGGGGGTCGGCGAAGCCGACCCATCGTTTGGCGAAGCCGAACGAATACTACGTAGAGAGAGGCGGGTCGGCGAAGCCGAACGAATACTACGTAGAAAGAGGGGGGTCGGCAAAGCCAGCCCATCGTTCGGCCAAGCCGAACTAATATTACGTGAAGGGAGATTGACCGGCGAAGCCGGCCCATCGTTCGGCGAAGCCGAACGAATACTACATAGAGAGGAGGGGGGTCGGCAAAGCCGGCCCATCGTTTGACGAAGCCGAACGATTTTTACGTAGAGAGAGGGGGGTCGGCAAAGCCGGTTCACCGTTCGTCGAAGCCGAACGAATATTACGTAGAGGGAAGGTGACCGGCGAAGCCGGCCCATCGTTCGTCGAAGCCGAACGAATATTACGTAGAGGGAGGGTGACCGGCGAAGCCGGCCCATCGTTCGGCGAAGCCGAACAAATACTACGTAGAGAAAAAAATGCCGGCGAAGCCGGTTCATCGTTCGGCGAAGCCGAACAAATACTACGTGGAGAGATGGGGGTCGGAAGAAGGTCGGCGGAGCCGGCCCATCGTTCGGCAAAGCCGAACGAATACTACGTAGAGAGATGAGGGTCGGCGAAGCCGAACAGATATTACGTAGAGAGAGGGGGTCGGCAAAGCCGGCCCATCGTTCGGCGGAGCCGAACGAACACTACGTAGAGGGGCAGCCGGCGGAGCCGGCCTATCATTTGGCAAAGCCGAACGAATACTGCGTAGAGATTGGGGTCGGCCAAGCCGAACGAATACTACGTAGAGGGAGGAAGGCCGACGAAGCCGGCCCATCGTTCGGCGGAGCCGAACGAATACTACGTAGAGGTAGGAAGGCCGACGAAACCGGCCCATCGTTCGGCGGAGCCGAACGAATACTACGTAGAGAGAGGGGTCGGCGAAGCCGGTTCATCATTTAGCGAAGCCGAACGAATACTACGTAGAGAGATGGGGGTCGGCGAAGCCGAACGAATATTACGTAGAGGGAGGGGGGGTCGGCGAAGCCGGCCCATCTTCTAGCGAAGCCGAACGAATACTACGTAGAGAGAGGGGGGGTCGGCGAAGCCGGCCCATCGTTCAGCGGAGCCGAACCAATACTACGTAGAGAGATGGAGGTCGGCGAAGCCGAACGAATCTTTCGTAGAGAGAGGGGGGTCGGCGAAGCCGGCCTATGGTTCGGCGAAGCTGAACGATTACTACGTAGAGGGAGGAAGGCCGACGAAGCCGGCTCATCGTTCGGCGAAGCTGAACGATTACTACGTAGAGGGAGGAAGGCCGACGAAGCCGGCCCATCGTTCGGCGGAGCCGAACGAATACTACGTAGAGGTAGGAAGGCCGACGAAACCGGCCCATCGTTCGGCGAAGCCGAACGAATACTACGTAGAGAGAGGCGGGTCGGCGAAGACGGCCCATCGTTCGGCGAAGTCGAGCGAATACTACGTAGAGGGATGAGGGTCGGCGAAGCCGAACGAATATTACGTAGAGGGAGGGGGGGTCGGCGAAGCCGGCCCATCGTTCGGCGAAGCCGAAAGAATACTACGTAGAGAGGGGGTCGGCGAAGCCGGCCCATCGTTCGGCGAAGCCGAACAAATATTACGTAGAGGGAGGGGGCTCGGCAAAGCCGACCCATCGTTCGGCGAAGCCGAACGAATACTACGTAGAGAGCGGGTCGGCGAAGCCATACGAATACCACGTAGAGAGATGGGGGTCGGAGGAAGGCCGGCGAAGTTGGCCCATCGTGCGGGGAACCCGAACAAATACTACGTAGAGAGATGGAAGTCGGCGAAGCCGAACAAATATTACGTAGAGGGAGGGGGGGTCGGCGAAAGCGGCCTATCGTTCGGCGGAGCCGAACGAACACTACGTAGAGGAGGGCGGCCGGCGAAGCTGGCCTAACGTTTGGCCAAGCCGAACGAATACTACGTAGAGGGAGGAAGGCCGACGAAGCCGGCCCATCGTTCGGCGGAGCCGAACGAATACTACGTAGAGGTAGGAAGGCCGACGAAACCGGCCCATCGTTCGGCGAAGCCGAACGAATACTACGTAGAGAGAGGCGGGTCGGCGAAGACGGCCCATCGTTCGGCGAAGTCGAACGAATACTACGTAGAGAGATGAGGGTCGGCGAAGCCGAACGAATATTACGTAGAGAGAGGGGGGTCGGCCAAGCCGGCCCATCGTTAGGCGGAGCCGAACGAACACTAAGCGGAGGGTGGCCGACGCAGCCGGCCCATCGTTCGGCGGAGCCGAACAACTACTACGTAGAGGGAGGAAGGCCGACGAAGCCGGCCCATCGTTCGGCGAAGTCGAACGAATACTACGTAGAGAGAGGGGGGTCGGCGAAGCCGGCTCATCGTTCGGCGAAGCCGAACGATAACTACGTAGAGAGATGGGGGTCGGCGAAGCCGAACAAATATTACGTAGAGGGAGGGGGCTCGGCAAAGCCGACCCATCGTTCGGCGAAGCCGAACGAATACTACGTAGAGAGGGGGTCGGCGAAGCCGAACAAATACCACGTAGAGAGATGGGTTCGGAGGAAGGTCTGCGGAGCCGGCCCATCTTTCGGCGAAGCCGAACGAATACTATGTGGAGAGATGAGGGTTGGCGAAGCCGAACGAATATTACGTAGAGGAAGGGGGGTCGGCAAAGCCGAACGAACACTACGTAGAGAGATGGGGGTCGGCGAAGCCGGCCCATCGTTCGGCGAAGCCGAACGAATACAACGTAGAGGGAGGAAGGCCGACGAGGCCGGCCCATCGTTCGGCGAAGCCGAACGAATACTACGTAGATATAGGGGGTCGGCGAAGACGGCCCATCTCTCGGCGAAGCCGAACGAATACTACTTCGAGAGATGAGGGTTGGCGAAGCCGCTTCATCGTTCGTCGAAGCCGAACGAATATTACGTAGAGGGAGAGGGGTCGGCGAAGCCGGCCCATCGTTCGGCGAAGCCAAACGAATACTACGTAGAGAGGGGGTCGGCGAAGCCGAACGAATATTACGTAGAGGGAGGGGGGTCGGCAAAGCCGGCCCATCGTTCGGCGGAGCCGGACAACTACTACGTAGAGGGAGGAAGGCCGACGAAAGCCGGCCCATCGTTCGGCGGAGCCGAACAACTACTACGTAGAGGGAGGAAGGCCGACGAAGCCGGCCCATCGTTCGGCGAAGTCGAACGAATACTACGTAGAGAGAGGGGGGTCGGCGAAGCCGGCTCATCGTTCGGCGAAGCCGAACGATAACTACGTAGAGAGAGGGGGGTCGGCGAAGCCGGCTCATCGTTCGGCGAAGCTGAACGATTACTACGTAGAGAGAGGGGGTCAGCGAAGCCGAACGAATATTAAGTAGAGGGAGGGTGCTCGGCGAAGCCGGCCCATTGTTCGGCGGAGCCGAACGAATACTACGTAGAGAGCGGGTCGGCGAAGCCATACGAATACCACGTAGAGAGATGGGGGTCGGAGGAAGGTCGGCGGAGCCGGCCTATCGTTCGGCGAAGCCGAACGAATACTACGTAGAGAGATGAGGGTAGGCGAAGCCGAACGAATTTTACGTAGAGGGAGGGGGGTCTGCGAAGCCGAACGAACACTACGTAGAGAGACGGAGGTCGGCGAAGCCGGCCCAGTGTTCGGCGAAGCCGAACGAATACTACGTAGAGAGGGGGTCGCCGCAGCCGAACGAATACTACGTAGAGAGAGAGGATCCGGCTAAGCCGGCCCATCGTTCGGCGGAGCCGAACGAATACTATGTAGAGAGAGGAAGGTCGGCGAAGCCGGCCCATCGTTCGGCGAAGCCGAAAGAATACTACGTAAAGAGAAAGGGGTCGGCGGAGCCGGCCCATCGTTCGGCGAAGCCGAACGAATACTACGTAGAGGGAGGGGTCGGCGAAGCGGGCCCATCGTTCGGCTAAGCCGAACGAATACTACGTAGAGAGAGGGGGTCGGCGAAGCCGAACGAATATTACGTAGAGGGAGGGGGTCGGCGAAGCCGGTTCATCGTTCGGCGGAGCCGAACAAATACTACGTAGAGAGAGGGGGTCGGCGAAGCCGGCCCATCGTTCGGCGAAGCCGGAGAAATACTACTTAGAGAGAGGGTCGGCGAAGCCGGCCCATCGTTCGGCGAAGCCGAACGAATACTACAGAGGGAGGATGGCCGGCAAAGCCGGCCCATCGTTCGGCGAAACCGAACGAATATTACGTAGAGAGAGGGGGTCGGCGAAGCCGGCTCATCGTTCGGCGAAGCCAAACGAATACTACGTAGAGAGGGGGTCGGCGAAGCCGAACGAATATTACGTAGAGAGAGGGGGGCGGCGAAGCCGGCTCATCGTTCGGCGAAGCCGAACGGATACTACGTGGAGAGATGGGGGTCGGCGAAGCCGAACGAATACTACGTAGAGAGCGGGTCGGCGAAGCCATACGAATACCACGTAGAGAGATGGGGGTCGGAGGAAGGTCGGCGGAGCCGGCCTATCATTTGGCAAAGCCGAACGAATACTGCGTAGAGATGAGGGTTGGCGAAGCCGAACGAATATTACGTAGAGGGAGGGGGGTCTGCGAAGCCGAACGAACACTACGTAGAGAGACGGAGGTCGGCGAAGCCGGCCCAGTGTTCCGCGAAGCCGAACGAATACTACGTAGAGGGAGGAAGGCCGACGAAGCCGGCCCATCGTTCGGCGAAGCCGAACGAATACTACGTAGATAGAGGAGGTCGGCGAAGACGGCCCAACGCTCGGCGAAGCCGAACGAATAATACGAAGAGGGAGGATGGTCGGCGAAGCCGGCCCATCGTTCGGCGAAGCCGAACAAATACTACGTAGAGAGGGGGGTCGGTGAAGCCGAACGAATACTACATAGAGATAGGTGGGTCGGCGAAACCGAACGAATATTACGTAGAGGGAGGGGTGTCGGCGAAGCCGGCCCATCCTTCGGCGAAGCCGAACGAATACTACGGGGAGGGTGGCCGGCGAAGCCGGCTCATCGTTCGGCGGAGCCGAATGAGTACTATGTAGAGGGAAGGGGGTCGGCGAAGCCAAACGAATACTACGTAGAGGGTGGTCGGCGAAGCCGGCCCATCGTTCGGCGAAGTCGAACCAATACCACATGGAGGGTGGGGTGGTCGGCGAAGCCGGCCCATCGTTCGACGAAGACGAACGAATACTACGTAGAGAGGAGGGGTCGGCGAAGCCGAACGAATACTACGTAGAGGAAGGGGGGTCAGCGAAGCCTGCCCATCGTTTGGCGGCGCCGAACGATTACCACGTAGAGAGATGGGGGTCGGATGAAGGTCGGCGAAGCCGGCTCATCGTTCGGCGAAGCCGAACGAACACTACTTGGAGAGATGGGGGTCGGCGAAGCCGAACAAATATTACGTAGGGGGAGGGTGGTCGGCGAAAGCGGCCTATCGTTCGGCGTAGCCGAACGAACACTAAGCGGAGGGCGGCCGGCCAAGCCGGCCTAACGTTTGGCGAAGCCGAACGAATACTACGTAGAGAGGGGGGTCGGCCAAGCCGAACGAATACTACGTAGAGAGATGGGGGTCGGCGAAGCCGGCCCATTGTTTGGCGAAGCCGAACGATTACTACGTCGAGGGAAGAAGGCCGACGAAGCCGGCCCATCGTTCGGCGGAGCCGAACGAATACTACGTAGAGGTAGGAAGGCCGACGAAACCGGCCCACCGTTCGGCGAAGCCGAACGAATACTACGTAGAGAGAGGCGGGTCGGCGAAGACGGCCCATCGTTCGGCGAAGTCGAACGAATACTACGTAGAGAGATGAGGGTCGGCGAAGCCGAACGAATATTACGTAGAGAGAGGGGGGGGGGTCGGCCAAGCCGGCCCATTGTTCGGCGAAGCCGAACGAATACTACGTAGAAGGAGGAAGGTCGGCGGAGCCGGCCCATCTTTCGGCGAAGTCGAACGAATACTACGTAGAGAGAGGGGGTCGGCAAAGCCGAGCGGATATTACGTAGAGGGAGGGGGGTCGGCGAAGCCGGCCCATCGTTTGGCTAAGCCAATCGAGTACTAAGCGAAGGGTGGCCGGCGAAGCCGACCCATCGTTCGGCAAAACCGAACGAATAATACGTAGAGGGAGGGGCTCGGCGAAGCCGGCCCATCGTTCGGCGAAGCCGAACGAATACTACGTAGAGGGAGGAAGGCCGGCGAAGCCGGCCAATCGTTCGGCGAAGCCGAACGAATACTACGTAAAGGTAGGGGGTCCGCGAAGACGGCCCATCGTTCGGCGAAGCCGAACGAATACTACGTAGAGAGCGGGTCGGCGAAGCCATACGAATACCACGTAGAGAGATGGGGGTCGGAGGAAGGTCGGCGGAGCCGGCCTATCGTTCGGCGAAGCCGAACGAATACTACGTAGAGAGAGGGGGTCGGCGAAACCGAACGAATATTACGTAGAGGGAGGGGGTCGGCGAAGCCGAACGAATATTACGTAGAGGGAGGAGGGTCCGCGAAGCCGGCCCATCGTTCGGCGAAGCCGAACGAATACTACGTAGAGGGAGGAAGGCCGGCGAAGCCGGCCCATCGTTCGGCGGAGCCGAACGGAATTTACGTAGATAGAGGGGGGTCGGCGGAGGCGGCCCTTCGTTAGGCGAGGCCGAACGAATACTACGTAGAGAGAGGGTGACCGGCAAAGCCGGCCCATCGTTCGGCGAAGCCGAACGAATACTACGTAGAGGGAGGAAGGCCTACGAAGCCGGCCCATCGTTCGGCGTAGCCAAACGAATACTACGTAGAGACAGGGGCGTCGGCGAAGCCGGTATCGTTCGTCGAAGCCGAACGAATACTACGTAGAGGGAAAAATGCCGGCGAAGCAGGTTTATCGTTCGGCGAAGCCGAACAAATACTACGTGGAGAGATGGGGGTCGGAGGAAGGTCGGCGGAGCCGGCCCATCGTTCGGCGAAGCCGAACGAATACTACGTAGAGAGGTGAGGGTCGGCGAAGCCGAACGAATATTACGTTGAGGGAGGGGCGGCCGGCGAAGCCCGCCCATCGTTTGGCAAAGCCGAACGAATATTGCGTAGAGATTGGGGTCGGCCAAGCCGAACGAATACTACGTAGAGAGATGGTTGTCGGCGAAGCCGGCCCATTGTTCGGCGAAGCCGAACAAATACTACGTAGAAGGAGGAAGGCCGACGAAGCCCGCCCATCGTTCGGCGAAGCCGAACGAATACTACATAGAGAGAGGGGGGTCGGCGAAGCCGGCTCATCGTTCGGCGAAGCCGAACGAATACTACGTAGAGAGATGGGGGTCGGCGAAGCCGAACGAATATTACGTAGAGGGAGGGGGGTCGGCAAAGCCTGCCCACCGTTCGGCGAAGCCGAACGAATACCACGTAGAGAGATGGGGGTCGGATGAAGGTCGGCGGAGCCGGCTCATCGTTCGGCGAAGCCGAACGAATACTACGTGGAGAGATGGGGGTCGGCGAAGCCGAACGAATATTACGTAGAGGGAGGGGGGGTCGGCGAAAGCGGCCTATCGTTCGGCGGAGCCGAACGAACACTGAGCGGAGGGCGGCCGGCGAAGTTGGCCCATCGTTCGGCGAAGCCGAACGATTACTACGTAGAGAGGGGGGTCGGCCAAGCCGAACGAATACTACGTAGAGAGATGGGGGTCGGCGAAGCCGGCCCATTGTTTGGCGAAGCCGAACGAATACTACGTAGAGGGAGGAAGGCCGACGAAGCCGGCCCATCGTTCGGCGGAGCCAAACGAATACTACGTAGAGGTAGGAAGGCCGACGAAACCGGCCCATCGTTCGGCGAAGCCGAACGAATACTACGTAGAGAGAGGCGGGTCGGCGAAGACGGCCCATCGTTCGGCGAAGTCGAACGAATACTACGTAGAGAGATGAGGGTCGGCGAAGCCGAACGAATATTACGTAGAGAGAGGGGGGGTCGGCCAAGCCGGCCCATCGTTAGGCGGAGCCGAACGAACACTAAGCGGAGGGTGGCCGACGCAGCCGGCCCATCGTTCGGCGGAGCCGAACGAATACTACGTAGAGAGAGGCGGGTTGGCGAAGCCGGTTCATCGTTCGGCGAAGTCGAACGAATACTACGTAGAGAGATGAGGGTCGGCGAAGACGGCCCGTTGTTCGGCGAAGCCGAACGAATACTACGTAGAGGGAGGAATGCCGGCGAAGCCGGTTCATCGTTCGGCGAAGCCGAACGAATACTACGTAGAAAGATGGGGGTCGGCGAAGCCGAACAAATATTACGTAGAGGGAGAGGGCTAGGCGAAGCCGGCCCATCGTTCGGCGAAGCCGAACGAATACTACGTAGAGAGAGGCGGGTCGGCGAAGATGGCCCATCGTTCGGCGAAGTTGAACGAATACTACGTAGAGAGATGAGGGTCGGCGAAGCCGAACGAATATTACGTAGAGAGAGGGGGGGTCGGCCAAGCCGGCCCATCGTTAGGCGGAGCCGAACGAACACTAAGCGGAGGGTGGCCGATGCAGCCGGCCCATCGTTCGGCGGAGCCGAACGAATACTACGTAGAGGGAGGAAAGCCGACAAAGCCGGCCCATCGTTCGGCGAAGCCGAACGAATACTACGTAGAGAGAGGCGGGTCGGCGAAGACGGCCCATTGTTCGGCGAAGCCGAACGAATACTACGTAGAGGGAGGAATGCCGGCAAAGCCGGTTCATCGTTCGGCGAAGCCGAACGAATACTACGTAGAAAGATGGGGGTCGGCGAAGCCGAACAAATATTACGTAGAGGGAGAGGGCTAGGCGAAGCCGGCCCATCGTTCGGCGAAGCCGAGCGAATACAACGTAGAGAGAAGGGGGTCGGATGAAGGTCGGCGGAGCCGGCTCATCGTTCGGCGAAGCCGAACGAATGCTACGTGGAGAGATGGGGGTCGGCGAAGCCGAACGAATATTACGTAGAGGGAGGGGGGGTCGGCGAAAGCGGCCTATCGTTCGGCGGAGCCGAACGAACACTAAGCGGAGGGCGGCCGGCAAAGCTGGCCTAACGTTTGGCGAAGCCGAACGAATACTACGTAGAGGGAGGAATGCCGGCGAAACCGGTTCATCGTTCGGCAAAGCCGAACGAATACTACGTAGAAAGATGGGGGTCGGCGAAGCCGAACGAATATTACGTAGAGGGAGGAAAGCCGACGAAGTCGGCCCATCGTTTGGCGAAGCCGAACGAATACTACGTAGAGAGAGGCGGGTCGGCGAAGACGGCCCATTGTTCGGCGAAGCCGAACGAATACTACGTAGAGGGAGGAATGCCGGCGAAACCGGTTCATCGCTCGGCGAAGCCGAACGAATACTACGTAGAAAGATGGGGGTCGGCGAAGCCAAACAAATATTACGTAGAGGGAGAGGGCTAGGCGAAGGCGGCCCATCGTTCGGCGGAGCCGAACGAACGATTACTACGTAGAGAGGGGTCGGCGAAGCCGAACGAATATTACGTAGAAGGAGGGGGGGTCGGCGAAGCCGGCCCATCGTTCGGCGAAGCCGAACGAATACTACGTAGAGGGAGGAAGGCCGACGAAGCCGGCCCATCGTTCGGCGAAGCCGAACGAATACTACGTAGATAGAGGGGGTCGGCGAAGACGGCCCATCGTTCGGCGAAGCCGAACGAATACTACGTAGAGAGAGGGTGACCGGCGAAGCCGGCCCATCGTTCGGCGAAGCCGAACAAATACTACGTAGAGGGAGGAAGGCCTACGAAGCCGGCCCATCGTTCGGCGAAGCCGAACGAATACTACGTAGAGAGAGGCGGGTCGGCGAAGACGGCCCAGCGTTCGGCAAAGCCGAACGAATACTACGTAGAGGGAAAAATGCCGGCGAAGCCGGTTCATCATTTAGCGAAGCCGAACGAATACTACGTAGAGAGATGGGGGTCGGCGAAGCCGAACGAATATTACGTAGAGGGAGGGGGGGTCGGCGAAGCCGGCCCATCGTTCGGCGGAGCCGAACGAACACTAAGCGGAGGGCGGCCGGCGAAGCCCGCCCATCGTTTGGCAAAGCCGAACGAATATTGCGTAGAGATTGGGGTCGGCCAAGCCGAACGAATACTACGTAGAGAGATGGTTGTCGGCGAAGCCGGCCCATTGTTCGGCGAAGCCGAACGAATACTACGTAGAGGGAGGAAGGCCGACGAAGCCGGCCCATCGTTCGTCGAAGCCGAACGAATACTACGTAGAGAGAGGGGGGTCGGCGAAGCCGGCTCATCGTTCGGCGAAACCGAACGAATACTACGTAGAGAGATGGGGGTCGGATGAAGGTCGGCGGAGCCGGCTCATCGTTCGGCGAAGCCGAACGAACACTACGTGGAGATATGGGGGTCGGCGAAGCCGAACGAATATTACGTAGAGGGAGGGGGGTCGGCGAAGCCGAACGAATACCACGTAGAGAGATGGGGGTCGGATGAAGGTCGGCGGAGCCGGCCATTCGTTCGGCGAAGCTGAACGAATACTACGTAGATAGAGGGGGTCGGCAAAGCCGGCACGAATACTACGCAGAGGGAGGGGGTCGGCGAAGCCAGCCCATCGTTCGGCGAAGCCGAAGGAATACTACGTAGAGCGGAGGGCGCCCCGCGAAGCTCCCCTAACGTTTGGCGAAGCCGAACGAGTACTACGTAGAGAGGGGGGTCGGCCAAGCCGAACGAATACTACGTAGAGAGATGGGGGTCGGCGAAGCCGGCCCATTGTTTGGCGAAGCCGAACGAATACTACGTAGAGGGAGGAAGGCGGACGAAGCCGGCCCATCGTTCGGCGGAGCCAAACGAATACTACGTAGAGGTAGGAAGGCCGACGAAACCGGCCCATCGTTCAGCGAAGCCGAACGAATGCTACGTAGAGAGAGGCGGGTCGGCGAAGATGGCCCATCGTTCGGCGAAGTCGAACGAATACTACGTAGAGAGATGAGGGTCGGCGAAGCCGAACGAATATTACGTAGAGAGAGGGGGGGTTGGCCAAGCCGGCCCATCGTTAGGCGGAGCCGAACGAACACTAAGCGGAGGGTGGCCGACGCAGCCGGCCCATCGTTCGGCGGAGCCGAACGAATACTACGTAGAGGGAGGAAAGCCGACGAAGCCGGCCCATCGTTCGGCGAAGCCGAACGAATACTACGTAGAGAGATGGGGGTCGGCGAAGCCGGCCCATTGTTCGGCGAAGCCGAACGAATACTACGTAGAGGGAGGAATGCCGGCGAAGCCGGTTCATCGTTCGGTGAAGCCGAACGAATACTACGTAGAAAGATGGGGGTCGGCGAAGCCGAACAAATATTACGTAGAGGGAGAGGGCTAGGCGAAGCCAGCCCATCGTTCGGCGAAGCCGAACGATTACAACGTAGAGAGATGGGGGTCGGCGAAGATGGCCCATCGTTCGGCGAAATCGAACGAATACTACGTAGAGAGGGGGTCGGCGAAGCCGAACGAATACCACGTAGAGAGATGGGGTCGGAGGAAGGTCGGCGGAGCCGGCCCATCTTTCGGCGAAGCCGAACGAATACTACGTGGAGAGATGAGGGTTGGCGAAGCCGAACGATTTTTACGTAGAGGGAGGGGGGTCGGCGAAGCCGAACGAGCACTACGTAGAGAGATGGGGGTCGGCGAAGCCGGCCCATTGTTCGGCGAAGCCGAACGAATACTACGTAGAGGGAGGAAGGCCGACGAAGCCGGCCCATCGTTCGGCGAAGCCAAACGAATACTAAGTAGATAGAGGGGGTCGGCGTAGACGGCCCATCGTTCGGCGAAGCCGAACGAATACTGCGTAGAGAGAGGGTGACCGGCGAAGCCGGCCCATCGTTCGGCGAAGCCGAATGAATACTACGTAGAGGGAGGAAGGCCTACGAAGCCGGCCCATCGTTCGGCGAAGCCGAACGAATACTACGTAGAGAGAGGCGGGTCGGCGAAGACGGCCCATCGTTCGGCAAAGCCGAACGAATACTACGTAGAGGGAAAAATGCCGGCGAAGCCAGTTCATCGTTCGGCGAAGCCGAACAAAAACTACGTGGAGAGATGGGGGTCGGAGGAAGGTCGGCGGAGCCGGCCTATCGTTCGGCGAAGCCGAACGAATACTACGTAGAGAGATGAGGGTAGGCGAAGCCGAACGAATTTTACGTAGAGGGAGGGGGTCGGCAAAGCCGGCCCATCGTTCGGCGGAGCCGAACGAACTTTAAACGGAGGGCAGCCGGCGAAGCCGGCCCATCGTTTGGCGAAGCCGAACGAATACTACGTAGAGAGGGGGTAGTCCAAGCCGAACGAATACTACGTAGAGGGAGGGGGGTCGGCAAAGCCGGCCCATCGTTCGGCGGAGCCGAACAACTACTACGTAGAGGGAGGAAGGCCGACGAAGCCGGCCCATCGTTCGGCGAAGTCGAACGAATACTACGTAGAGAGAGGGGGGTCGGCGAAGCCGGCTCATCGTTCGGCGAAGCCGAACGAATACTACGTAGAGAGAGGGGGTCAGCGAAGCCGAACGAATATTACGTAGAGGGAGGGGGGGCGGCGGAGCCGGCCCATCGTTCGGCGAAGCCAAAAGAATACAACGTAGAGAGATGGGGGTCGGATGAAGGTCGGCGGAGCCGGCTCATCGTTCGGCGAAGCCGAACGAATACTACGTAGAGAGAGGCGGGTCGGCGAAGATGGCCCATCGTTCGGCGAAGTCGAACGAATACTACGTAGAGAGATGAGGGTCGGCGAAGCCGACCGAATATTACGTAGAGAGAGGGGGGTCGGCCAAGCCGGCCCTTCGTTAGGCGGAGCCGAACGAATACTAAGCGGAGGGTGGCCTACGCAGCCGGCCCATCGTTCGGCGGAGCCGAACGAATACTACGTAGAGGGAGGAAAGGCGACGAAGCCGGCCCATCGTTCGGCGAAGCCGAACGAATACTACGTAGAGAGAGGCGGGTCGGCAAAGACGGCCCATTGTTCGGCGAAGCCGAACGAATACTACGTAGAGGGAGGAATATCGGTTAAGCCGGTTCATCGTTCGGTGAAGCCGAACGAATACTACGTAGAAAGATGGGGGTCGGCGAAGCCGAACAAATATTACGTAGAGGGAGAGGGCTAAGCGAAGCCAGCCCATCGTTCGGCGAAGCCGAACGAATACAACGTAGAGAGATGGGGGTCGGCGAAGCCGGCCCATTGTTCGGCGAAGCCGAACGAATACTACGTAGAGGGAGGAAGGCCGACAAATTCGGCCCATCGTTCGGCGAAGCCGAACGATACTACGTAGAGAGGGGGTCGGCGAAGCCGAACGAATACTACGTAGAGAGATGGGGGTCGGCGAAGCCGGCCCATCGTTCGGCGAAGCCGAACGAATACTACGTAGAGGTAGGAAGGCCGACGAAGCCGGCCCATCGTTCGGCGAAGCCGAACGAATACTACGTAGAGAGATGGGGGTCGGCGAAGCCGAACAAATATTACGTAGAGGGAGGGGGCTCGGCAAAGCCGACCCATCGTTCGGCGAAGCCGAACGAATACTACGTAGAGAGCGGGTCGGCGAAGCCGGCCCATTGTTCGGCGAAGCCGAACGAATACTACGTAGAGGGAGGAAGGCCGACAAAGTCGGCTCATCGTTCGGCGAAGCCGAACGAATACTACGTAGATAGAGGGGGTCGGCGAAGACGGCCCATCGTTTGGCGAAGCCGAACGAATACTACGTAGAGAGGGGGTCGGCGAAGCCGAACGAATACTACGTAGAGAGATGGGGGTCGGCGAAGCCGGCCCATTGTTCGGCGAAGCCGAAGGAATACTACGTAGAGGGAGGAATGCCGGCGAGGCCGGTACATCGTTGGGCGAAGCGGAACGAATACAACGTAGAGAGATGGGGGTGGGCGGAGCCGGCTCATCGTTCGGCGAAGCCGAACGAATACTACGTGGAGAGATGGGGGTCGGCGAAGCCGAACGAATATTACGTAGAGGGAGGGGGGGTCGGCGAAAGCGGCCTATCGTTCGGCGGAGCCGAACGAACACTAAGCGGAGGGCGGCCGGCGAAGCTGGCCTAACGTTTGGCGAAGCCGAACGAATACTTCGTAGAGGGAGGGGGGTCGGCGAAGCCGAACGAATACTACGTAGAGGGAGGGGGGTCGGCGAAGCCGGCCCATCGTGTAGCGAAGCCGAACGAATACTACGTAGAGGGAGGAAGGCCGACGAAGCCGGCCCATTGTTCGGCGGAGCCGAACGAATACTACGTAGAGGTAGGAAGGCTGACGAAACCGGTCCATCGTTCGGCGAAGCTGAACGAATACTACGTAGAAAGAGGCGGGTCGGGGAAGATGGCGTATCGTTCGGCGAAGTGGAACGAATACTACGTAGAGAGAGGGGGGTCGGCGAAGCCGAACGAATATTACGTAGAGAGAGGGGGGTCGGCCAAGCCGGCCCATCGTTAGGCGGAGCCGAACGAATACTAAGCGGAGGGTGGCCGACGCAGCCGGCCCATCGTTCGGCGGAGCCGAACGAATACTACGTAGAGTGAGGAAAGCCGACGAAGCCGGCCCATCGTTTGGCGAAGCCGAGCGAATACTACGTAGAGAGAGGCGGGTCGGCGAAGCCGAACAAATATTACGTAGAGGGAGAGGGCTAGGCGAAGCCAGCCCATCGTTCGGCGAAGCCGAACGATTACAACGTAGAGAGATGGGGGTCGGCGAAGCCGGCCCATTGTTCGGCGAAGCCGAACGAATACTACGTAGAGGGAGGAAGGCCGACAAAGCCGGCCCATCGTTCGGCGAAGCCGAACGAATACTACGTAGATAGAGGGGGTCGGCGAAGACGGCCCATCGTTCGGCGAAGCCGAACGAATACTACGTAGAGAGGGGGTCGGCGAAGCCGAACGAATACCACGTAGAGAGATGGGGTCGGCGAAGCCGGCCCACTGTTCGGCGAAGCCGAACGAATACTACGTAGAGAGGAGGCCGGCGAAGCCGGTTCATCGTTCGGCGAAGCCGAACGAATACTACGTAGGGAAAGGGGGGTCGGCGAAGCCGGCTCATCGTTCGGCGAAGCCGAACGAATACTACGTAGAGAGATGGGGGTCGGCGAAGCCGAACAAATATTACGTAGAGGGAGGGGGCTCGGCAAAGCCGACCCATCGTTCGGCGAAGCCGAACGAATACACTAAGCGGAGGGCGGCCGGCGAAGCTGGCTAACGTTTGGCGAAGCCGAACGAATACTACATAGAGAGAGGGTGGTCGGGGGGTCGGCGAAACCGAACGAATATTACGTAGAGGGAGGGGTGTCGGCGAAGCCGGCCCATCGTTCGGCGAAGCCGAACGAAATACTACGTAGAGGGAGGATGGTCGGCAAAGCCGGCCCATCGTTCGGCGGAGCCGAACGAATACTACGTAGAGGAGGGGTCGGCGAAGCCGGTCCATCGTTCGGCGAAGCCGAACGAATATTACGTAGAGAGAGGGGTGTCGGCGAAGCCGGCCCATCGTTCGGCAAAGTCCAACAAATACTACGTAGAGAGAGGGGGGTCGGCGAAGCCGAACGAATACTACGTAGAAGGAGGGGGGTCGGCAAAGCCGGCCCATCGTTCGGCGGAGCCGAACGAATACTACG
Organism: Aplectana chamaeleonis; assembly: GCA_029168955.1. Classification (NCBI taxonomy): domain Eukaryota; kingdom Metazoa; phylum Nematoda; class Chromadorea; order Rhabditida; family Cosmocercidae; genus Aplectana; species Aplectana chamaeleonis. The sequence continues at coordinate 91,428 of JAPDOI010000201.1, forward strand.
TAGAGGTAGGAAGGCCGACGAAACCGGCTCATCGTTCGGCGAAGCCGAACGATAACTACGTAGAGAGAGGGGGGTCGGCGAAGCCGGCTCATCGTTCGGCGAAGCTGAACGATTACTACGTAGAGAGAGGGGGTCAGCGAAGCCGAACGAATATTACGTAGAGGGAGAGGGGTCGGCGAAGCCGGCCCATCGTTCGGCGAAGCCAAACGAATACTACGTAGAGAGGGGGTCGGCGAAGCCGGCTCATCGTTCGGCGAAGCTGAACGATTACTACGTAGAGGGAGGAAGGCCGACGAAGCCGGCTCATCGTTCGGCGAAGCTGAACGATTACTACGTAGAGGGAGGGGGTCGGCGAAGCCGGCTCATCGTTCGGCGAAGCCGAACGAATACTACGTAGAGAAAGGGGGGTCGGCGAAGCCGAACGAATACTACATAGAGAGAGGGGGTCGGCAAAGCCGGCCCATCGTTCGGCGGAGCCGAACAAATACTACGTAGAGGGAGGAAGGCCGACGAAGCCGGCCCATCGTTCGGTGAAGCCGAACGAATACTACGTAGAGGGAGGGGGGTCGGCGAAGCCGGCTCAACGATCGGCGAAGCCGAACGATTACTGCTTAGAGAGATGGGGTCAGCGAAGCCGACCGAATATTAGGTAGAGGGAGGGGGGTCGGCGAAGCCGGCTCATCGTTCGGCGAAGCCGAACGAATACTACGTAGAGAGATGAGGGTAGGCGAAGCCGAACGAATTTTACGTAGAGGGAGGGGGTCGGCAAAGCCGGCCCATCGTTCGGCGGAGCCGAACGAACTTTAAACGGAGGGCAGCCGCCGAAGCCGGCCCATCGTTTGGCGAAGCCGAACGAATACTACGTAGAGAGGGGGTAGTCCAAGCCGAACGAATACTACGTAGAGGGAGGAAGGCCGACGAAGCCGGCCCATCTTGCGGCGAAGCCGAACGAATACTACGTAGAGGGGGGGTCGGCGACGCCGAACGAATACCACGTAGAGAGATGGGGGTCGGCGAAGCCGAACGAATACTACGTAGAGGGAGGGGGGTCGGCAAAGCCGGCCCATCGTTCGGCGGAGCCGAACAACTACTACGTAGAGGGAGGAAGGCCGACGAAGCCGGCCCATCGTTCGGCGAAGTCGAACGAATACTACGTAGAGAGAGGGGGTCGGCGTAGACGGCCCATCGTTCGGCGAAGCCGAACGAATACTGCGTAGAGAGAGGGTGACCGGCGAAGCCGGCCCATCGTTCGGCGAAGCCGAATGAATACTACGTAGAGGGAGGAAGGCCTACGAAGCCGGCCCAACGTTCGGCGAAGCCGAACGAATACTACGTAGAGAGAGGCGGGTCGGCGAAGACGGCCCATCGTTCGGCAAAGCCGAACGAATACTACGTAGAGGGAAAAATGCCGGCGAAGCCGGTTCATCGTTCGGCGAAGCCGAACAAAAACTACGTGGAGAGATGGGGGTCGGAGGAAGGTCGGCGGAGCCGGCCCATCGTTTGGCGAAGCCGAACGATTACTACGTAGAGAGATGAGGGTCGGCGAAGCCGAACGAATATAGCGTAGAGGGAGGGGGGGTCGGCAAAGCCGGCCCATCGTTCGGCGGAGCCGAACGAACACTAAGCGGAGGGCGGCCGGCGAAGCCCGCCCATCGTTTGGCAAAGCCGAACGAATACTGCGTAGAGATTGGGGTCGGCCTAGCCGAATGAATACTACGTAGAGAGATGGTTTTCGGCGAAGCCGGCCCATTGTTCGGCGAAGTCGAAGGAATACTACGTAGAGGGAGGAAGGCCGACGAAGCCGGCCCATCGTTCGGCGAAGCCGAACGAATACTACGTAGAGAGAGGGGGGTCGGCGAAGCCGGCTCATCGTTCGGCGAAGCCGAACATCGTTCGGCGAAGCCGAACGAATACTACGTAGAGAGATGGGGGTCGGCGAAGCCGAACGAATTTTACGTAGAGGGAGGGGGGGTCGGCGAAGCCTGCCCACCGTTCGGCGAAGCCGAACGAATACTACGTAGAGAGAGGGGGGTCGGCGAAGCCGGCTCATCGTTCGGCGAAGCCGAACGAATACTACGTAGAGAGATGGGGGTCGGCGAAGCCGAACGAATATTACGTAGAGGGAGGAAGGCCGACAAAGCCGGCCCATCGTTCGGCGAAGCCGAACGAATACTACGTAGATAGAGGGGGTCGGCGAAGACGGCCCATCGTTCGGCGAAGCCGAACATCGTTCGGCGAAGCCGAACGAATACTACGTAGAGAGATGGGGGTCGGCGAAGCCGAACGAATTTTGCGTAGAGGGAGGGGGGGTCGGCGAAGCCTGCCCACCGTTCGGCGAAGCCGAACGAATACTACGTAGAGAGAGGGGGGGCGGCGAGCCCGGCCCATCGTTAGGCGGAGCCGAACGAATACTAAGCGGAGGGTGGCCGACGCAGCCGGCCCATCGTTCGGCGGAGCCGAACGAATACTACGTAGAGTGAGGAAAGCCGACGAAGCCGGCCCATCGTTCGGCGAAGCCGAACGAATACTACGTAGAGAGATGGGGGTCGGCGAAGCCGAACGAATATTACGTAGAGGGAGGGGGGGTCGGCGAAGCCTGCCCACCGTTCGGCGAAGCCGAACGAATACCACGTAGAGAGATGGGGGTCGGATGAAGGTCGGCGGAGCCGGCTCATCGTTCGGCGAAGCCGAACGAATACTACGTGGAGAGATGGGGGTCGGCGAAGCCGAACGAATATTACGTAGAGGGAGGGGGGGTCGGCGAAAGCGGCCTATCGTTCGGCGGAGCCGAACGAACACTAAGCGGAGGGCGGCCGGCGAAGCTGGCCTAACGTTTGGCGAAGCCGAACGAGTACTACGTAGAGAGGGGGGTCGGCCAAGCCGAACGAATACTACGTAGAGAGATGGGGGTCGGCGAAGCCGGCCCATTGTTTGGCGAAGCCGAACGAATACTACGTAGAGGGAGGAAGGCCGACGAAGCCGGCCCATCGTTCGGCGGAGCCGAACGAATACTACGTAGAGGTAGGAAGGCCGACGAAACCGGCCCATCGTTCGGCGAAGCCGAACGAATACTACGTAGAGAGATGGGGGTCGGCGAAGCCGAACAAATATTACGTAGAGAGAGGGGGGTCAGCCAAGCCGGCCCATCGTTAGGCGGAGCCGAACGAATACTAAGCGGAGGGTGGCCGACGCAGCCGGCCCATCGTTCGGCGGAGCCGAACGAACACTACGTAGAGTGAGGAAAGCCGACGAAGCCGGCCCATCGTTCGGCGAAGCCGAACGAATACTACGTAGAGAGAGGCGGGTCGGCGAAGACGGCCCATTGTTCGGCGAAGCCGAACGAATACTACGTAGAGGGAGGAATGCCGGCGAAGCCGGTTCATCGTTCGGTGAAGCCGAACGAATACTACGTAGAAAGATGGGGGTCGGCGAAGATGGCCCATCGTTCGGCGAAATCGAACGAATACTACGTAGAGAGGGGGTCGGCGAAGCCGAACGAATACCACGTAGAGAGATGGGGTCGGAGGAAGGTCGGCGGAGCCGGCCCATCTTTCGGCGAAGCCGAACGAATACTACGTGGAGAGAGGGGGTCGGCGAAGCGCTCATCGTTCGGCGAAGCCGAACGATTTTTACGTAGAGGGAGGGGGGTCGGCGAAGCCGAACGAGCACTACGTAGAGAGATGGGGGTCGGCGAAGCCGGCCCATTGTTCGGCGAAGCCGAACGAATACTACGTAGAGGGAGGAAGGCCGACGAAGCCGGCCCAACGTTCGGCGAAGCCGAACGAATACTACGTAGAGAGAGGCGGGTCGGCGAAGACGGCCCATCGTTCGGCGAAGCCGAACGAATACTGCGTAGAGAGAGGGTGACCGGCGAAGCCGGCCCATCGTTCGGCGAAGCCGAATGAATACTACGTAGAGGGAGGAAGGCCTACGAAGCCGGCCCAACGTTCGGCGAAGCCGAACGAATACTACGTAGAGAGAGGCGGGTCGGCGAAGACGGCCCATCGTTCGGCAAAGCCGAACAAATACTACGTAGAGGGAAAAATGCCGGCGAAGCCGGTTCATCGTTCGGCGAAGCCGAACAAAAACTACGTGGAGAGATGGGGGTCGGAGGAAGGTCGGCGGAGCCGGCCCATCGTTTGGCGAAGCCGAACGATTACTACGTAGAGAGATGAGGGTCGGCGAAGCCGAACAGATATAGCGTAGAGGAGGGGGTCGGCAAAGCCGGCCCATCGTTCGGCGGAGCCGAACGAACACGTAAAGCGGAGGGCGGCCGGCGAAGCCCGCCCATCGTTCGGCAAAGCCGAACGAATACTGCGTAGAGATTGGGGTCGGCCTCGGCGAAGCCGAACGAATACTACGTAGAGAGATGGCCGGCGAAGCCGGCCCATCTTTTGGCTAAGCCGAACGAATACTACGTAGAGAGAAATTGGTCGGCGAAGCCGGCCCATCGTTCGGCGAAGCCGAACGAATACTACGTAGAGAGAGGGGGTCAGCGAAGCCGGCTCATCAAGTTCGGCGAAGCCGGCTCATCGTTCGGCGAAGCCGAACGAATACTACGTAGAGAGATGGGGGTCGGCGAAGCCGAACGAATATTACGTAGAGGGAGGGTGCTCGGCGAAGCCTGCCCACCGTTCGGCGAAGCCGAACGAATACTACGTAGAGAGAGGGGGGTCGGCGAAGCCGGCTCATCGTTCGGCGAAGCCGAACGAATACTACGTAGAGAGAGGGGGGTCGGCGAAGCCGAACGAATATTACGTAGAGGGAGGGGGGTCGGCGAAGCCGGCCCATCGTTCGGCGAAGCCGAACGAATACTACGTAGAGAGAGGGGGTCGGCGAAGCCTGCCCATCGTTCGGCGGAGCCGAACGAATACTACGTAGAGTGAGGAAAGCCGACGAAGCCGGCCCATCGTTCGGCGAAGCCGAACGAATACTACGTAGAGAGATGGGGTCGGCAAAGCCGAGCGAATATTACGTAGAGGGAGGGGGGTCGGCGAAGCCGGTTCATCGTTCGGCGAAGCCGAACGAATACTACGTAGGGAAAGGGGGGTCGGCGAAGCCGGCTCATCGTTCGGCGAAGCCGAACGAGGACTACGTAGAGAGATGGGGGTCGGCGAAGCCGAACAAATATTACGTAGAGGGAGGGGGGGTCGGCGAAAGCGGCCTATCGTTCGGCGGAGCCGAACGAACACTAAGCGGAGGGCGGCCGGCGAAGCTGGGTTTGGCGAAGCCGAACGATCCTACGTAGAGAGGGGGTCGGCGAAGTCGAACGAGTACTACGTAGAGAGAGGAAGGCCGGCGAAACCGGCCCATAAATTGGCGAAGCCGAACGAATACTAGGTAGAGGAAGAAATGCCGGCGAAGCCGGCCCATCGTTCGGCGGAGCCGAACGAATACTAGGTAGAGGGAGGAAGGCCGACGAAGCCGGCCCATCGTTTGGCGAAGCCGAACGAATACTACGTAGAGAGAGGGGGGTCGGCGAAGCCGGCTCATCGTTCGGCGAAGCCGAACGAATACTACGTAGAGAGATGGGGGTCGGCGAAGCCGAACGAATACTACGTAGAGGGAGGAGGGTCGGCAAAGCCGGCCCATCGTTCGGCGGAGCCGAACAAATACTACGTAGAGGGAGGAAGGCCGACGAAGCCGGCCCATCGTTTGGCGAAGCCGAACGAATACTACGTAGAGAGAGGGGGGTCGGCGAAGCCGGCCCATCGTTCGGCGGAGCCGAACGAATCCTATGCAGAGAGAGGGGGGTAGGCAAAGCCGGCCCATCGTTCGGTGAAGCCGAACAAATACTACGTAGAGGGAAGAAGGCCGGCGAAGCCGGCCCATCGTTCGGCGAAGCCGAACGAATACTACGTAGAGAGAGGGGGTCGGCGAAGCCGAACAAATATTACGATAGAGGGAACGATTACTGCTTAGAGAGATGGGGTCAGCGAAGCCGACCGAATATTAGGTAGAGGGAGGGGGGTCGGCGAAGCCGGCTCATCGTTCGGCGAAGCCGAACGAATACTACGTAGAGAGGGGGTCGGCGAAGCCGAACGAATACCACGTAGAGAGATGGGGGTCGGAGGAAGGTCGGCGGAGCCGGCCCATCTTTCGGCGAAGCCGAACGAACACTACGTAGAGAGATGAGGGTCGGCGAAGCCGAACGAATACTACGTAGGAATACTACGTAGAGAGGAATACTACGTAGAGGGAGGAAGGCCGACGAATCCGGCCCATCGTTCGGCGAAGCCGAACGAATACTACGTAGGGAGAGGAGGGTCGGCGCAGCCGGTTCATCGTTCGTCGAAGCCGAACGAGTACTAAGCGGAGGGTGGCCGGCTGCCTGGCTCCATCGTTCGGCGGAAGCCGAACGAATACTACGTAGAGGAGGAAGGCCGGCGAAGCCGGTTCATCGTTTGGCGAAGCTGAACGAATTCTACGTAGAGAGAGGGGTCGGCAAAGCCGGATCATCGTTCGGCGAAGCCGAACGATTACTGCGTAGAGAGAGGGGGTCAGCGAAGCCGAACGAATATCAAGTAGAGGGAGGAGGTCGGCGAAGTTGGCCTATCGTTCCGGCGTGGAGCCGAACGAATACAACGCAGAGAAGGGGTTGGCGGAGCCGCACGAATGCGACGCAGAGAGATGGGGGTCGGCGAAGTCGAGCGAATATTACGTAGAGGGAGGGGGGACGGCGGTGCCGGCCCATCCTTCGGCGAAGCCGAACGAATACTACGTAGAGAGGGGGTCGGCGAAGCCGAACGAATATTACGTAGAGGAAGGGGGGTCAGCGAACCCGGCCCATCGTTCCGCGGAGCCGAACGAACACTACGTAGAGAGATGAGGGTCGGCGAAGCCGAACGAATACTACGTAAGAATACTACGTAGAGAGGAATACTACGTAGAGGGAGGAAGGCCGACGAATCCGGCCCATCGTTCGGCGAAGCCGAACGAATACTACGTAGGGAGAGGAGGGTCGGCGCAGCCGGTTCATCGTTCGTCGAAGCCGAACGAGTACTAAGCGGAGGGTGGCCGGCTAAGCCGGCCCATCGTTCGGCGGAGCCGAACGAATACTACGTAGCGGGAGGAAGGCCGGCGAAGCCGGTTCATCGTTCGGCGAAGCTGAACGAATTCTACGTAGAGAGAGGGGGGTCGGCAAAGCCGGATCATCGTTCGGCGAAGCCGAACGATTACTGCGTAGAGAGAGGGGGTCAGCGAAGCCGAACGAATATCAAGTAGAGGGAGGGGGGTCGGCGAAGCTGGCCTATCGTTCGGCGGAGCCGAACGAATACAACGCAGAGAAGGGGTTGGCGAAGCCGAACGAATGCTACGTAGAGAGATGGGGGTCGGCGAAGTCGAACGAATATTACGTAGAGGGAGGGGGGTCGGCGGAGCCGGCCCATCCTTCGGCGAAGCCGAACGAATACTACGTAGAGAGGGGGTCGGCGAAGCCGAACGAATATTACGTAGAGGGAGGGGGGTCGGCGAAGCCGGCCCATCGTTCGGCGGAGCCGAACGAACACTAAGCGGAGAGAGGGGGGTCGGCGAAGCCGACCCATCGTTTGGCGAAGCCGAACGAATACTACGTAGAGAGAGGGGGGTCGGCGAAGCCGAACGAATACTACGTAGAGAGAGGGGGGTCGGCGAAGCCGGTTCATCGTTCGTCGAAGCCGAACGAGTACTAAGCGGAGGGTGGCCGGCTAAGCCGGCCCATCGTTCGGCGGAGCCGAACGAATACTACGTAGAGGGAGGAAGGCCGGCGAAGCCGGTTCATCGTTCGGCGAAGCTGAACGAATTCTACGTAGAGAGATGGGGGTCGGCGAATTCGAACGAATATTACGTAGAGGGAGGGGGGTCGGCGGAGCCGGCCCATCCTTCGGCGAAGCCGAACGAATAATACGTAGAGAGGGGGTCGGCGAAGCCGAACGAATATTACGTAGAGGGGGGGGGGGCGGCGAAGCCGGCCCATCGTTCGGCGGAGCCGAACGAACACTAAGCGGAGAGAGGGGGGTCGGCGAAGCCGACCCATTGTTTGGCGAAGGGCTTCTGATGACGTCATGGGGACGTCGGGAAAGTGCTTCGGGCTTCTGATTACGTCATGGGGACATCGGGAAAAGTGATTTGGGCTTCTGGTGACGTCAACGGTACGTCGTGAAAAGTGCTTTGAGCTTCTGATGACGTTATCGGGACGTCGTGAAAGCGCTTCGGGCTTCTGATTACGTCATGGGGACATCGGGAAAAGTGATTTGGGCTTCTGGTGACGTCAACGGTACGTCGTGAAAAGTGCTTTGAGCTTCTGATGACGTTATCGGGACGTCGTGAAAGCGCTTCGGGCTTCTGATGACGTCATCGGTACGTTGTGAAAAGTGTTGCGGGCCTCTGATGACGTCATCGAGACATTGTGAAAAGTGCTTCGGGCTTCTGATGGCGTCATCTGTACGTCGTGAAAAATGCTTCGGGCTCCTGATGACGTCATGGGAACGTCGGGAAAAGTGCTTTGAGCTTCTGATAATCTCACCGGGACGTCGCCAAAAGTGCTTCGGGCTTCTGATGACGTCACCAGAACGTCGTGAAAAGTACTTCGGGCTTCTCATGAAGTCATCGGGACGTCGTGAAAAGAGCTTCGGGCTTCTGATGACGCCATGGGAACGTCGGGAAAGTGCTTCGGGCTTCTGATTACGTCATGAGGACATCGGGAAAAGTGATCCGGGCTTCTGGTGACGTCAACGGTACGTCGTGAAAAGTGCTTTGAGCTTCTGATGACGTTATCGGGACGTCGTGAAAGCGCTTCGGGCTTCTGATGACGTCATCGGTACGTTGTGAAAAGTGTTGCGGGCCTCTGATGACGTCATCGAGACATTGTGAAAAGTGCTTCGGGCTTCTGATGGCGTCATCTGTACGTCGTGAAAAATGCTTCGGGCTCCTGATGACGTCATGGGGACGTCGGGAAAAGTGCTTCGAGCTTCTGATGATCTCACCGGGACGTCGTGAAAATTACTTCGGGCTTCTCATGAAGTCATCGGGACGTCGTGAAAAGAGCTTCGGGCTTCTGATGACGTCATGGGGACGTCGGGAAAGTGTTTTGGGCTTCTGATGACGTCATCGAGACATTGTGAAAAGTGCTTCGGGCTTCTGATGGCGTCATCGGGACTTCGTGAAAAGTGTTTTGGATTTCTGATGATGTCATCGAGACATTGTGAAAAGTGCTTCGGGCTTCTGATGGCGTCATCTGTACGTCGTGAAAAATGCTTCGGGCTCCTGATGACGTCATGGGAACGTCGGGAAAAGTGCTTTGAGCTTCTGATAATCTCACCGGGACGTCGCCAAAAGTGCCTCGGGCTTCTGATGACGTCACCAGAACGTCGTGAAAAGTACTTCGGGCTTCTCATGAAGTCATCGGGACGTCGTGAAAAGAGCTTCGGGCTTCTGATGACGCCATGGGAACGTCGGGAAAGTGCTTCGGGCTTCTGATTACGTCATGAGGACATCGGGAAAAGTGATCCGGGCTTCTGGTGACGTCAACGGTACGTCGTGAAAAGTGCTTTGAGCTTCTGATGATGTCATCGAGACATTGTGAAAAGTGCTTCGGGCTTCTGATGACGTCACCAGAACGTCGTGAAAAGTACTTCGGGCTTCTCATGAAGTCATCGGGACGTCGTGAAAAGTGCTTTGAGCTTCTGATGACGTTATCGAGACGTCGTGAAAGTGCTTCGGGCTTCTGATGACGTCATCGGTACGTTGTGAAAAGTGTTTTGGGTTTCTGATGGCGTCATCTGTGCTTCGTGAAAAGTGCTTCGGGCTTCTGATGACGTCATCGGGACGTCGGGAAAGTGCTTCGGGCTTCTGATTACGTCATGGGGACACCGGGAAAAGTGATTGGGGCTTCTGGTGACGTCAACGGTACGTCGTGAAAAGTGCTTTGAGCTTCTGATGACGTTATCGAGACGTCGTGAAAGTGCTTCGGACTTCTGATGACGTCATCGGTGCGTTGTGAAAAGTGTTTTGGGTTTCTGATGGCGTCATCTGTGCTTCGTGAAAAGTGCTTCGGGCTTCTGATGACGTCATCGGGACGTCGGGAAAGTGCTTCGGGCTTCTGATTACGTCATGGGGACATCGGGAAAAGTGATTTGGGCTTCTGGTGACGTCAACGGTACGTCGTGAAAAGTGCTTTGAGCTTCTGATGACGTTATCGGGACGTCGTGAAAGCGCTTCGGGCTTCTGATTACGTCATGGGGACATCGGGAAAAGTGATTTGGGCTTCTGGTGACGTCAACGGTACGTCGTGAAAAGTGCTTTGAGCTTCTGATGACGTTATCGGGACGTCGTGAAAGCGCTTCGGGCTTCTGATGACGTCATCGGTACGTTGTGAAAAGTGTTGCGGGCCTCTGATGACGTCATCGAGACATTGTGAAAAGTGCTTCGGGTTTCTGATGGCGTCAGCTGTACGTCGTGAAAAATGCTTCGGGCTTCTGATGACGTCATGGGGACGTCGAGAAAGTGTTTTGGGCTTCTGATGACGTCATCGAGACATTGTGAAAAGTGCTTCGGGCTTCTGATGGCGTCATCTGTACGTCGTGAAAAATGCTTCGGGCTCCTGTTGACGTCATCGGGACTTCGTGAAAAGTGTTTTGGGTTTCTGATGATGTCATCGAGACATTGTGAAAAGTGCTTCGGGCTTCTGATGGCGTCATCTGTACGCCGTGAAAAATGCTTCGGGCTCCTGATGACGTCATGGGGACGTCGGGAAAAGTGCTTTGAGCTTCTGATAATCTCACCGGGACGTCGCCAAAAGTGCTTCGGGCTTCTGATGACGTCACCAGAACGTCGTGAAAAGTACTTCGGGCTTCTCATGAAGTCATCGGGACGTCGTGAAAAGAGCTTCGGGCTTCTGATGACGCCATGGGAACGTCGGGAAAGTGCTTCGGGCTTCTGATTACGTCATGAGGACATCGGGAAAGGTGATCCGGGCTCCTGGTGACGTCAACGGTACGTGAAAAGTGCTTTGAGCTTCTGATGATGTCATCGAGACATTGTGAAAAGTGCTTCGGGCTTTTGATGGCGTCATCTGTACGTCGTGAAAAATGCTTCGGGCTCCTGATGACGTCATGGGGACGTTGGGAAAAGTGCTTTGAGCTTCTGATAATCTCACCGACGTCGCCAAAAGTGCTTCGGGCTTCTGATGACGTCACCAGAACGTCGTGAAAAGTACTTCGGGCTTCTGATGAAGTCATCGGGACGTCGTGAAAGTGCTTTGAGCTTCTGATGACGTTATCGAGACGTCGTGAAAGTGCTTCGGGCTTCTGATGACGTCATCGGTACGTTGTGAAAAGTGTTTGGGCTTCTGATGACATAATCGGGACGTCGTGGAAAGTGCTTCGGGCTTCTGATGACGTCATCGGGACGTCGGGAAAGTGCTTCGGGCTTCTGATTACGTCATGGGGACACCGGGAAAAGTGATTGGGGCTTCTGGTGACGTCAACGGTACGTCGTGAAAAGTGCTTCGAGCTTCTGATGACGTTATCGAGACGTCGTGAAAGTGCTTCGGACTTCTGATGACGTCATCGGTGCGTTGTGAAAAGTGTTTTGGGTTTCTGATGGCGTCATCTGTACTTCGTGAAAAGTGCTTCGGGCTTCTGATGACGTCATCGGGACATCGGGAAAGTGCTTCGGGCTTCTGATTACGTCATGGGGACATCGTGAAAAGTACTTCGGGCTTCTCATGAAGTCATCGGGACGTCGTGAAAAGAGCTTCGGGCTTCTGATGACGTCATGGGAACGTCGGGAAAGTGCTTCGGGCTTCTGATTACGTCATGAGGACATCGGGAAAAGTGATCCGGGCTTCTGGTGACGTCAACGGTACGTCGTGAAAAGTGCTTTGAGCTTCTGATGACGTTATCGAGACGTCGTGAAAGTGCTTCGGGCTTCTGATGACGTCATCGGTACGTTGTGAAAAGTGTTTTGGGTTTCTGATGGCGTCATCTGTGCTTCGTGAAAAGTGCTTCGGGCTTCTGATGACGTCATCGGGACGTCGGGAAAGTGCTTCGGGCTTCTGATTACGTCATGGGGACATCGGGAAAAGTGATAGGGGCTTCTGGTGACGTCAACGCTACGTCGTGAAAAGTGCTTTGAGCTTCTGATGACGTCATCGGGACGTCGTGGAAGCGCTTCGGGCTTCTGATGACGTCATCGGTACGTTGTGAAAAGTGTTGCGGGCCCCTGATGACGTCATCGAGACATTGTGAAAAGTGTTTCGAGCTTCTGATGGCGTCACATGTACGTCGTGAAAAATGCTTCGGGCTCCTGATGACGTCATGGGGACGTCGTGAAAAGTGCTTTGAGCTTCTGATGACGTAATCTGGACGTCGTGAAAGTGCTTCAAGCTTCTGATGACGTCATCGGGACGTCGTGAAAAGTGTTTTGGGCTTCCGATGACGTCATCGAGACATTGTGAAGAGTGCTTCGGGCTTCTGATGGCGTCATCTGTACGTCGTGAAAATTGCTTCGGGCTCCTGATGACGTCATGTGGAGGTCGGGAAAAGTGCTTTGAGCTTCTGATGATCTCACCGGGACGTCGCCAAAAGTGCTTCGGGCTTCTGATGACGTCATCAGGACGTCGTGAAAAGTACTTCGGGCTTCTCATAAAGTCATCGGGACGTCGTGAAAAGAGCTTCGGGCTTTTGATTACCTCATGAGGACATCGGAAGAGGGATTCGGGCTTCTGGTGACGTCATCGAGACATTGTGAAAAGTGCTTCGGGCTTCTGATGACGTAATCTGACGTCGAAAGTGCTTCAAGCTTCTGATGACGTCATCGGGACGTCGTGAAAAGTGTTTTGGGCTTCTGATGACGTCATCGAGACATTGTGAAAAGTGCTTCGGGCTTCTGATGGCGTCATCGAGACATTGTGAAAAGTGCTTCGGGCTTCTGATGGCGTCATCTGTACGTCGTGAAAAATGCTTCGGGCTCCTGATGACGTCATGGGGACGTCGGTAAAAGTGCTTTGAGCTTCTGATGATCTCACCGGGACGTCGCCAAAAGTGCTTCGGGCTTCTGATGACGTCATCAGGACGTCGTGAAATGTGTTTTGGGTTTCTGATGACGTCATCGAGACATTGTGAAAAGTGCTTCGGGCTTCTGATTACGTCATCTGTACGTCGTGAAAAATGCTTCGGGCTCCCGTTGACGTCATCGGGACGTCGTGAAATGTGTTTTGGGTTTCTGATGACGTCATCGAGACATTGTGAAAAGTGCTTCGGGCTTCTAATGGCGTCATTTGTGCGTCGTGAAAAAAGCTTTGGGCATCTGATGACGTCATCGGGACGTCGGGAAAGTGCTTCAGGCTTCTGATTACGTCATGGGGACATCGGAAGAAGTGATTCGGGCTTCTAATGACGTCAACGGTACGTCGTGAAAAGTGCTTTGAGCTTCTGATGACGTTATCGAGACGTCGTGAAAGTGCTTCGGGCTTCTGATGAGGTCATCGGTACGTTGTGAAAAGTGTTTTGGGTTTCTGATGGCGTCATCTGTGCTTCGTGAAAAGTGCTTCGGGCTTCTGATGACGTCATCGGGACGTCGGGAAAGTGCTTCGGGCTTCTGATTACGTCATGGGGACACCGGGAAAAGTGATTGGGGCTTCTGGTGACGTCAACGGTACGTCGTGAAAAGTGCTTTGAGCTTCTGATGACGTTATCGAGACGTCGTGAAAGTGCTTCGGACTTCTGATGACGTCATCGGTGCGTTGTGAAAAGTGTTTTGGGTTTCTGATGGCGTCATCTGTGCTTCGTGAAAAGTGCTTCGGGCTTCTGATGACGTCATCGGGACGTCGGGAAAGTGCTTCGGGCTTCTGATTACGTCATGGGGACATCGGGAAAAGTGATTTGGGCTTCTGGTGACGTCAACGGTACGTCGTGAAAAGTGCTTTGAGCTTCTGATGACGTTATCGGGACGTCGTGAAAGCGCTTCGGGCTTCTGATTACGTCATGGGGACATCGGGAAAAGTGATTTGGGCTTCTGGTGACGTCAACGGTACGTCGTGAAAAGTGCTTTGAGCTTCTGATGACGTTATCGGGACGTCGAAAGCGCTTCGGGCTTCTGATGACGTCATCGGTACGTTGTGAAAAGTGTTGCGGGCCTCTGATGACGTCATCGAGACATTGTGAAAAGTGCTTCGGGTTTCTGATGGCGTCAGCTGTACGTCGGGAAAAATGCTTCGGGCTTCTGATGACGTCATGGGGACGACGAGAAAGTGATTTGGGCTTCTGATGACGTCATCGAGACATTGTGAAAAGTGCTTCGGGCTTCTGATGGCGTCATCTGTACGTCGTGAAAAATGCTTCGGGCTCCTGTTGACGTCATCGGGACTTCGTGAAAAGTGTTTTGGGTTTCTGATGATGTCATCGAGACATTGTGAAAAGTGCTTAGGGCTTCTGATGGCGTCATCTGTACGTCGTGAAAAATGCTTCGGGCTCCTGATGACGTCATGGGGACGTCGGGAAAAGTGCTTTGAGCTTCTGATAATCTCACCGGGACGTCGCCAAAAGTGCTTCGGGCTTCTGATGACGTCACCAGAACGTCGTGAAAAGTACTTCGGGCTTCTCATGAAGTCATCGGGACGTCGTGTAAAGAGCTTCGGGCTTCTGATGACGCCATGGGAACGTCGGGAAAGTGCTTCGGGCTTCTGATTACGTCATGAGGACATCGGGAAAAGTGATCCGGGCTTCTGGTGACGTCAACGGTACGTCGTGAAAAGTGCTTTGAGCTTCTGATGATGTCATCGAGACATTGTGAAAAGTGCTTCGGGCTTTTGATGGCGTCATCTGTACGTCGTGAAAAATGCTTCGGGCTCCTGATGACGTCATGGGGACGTTGGGAAAAGTGCTTTGAGCTTCTGATAATCTCACCGGGACGTCGCCAAAAGTGCTTCGGGCTTCTGATGACGTCACCAGAACGTCGTGAAAAGTACTTCGGGCTTCTCATGAAGTCATCGGGACGTCGTGAAAAGTGCTTTGAGCTTCTGATGACGTTATCGAGACGTCGTGAAAGTGCTTCGGGCTTCTGATGACGTCATCGGTACGTTGTGAAAAGTGTTTTGGGTTTCTGATGGCATAATCTGTGCTTCGTGAAAAGTGCTTCGGGCTTCTGATGACGTCATCGGGACGTCGGGAAAGTGCTTCGGGCTTCTGATTACGTCATGGGGACACCGGGAAAAGTGATTGGGGCTTCTGGTGACGTCAACGGTACGTCGTGAAAAGTGCTTCGAGCTTCTGATGACGTTATCGAGACGTCGTGAAAGTGCTTCGGACTTCTGATGACGTCATCGGTGCGTTGTGAAAAGTGTTTTGGGTTTCTGATGGCGTCATCTGTACTTCGTGAAAAGTGCTTCGGGCTTCTGATGACGTCATCGGGACATCGGGAAAGTGCTTCGGGCTTCTGATTACGTCATGGGGACATCGTGAAAAGTACTTCGGGCTTCTCATGAAGTCATCGGGACGTCGTGAAAAGAGCTTCGGGCTTCTGATGACGTCATGGGAACGTCGGGAAAGTGCTTCGGGCTTCTGATTACGTCATGAGGACATCGGGAAAAGTGATCCGGGCTTCTGGTGACGTCAACGGTACGTCGTGAAAAGTGCTTTGAGCTTCTGATGACGTTATCGAGACGTCGTGAAAGTGCTTCGGGCTTCTGATGACGTCATCGGTACGTTGTGAAAAGTGTTTTGGGTTTCTGATGGCGTCATCTGTGCTTCGTGAAAAGTGCTTCGGGCTTCTGATGACGTCATCGGGACGTCGGGAAAGTGCTTCGGGCTTCTGATTACGTCATGGGGACATCGGGAAAAGTGATAGGGGCTTCTGGTGACGTCAACGCTACGTCGTGAAAAGTGCTTTGAGCTTCTGATGACGTTATCGGGACGTCGTGGAAGCGCTTCGGGCTTCTGATGACGTCATCGGTACGTTGTGAAAAGTGTTGCGGGCCCCTGATGACGTCATCGAGACATTGTGAAAAGTGTTTCGAGCTTCTGATGGCGTCACATGTACGTCGTGAAAAATGCTTCGGGCTCCTGATGACGTCATGGGGACGTCGTGAAAAGTGCTTTGAGCTTCTGATGACGTAATCTGGACGTCGTGAAAGTGCTTCAAGCTTCTGATGACGTCATCGGGACGTCGTGAAAAGTGTTTTGGGCTTCCGATGACGTCATCGAGACATTGTGAAGAGTGCTTCGGGCTTCTGATGGCGTCATCTGTACGTCGTGAAAAATGCTTCGGGCTCCTGATGACGTCATGTGGAGGTCGGGAAAAGTGCTTTGAGCTTCTGATGATCTCACCGGGACGTCGCCAAAAGTGCTTCGGGCTTCTAATGACGTCATCAGGACGTCGTGAAAAGTACTTCGGGCTTCTCATGAAGTCATCGGGACGTCGTGAAAAGAGCTTCGGGCTTTTGATTACGTCATGAGGACATCGGAAGAGTGATTCGGGCTTCTGGTGACGTCATCGAGACATTGTGAAAAGTGCTTCGGGCTTCTGATGACGTAATCTGGACGTCGTGAAAGTGCTTCAAGCTTCTGATGACGTCATCGGGACGTCGTGAAAAGTGTTTTGGGCTTCTGATGACGTCATCGAGACATTGTGAAAAGTGCTTCGGGCTTCTGATGGCGTCATCGAGACATTGTGAAAAGTGCTTCGGGCTTCTGATGGCGTCATCTGTACGTCGTGAAAAATGCTTCGGGCTCCTGATGACGTCATGGGGACGTCGGTAAAAGTGCTTTGAGCTTCTGATGATCTCACCGGGACGTCGCCAAAAGTGCTTCGGGCTTCTGATGACGTCATCAGGACGTCGTGAAAAGTACTTCGGGCTTCTCGTGAAGTCATCGGGACGTCGTAAAAAGAGCTTCGGGCTTCTGATAACGTCATGGGGACGTCGGGAAAGTGCTTCGGGCTTCTGATTACGTCATCTGTACGTCGTGAAAAATGCTTCGGGCTCCCGTTGACGTCATCGGGACGTCGTGAAATGTGTTTTGGGTTTCTGATGACGTCATCGAGACATTGTGAAAAGTGCTTCGGGCTTCTAATGGCGTCATTTGTGCGTCGTGAAAAAAGCTTTGGGCATCTGATGACGTCATCGGGACGTCGGGAAAGTGCTTCAGGCTTCTGATTACGTCATGGGGACATCGGAAGAAGTGATTCGGGCTTCTAATGACGTCAACGGTACGTCGTGAAAAGTGCTTTGAGCTTCTGATGACGTTATCGGGACGTCGTGAAAGTGCTTCGGGCTTCTGATGACGTCATCGGTACGTTGTGAAAAGTGTTTTGGGCTTCTGATGACGTCATCGAAACATTGTGAAAAGTGCTTTGGGCTTCTGATGGCGTCATCTGTACGTCGTGGAAAATGCTTCGGGCTCCCGTTGACGTCATCGGGACGTCGTGAAAAGTGATTTGGGTTTCTGATGACGTCATCGAGACATTGGGAAAAGTGCTTTGGGCTTCTAATGGCGTCATCTGTGCGTCGTGAAAAGTACTCCGGGCTTCTGATGACGTCATCGGGACGTCGGGAAAGTGCTTCGGGCTTCTGATTACGTCATGGGGACATCGGGAAAAGTGATTCGGGCTTCTGGTGACGTCAACGCTACGTCGTGAAAAATGCTTTGAGCTTCTGATGACGTTATCGGGACGTCGTGAAAGTGCTTCGGGCTTCTGATGACGTCATCGAGACATTGTGAAAAGTGCTTCGGGTTTCTGATGGCGTCATCTGTACGTCGTGAAAAATGCTTCGGGCTCCCGTTGACGTCATCGTGACGTCGTGAAAAGTGTTTTGGGTTTCTGATGACGTCATCGTGACATTGTGAAAAGTGCTTCGGGCTTCTAATGGCGTCATCTGTGCGTCGTGAAAAAAGCTTCGGGCTTCTGATGACGTCATCGGGACGTCGGGAAAGTGCTTCGGGCTTCTGATTACGTCATGGGGACATCGGGAAAAGTGATTCGGGCTTCTAATGACGTCAACGGTACGTCGTGAAAAGTGCTTTGAGCTTCTGATGACGTTATCGGGACGTCGTGAAATTGCTTCGGGCTTCTGATGACGTCATCGGTACGTTGTGAAAAGTGTTTTGGGCTTCTGATGACGTCATCGAGACATTGTGAAAAGTGCTTCGGGCGTCTAATGGCGTCATCTGCGCGTCGTGAAAAGTGCTCCGGGCTTCCTATGACGTCATCGGGACGTCGGGAAAGTGCTTCGGGCTTCTGATTACGTCATGGGGACATCGGGAAAAGTGATTCGGGCTTCTGGTGACGTCAACGGTACGTCGTGAAAAGTGCTTTGAGCTTCTGATGACGTTATCGGGACGTCCTGAAAGTGCTTCGGGCTTCTGATGACGTCATCGGTACGTTGTGAAAAGTGTTTAGGGCTTCTGATGACGTCATCGAGACATTGTGGAAAGTGCTTCGGGCTTCTAATGGCGTCATCTGTGCGTCGTGGAAAGTGCTTCGGGCTTCTGATGACGTCATCGGGACGTCGTGAAAAGTACTTCGGACTTCTCATGACGTCATCGGGACGTCTTGAAAAGTGCTTTGAGCTTCTGATGATCTCACCGAGACGTCGCCAAAAGTGCTTCGGGCTTCTGATGACGTCATCAGGACGTCGTGAAATGTACTTCGGGCTTGTCATCAAATCATCGGGACGTCGTGAAAAGAGCTTCGGGCTTCTGATGACGTCATGGGGACGTCGGGAAAGTGCTTCGGGCTTTTGATTACGTCATGGGGACATCGGGAAAAGTGATTCAGGCTTCTGTTGACGTCAACAGCGCGTCGTGAAAAGTGCTTTGAGCTTCTCATGAAGTCATCGGGACGTCGTGAAAAGAGCTTCGGGCTTTTGATTACGTCATGAGGGCATCGGAAGAGTGATTCGGGCTTCTGGTGACGTCATCGAGACATTGTGAAAAGTGCTTCGGGCTTCTGATGACGTAATCTGGACGTCGTGAAAAGTACTTCGGGCTTCTCATGAAGTCATCGGGACGTCGTGAAAAGAGCTTCGGGCTTTTGATTACGTCATGAGGACATCGGAAGAGTGATTCGGGCTTCTGGTGACGTCATCGAGACGTTGTGAAAAGTGCTTCGGGCTTCTGATGACGTAATCTGGACGTCGTGAAAGTGCTTCAAGCTTCTGATGACGTCATCGGGACGTCGTGAAAAGTGTTTTGGGCTTCTGATGACGTCATCGGGACATTGTGAAAAGTGCTTTGAGCTTCTGATGACGTTATCAAGACATCGTGTAAGTGCTTCGGGCTTCTGATGACGTCATCGGGACGTTGTGAAAAGTGTTTCGGGCTTCTGATGGCGTCATCTGTACGTCGTGAAAAATGCTTCGGACTCCTGTTGACGTCATCGGGACGTCGTGAAAAGTGTTTTGAGCTTCTGATGACGTAATCGGGACGTCGTGAAAGTGCTTCAAGCTTCTGATGACGTCATCGAGACATTGTGAAAAGTGCTTCGGGCTTCTGATGGCGTCATCTGTACGTCGCGAAAAATGCTTCGGGCTCCTGATGACGTCATGGGGACGTCGGTAAAAGTGCTTTGAGCTTCTGATGATCTCACCGGGACGTCGCCAAAAGTGCTTCGGGCTTCTGATGACGTCATATGGACGTCGTGAAAAATGCTTCGGGCTTCTCATGAAGTCATCGGGACGTCGTAAAAAGAGCTTCGGGCTTCTGATAACGTCATGGGGACGTCGGGAAAGTGCTTCGGGCTTCTGATTACGTCATCTGTACGTCGTGAAAAATGCTTCGGGCTCCCGTTGACGTCATCGGGACGTCGTGAAATGTGTTTTGGGTTTCTTATGACGTCATCGAGACATTGTGAAAAGTGCTTCGGGCTTCTAATGGCGTCATTTGTGCGTCGTGAAAAAAGCTTTGGGCATCTGATGACGTCATCGGGACGTCGGGAAAGTGCTTCAGGCTTCTGATTACGTCATGGGGACATCGGAAGAAGTGATTCGGGCTTCTAATGACGTCAACGGTACGTCGTGAAAAGTGCTTTGAGCTTCTGATGACGTTATCGGGACGTCGTGAAATTGCTTCGGGCTTCTGATGACGTCATCGGTACGTTGTGAAAAGTGTTTTGGGCTTCTGATGACGTCATCGAGACATTGTGAAAAGTGCTTCGGGCTTCTGATGACGTCATCGGGACGTCATGAAAAGTGCTCCGGGCTTCCTATGACGTCATCGGACGTCGGGAAAGTGCTTCGGGCTTCTGATTACGTCATGGGGACATCGGGAAAAGTGATTCGGGCTTCTGGTGACGTCAACGGTACGTCGTGAAAAGTGCTTTGAGCTTCTGATGACGTTATCGGGACGTCCTGAAAGTGCTTCAAGCTTTTGATGACGTCATCGGGGCGTCGCGAAAAAAGTTTTGGGCTTCTGATGACGTAATCGAGACATTGTGAAAAGTGCTTCGGACTTCTGATGGCGTCATCTGTGAGTCGTTAAAAATTCTTCGGGCTCCTGATGACGTCATGGGGACGTCGGGAAAAGGGTTTGGGCTTCTGATGATCTCACCGGGACGTCGCCAAAAGCGCTTCGGGCTTCTGATGACGTCATCAGGACGTCGTGAAAAGTACTTCGGGCTTCTCATGAAGTCATCGGGACGTCGTGAAAAGAGCTTCGGGCTTTTGATTACGTCATGAGGACATCGGAAGAGTGATTCGGGCTTCTGGTGACGTCATCGAGACATTGTGAAAAGTGCTTCGGGCTTCTGATGACGTAATCTGGACGTCGTGAAAGTGCTTCAAGCTTCTGATGACGTCATCGGGACGTCGTGAAAAGTGTTTTGGGCTTCTGATGACGTCATCGGGACATTGTGAAAAGTGCTTTGAGCTTCTGATGACGTTATCAAGACATCGTGTAAGTGCTTCGGGCTTCTGATGACGTCATCGGGACGTTGTGAAAAGTGTTTCGGGCTTCTGATGGCGTCATCTGTACGTCGTGAAAAATGCTTCGGACTCCTGTTGACGTCATCGGGACGTCGTGAAAAGTGTTTTGAGCTTCTGATGACGTAATCGGGACGTCGTGAAAGTGCTTCAAGCTTCTGATGACGTCATCGAGACATTGTGAAAAGTGCTTCGGGCTTCTGATGGCGTCATCTGTACGTCGTGAAAAATGCTTCGGGCTCCTGATGACGTCATGGGGACGTCGGTAAAAGTGCTTTGAGCTTCTGATGATCTCACCGGGACGTCGCCAAAAGTGCTTCGGGCTTCTGATGACGTCATCAGGACGTCGTGAAAAATGCTTCGGGCTTCTCATGAAGTCATCGGGACGTCGTAAAAAGAGCTTCGGGCTTCTGATAACGTCATGGGGACGTCGGGAAAGTGCTTCGGGCTTCTGATGACGTCATCGGTACGTTGTGAAAAGTGTTTTGGGCTTCTGATGACGTCATCGAGACATTGTGAAAAGTGCTTCGGGCGTCTAATGGCGTCATCTGTGCGTCGTGAAAAGTGCTCCGGGCTTCCTATGACGTCATCGGGACGTCGGGAAAGTGCTTCGGGCTTCTGATTACGTCATGGGGACATCGGGAAAAGTGATTCGGGCTTCTGGTGACGTCAACGGTACGTCGTGAAAAGTGCTTTGAGCTTCTGATGACGTTATCGGGACGTCCTGAAAGTGCTTCAAGCTTTTGATGACGTCATCGGGGCGTCGCGAAAAAAGTTTTGGGCTTCTGATGACGTAATCGAGACATTGTGAAAAGTGCTTCGGACTTCTGATGGCGTCATCTGTGAGTCGTGAAAAATTCTTCGGGCTCCTGATGACGTCATGGGGACGTCGGGAAAAGGGTTTGGGCTTCTGATGATCTCACCGGGACGTCGCCAAAAGCGCTTCGGGCTTCTGATGACGTCATCAGGACGTCGTGAAAAGTACTTCGGGCTTCTCATGGAAGTCATCGGGACGTCGTGAAAAGAGCTTCGGGCTTTGATTACGTCATGAGGACATCGGAAGAGTGATTCGGGCTTCTGGTGACGTCATCGAGACATTGTGAAAAGTGCTTCGGGCTTCTGATGACGTAATCTGACGTCGTGAAAGTGCTTCAAGCTTCTGATGACGTCATCGGGACGTCGTGAAAAGTGTTTTGGGCTTCTGATGACGTCATCGGGACATTGTGAAAAGTGCTTTGAGCTTCTGATGACGTTATCAAGACATCGTGTAAGTGCTTCGGGCTTCTGATGACGTCATCGGGACGTTGTGAAAAGTGTTTCGGGCTTCTGATGGCGTCATCTGTACGTCGTGAAAAATGCTTCGGACTCCTGTTGACGTCATCGGGACGTCGTGAAAAGTGTTTTGAGCTTCTGATGACGTAATCGGGACGTCGTGAAAGTGCTTCAAGCTTCTGATGACGTCATCGAGACATTGTGAAAAGTGCTTCGGGCTTCTGATGGCGTCATCTGTACGTCGTGAAAAATGCTTCGGGCTCCTGATGACGTCATGGGGACGTCGGTAAAAATGCTTCGGGCTTCTCATGAAGTCATCGGGACGTCGTAAAAAGAGCTTCGGGCTTCTGATAACGTTATGGGGACGTCGGGAAAGTGCTTCGGGCTTCTGATTACGTCATCTGTACGTCGTGAAAAATGCTTTGGGCTCCCGTTGACGTCATCGGGACGTCGTGAAATGTGTTTTGGGTTTCTGATGACGTCATCGAGACATTGTGAAAAGTGCTTCGGGCTTCTAATGGCGTCATTTGTGCGTCGTGAAAAAAGCTTTGGGCATCTGATGACGTCATCGGGACGTCGGGAAAGTGCTTCAGGCTTCTGATTACGTCATGGGGACATCGGAAGAAGTGATTCGGGCTTCTAATGACGTCAACGGTACGTCGTGAAAAGTGCTTTGAGCTTCTGATGACGTTATCGGGACGTCGTGAAAAGTGCTTCGGGCTTCTGATGACGTCATCGGTACGTTGTGAAAAGTGTTTTGGGCTTCTGATGACGTCATCGAAACATTGTGAAAAGTGCTTCGGGCTTCTGATGGCGTCATCTGTACGTCGTGGAAAATGCTTGGCTCCCGTTGACGTCATCGGGACGTCGTGAAAAGTGATTTGGGCTTCTGATGACGTCAACGAGACATTGGGAAAAGTGCTTTGGGCTTCTAATGGCGTCATCTGTGCGTCGTGAAAAGTGCTCCGGGCTTCTGATGACGTCATCGGGACGTCGGAAAAGTGCTTCGGGCTTCTGATTACGTCATGGGGACATCGGGAAAAGTGATTCGGGCTTCTGGTGACGTCAACGGTACGTCGTGAAAAATGCTTTGAGCTTCTGATGACGTTATCGGGACGTCGTGGAAGTGCTTCGGGCTTCTGATGACGTCATCGAGACATTGTGAAAAGTGCTTCGGGCTTCTGATGGCGTCATCTGTGCGTCGTGAAAAAAGCTTCGGGCTTCTGATGACGTCATCGGGACGTCGGGAAAGTGCTTCGGGCTTCTGATTACGTCATGGGGACATCGGGAAAAGTGATTCGGGCTTCTAATGGCGTCAACGGTACGTCGTGAAAAGTGCTTTGAGCTTCTGATGACGTTATCGGGACGTCGTGAAATTGCTCCGGGCTTCTGATGACGTCATCGGTACGTTGTGAAAAGTGTTTTGGGCTTCTGACGACGTCATCGAGACATTGTGAAAAGTGCTTCGGGCGTCTAATGGCGTCATCTGTGCGTCGTGAAAAGT
Organism: Aplectana chamaeleonis; assembly: GCA_029168955.1. Taxonomy (NCBI): domain Eukaryota; kingdom Metazoa; phylum Nematoda; class Chromadorea; order Rhabditida; family Cosmocercidae; genus Aplectana; species Aplectana chamaeleonis. The sequence goes on from JAPDOI010000201.1 coordinate 115,097, forward strand.
GCTCCGGGCTTCTTATGACGTCATCGGGACGTCGGGAAAGTGCTTCGGGCTTCTGATTACGTCATGGGGACATCGGGAAAAGTGATTCGGGCTTCTGGTGACGTCAACGGTACGTCGTGAAAAGTGCTTTGAGCTTCTGATGACGTTATCGGGACGTCCTGAAAGTGCTTCGGGCTTCTAATGACGTCATCGGTACGTTGTGAAAAGTGTTTTGGGCTTCTGATGACGTCATCGAGACATTGTGAAAAGTGCTTCGGGCTTCTGATGGCGTCATCTGTACGTCGTGAAAAGTGCTTCGGGCTCCTGCTGACGTCATCGGGAACGTCGTGAAACGTGTTTTGAGTTTCTGATGACGTCATCGAGACATTGTGGAAAGTGCTTCGGGCTTCTAATGGCGTCATCTGTGCGTCGTGGAAAGTGCTTCGGGCTTCTGATGACGTCATCGGGACGTCGTGAAAAGTACTTCGGGCTTCTCATGACGTCACCGGGACGTCTTGAAAAGTGCTTTGAGCTTCTGATGATCTCACCGAGACGTCGCCAAAAGTGCTTCGGGCTTCTGATGACGTCATCAGGACGTCGTGAAATGTACTTCGGGCTTGTCATCAAGTCATCGGGCCGTCGTGAAAAGAGCTTCGGGCTTCTGATGACGTCATGGGGACGCCGGGAAAGTGCTTCGGGCTTCTGATTACGTCATGAGGACATCGGGAAAAGTGATTCGGGCTTCTGTTGACGTCAACGGCGCGTCGTGAAAAGTGCTTTGAGCTTCTGATGACGTAATCGGGACGTCGTGAAAGTGCTTCAAGCTTTTGATGACGTCATCGGGGCGTCGCGAAAAAAGTTTTGGGCTTCTGATGACGTAATCGAGACATTGTGAAAAGTGCTTCGGACTTCTGATGGCGTCATCTGTGCGTCGTGAAAAATGCTTCGGGCTCCTGATGACGTCATGGGGACGTCGGAAAAAGTGCTTCGGGCTTCTGATGACGTCATCGAGACATTGTGAAAAGTGCTTCGGGTTTCTGATGGCGTCATCTGTACGTCGTGAAAAATGCTTCGGGCTCCCGTTGACGTCATCGTGACGTCGTGAAAAGTGTTTTGGGTTTCTGATGACGTCATCGTGACATTGTGAAAAGTGCTTCGGGCTTCTAATGGCGTCATCTGTGCGTCGTGAAAAAAGCTTCGGGCTTCTGATGACGTCATCGGGACGTCGGGAAAGTGCTTCGGGCTTCTGATTACGTCATGGGGACATCGGGAAAAGTGATTCGGGCTTCTAATGACGTCAACGGTACGTCGTGAAAAGTGCTTTGAGCTTCTGATGACGTTATCGGGACGTCGTGAAATTGCTTCGGGCTTCTGATGACGTCATCGGTACGTTGTGAAAAGTGTTTTGGGCTTCTGATGACGTCATCGAGACATTGTGAAAAGTGCTTCGGGCGTCTAATGGCGTCATCTGTGCGTCGTGAAAAGTGCTCCGGGCTTCCTATGACGTCATCGGGACGTCGGGAAAGTGCTTCGGGCTTCTGATTACGTCATGGGGACATCGGGAAAAGTGATTCGGGCTTCTGGTGACGTCAACGGTACGTCGTGAAAAGTGCTTTGAGCTTCTGATGACGTTATCGGGACGTCCTGAAAGTGCTTCGGGCTTCTGATGACGTCATCGGTACGTTGTGAAAAGTGTTTTGGGCTTCTGATGACGTCATCGAGACATTGTGGAAAGTGCTTCGGGCTTCTAATGGCGTCATCTGTGCGTCGTGGAAAGTGCTTCGGGCTTCTGATGACGTCATCGGGACGTCGTGAAAAGTACTTCGGGCTTCTCATGACGTCATCGGGACGTCTTGAAAAGTGCTTTGAGCTTCTGATGATCTCACCGATACGTCGCCAAAAGTGCTTCGGGCTTCTGATGACGTCATCAGGACGTCGTGAAATGTACTTCGGGCTTGTCATCAAGTCATCGGGACGTCGTGAAAAGAGCTTCGGGCTTCTGATGACGTCATGGGGACGTCGGGAAAGTGCTTCGGGCTTCTGATTACGTCATGGGGACATCGGGAAAAGTGATTCAGGCTTCTGTTGAGGTCAACAGCGCGTCGTGAAAAGTGCTTTGAGCTTCTGATGACGTAATCGGGACGTCGTGAAAGTGCTTCAAGCTTTTGATGACGTCATCGGGGCGTCGCGAAAAAAGTTTTGGGCTTCTGATGACGTGATCGAGACATTGTGAAAAGTGCTTCGGACTTCTGATGGCGTCATCTGTGCGTCGTGAAAAATGCTTCGGGCTCCTGATGACGTCATGGGGACGTCGGGAAAAGGGTTTGGGCTTCTGATGATCTCACCGGGACGTCGCCAAAAGCGCTTCGGGCTTCTGATGACGTCATCAGGACGTCGTGAAAAGTACTTCGGGCTTCTCATGAAGTCATCGGGACGTCGTGAAAAGAGCTTCGGGCTTTTGATTACGTCATGAGGACATCGGAAGAGTGATTCGGGCTTCTGGTGACGTCATCGAGACATTGTGAAAAGTGCTTCGGGCTTCTGATGACGTAATCTGGACGTCGTGAAAGTGCTTCAAGCTTCTGATGACGTCATCGGGACGTCGTGAAAAGTGTTTTGGGCTTCTGATGACGTCATCGGGACATTGTGAAAAGTGCTTTGAGCTTCTGATGACGTTATCAAGACATCGTGTAAGTGCTTCGGGCTTCCGATGACGTCATCGGGACGTTGTGAAAAGTGTTTCGGGCTTCTGATGGCGTCATCTGTACGTCGTGAAAAATGCTTCGGGCTCCTGTTGACGTCATCGGGACGTCGTGAAAAGTGTTTTGAGCTTCTGATGACGTAATCGGGACGTCGTGAAAGTGCTTCAAGCTTCTGATGACGTCATCGAGACATTGTGAAAAGTGCTTCGGGCTTCTGATGGCGTCATCTGTACGTCGTGAAAAATGCTTCGGGCTCCTGATTACGTCATGGGGACGTCGGTAAAAGTGCTTTGAGCTTCTGATGATCTCACCGGGACGTCGCCAAAAGTGCTTCGGGCTTCTGATGACGTCATCAGGACGTCGTGAAAAATGCTTCGGGCTTCTCATGAAGTCATCGGGACGTCGTAAAAAGAGCTTCGGGCTTCTGATAACGTCATGGGGACGTCGGGAAAGTGCTTCGGGCTTCTGATTACGTCATCTGTACGTCGTGAAAAATGCTTCGGGCTCCCGTTGACGTCATCGGGACGTCGTGAAATGTGTTTTGGGTTTCTGATGACGTCATCGAGACATTGTGAAAAGTGCTTCGGGCTTCTAAAGGCGTCATTTGTGCGTCGTGAAAAAAGCTTTGGGCATCTGATGACGTCATCGGGACGTCGGGAAAGTGCTTCAAGCTTCTGATTACGTCATGGGGACATCGGAAGAAGTGATTCGGGCTTCTAATGACGTCAACGGTACGTCGTGAAAAGTGCTTTGAGCTTCTGATGACGTTATCGGGACGTCGTGAAAGTGCTTCGGGCTTCTGATGACGTCATCGGTACGTTGTGAAAAGTGTTTTGGGCTTCTGATGACGTCATCGAAACATTGTGAAAAGTGCTTCGGGCTTCTGATGGCGTCATCTGTACGTCGTGGAAAATGCTTCGGGCTCCCGTTGACGTCATCGGGACGTCGTGAAAAGTGATTTGGGTTTCTGATGACGTCAACGAGACATTGGGAAAAGTGCTTTGGGCTTCTAATGGCGTCATCTGTGCGTCGTGAAAAGTGCTCCGGGCTTCTGATGACGTCATCGGGACGTCGGGAAAGTGCTTCGGGCTTCTGATTACGTCATGGGGACATCGGGAAAAGTGATTCGGGCTTCTGGTGACGTCAACGGTACGTCGTGAAAAATGCTTTGAGCTTCTGATGACGTTATCGGGACGTCGTGGAAGTGCTTCGGGCTTCTGATGACGTCATCGAGACATTGTGAAAAGTGCTTCGGGCTTCTGATGGCGTCATCTGTACGTCGTGAAAAATGCTTCGGGCTCCCGTTGACGTCATCGTGACGTCGTGAAAAGTGTTTTGGGTTTCTGATGACGTCATCGTGACATTGTGAAAAGTGCTTCGGGCTTCTAATGGCGCCATCTGTGCGTCGTGAAAAAAGCTTCGGGCTTCTGATGACGTCATCGGGACGTCGGAAAGTGCTTCGGGCTTCTGATTACGTCATGGGGACATCGGGAAAAGTGATTCGGGCTTCTAATGACGTAAACGGTACGTCGTGAAAAGTGCTTTGAGCTTCTGATGACGTTATCGGGACGTCGTGAAATTGCTTCGGGCTTCTGATGACGTCATCGGTACGTTGTGAAAAGTGTTTTGGGCTTCTGACGACGTCATCGAGACATTGTGAAAAGTGCTTCGGGCGTCTAATGGCGTCATCTGTGCGTCGTGAAAAGTGCTCCGGGCTTCTTATGACGTCATCGGGACGTCGGGAAAGTGCTTCGGGCTTCTGATTACGTCATGGGGACATCGGGAAAAGGGATTCGGGCTTCTGGTGACGTCAACGGTACGTCGTGAAAAGTGCTTTGAGCTTCTGATGACGTTATCGGGACGTCCTGAAAGTGCTTCGGGCTTCTGATGACGTCATCGGTACGTTGTGAAAAGTGTTTTGGGCTTCTGATGACGTCATCGAGACATTGTGAAAAGTGCTTCGGGCTTCTGATGGCGTCATCTGTACGTCGTGAAAAATGCTTCGGGCTCCTGTTGACGTCATCGGAAACGTCGTGAAACGTGTTTTGAGTTTCTGATGACGTCATCGAGACATTGTGGAAAGTGCTTCGGGCTTCTAATGGCGTCATCTGTGCGTCGTGGAAAGTGCTTCGGGCTTCTGATGACGTCATCGGGACGTCGTGAAAAGTACTTCGGGCTTCTCATGACGTCACCGGGACGTCTTAAAAAGTGCTTTGAGCTTCTGATGATCTCAACGAGACGTCGCCAAAAGTGCTTCGGGCTTCTGATGACGTCATCAGGACGTCGTGAAATGTACTTCGGGCTTGTCATCAAGTCATCGGGACGTCGTGAAAAGAGCTTCGGGCTTCTGATGACGTCATGGGGACGCCGGGAAAGTGCTTCGGGCTTCTGATTACGGGGTCGAAGCCGAACGAGTATTACGTAGAGGGAGGAGGGTCGGCGAAGCCGGCCCATCGTTCGGCGAAGCCGAACGAATACTACGTAGAGAGATGAGGGTCGGCGAAGCCAAACGAATATTACGTAGAGGGAGGGGTCGGCAAAGCCGGCTCATCATTCGGCGAAGCCAAACGAATACTAGGTACAGAGATGGGGGTCGGCGAAGCCGAACGAATATTACGTAGAGGGAGGGGGGGCGGCGAAGCCGGCTCATCGTTCGGCGAAGCCGAACGAATACTACGTAGAGAGATGAGGGTCGGCGAAGCCGAACGAATATTACGTAGAGGGAGGGGGGTCGTCGAAGCCGGCTCATCGTTCGGCGAAGCCGAAGAAATACTACGTAGAGAGATGGGGGTCGGCGAAGCCGAACGAATATTACGTAGAGGGAGGGGGGTCGGCGAAGCCGGTTCAGCGTTCGTCGAAGCCGCCCGAGTACTAAGCAAAGGGTGGACAGCGAAGCTGGACCATCGTTCGGCGAAGCCGAACGAACACTACGTAGAGAGGGGACCGGCAAAGCCGTACGAATACCACGTAGAGAGATGGGGGTCGGAGGAAGGTCGGCGGAGCCGGCCCATCGTTCGGCGAAGCCGAACGAGTATTACGTAGAGAGATGGGGGTCGGCGAAGCCGGCCCATTGTTCGGCGAAGCCCAACGAATACTACGTAGAGGGAGGAAGGCCGAGGAAGCCGGCCCATCGTTCGGCGAAGCCCAACGAATACTACGTAGAGGGAGGAAGGCCGGCGAAGCCGGCCCATCGTTCGGCGGAGCCGAACGAATACTACGTAGAGGGAGGGGGGAGTCGGCAAAGCCAGCCCATCGTTCGGCGAAGCCGAACGAGTAATACGTAGAGAGGGGGGGGTCAGCGAAGCCGAACGAATATTACGTAGAGGGAGGGGGGGTCGGCGAAGCCGGCCCATCGTTCGGCGAAGGCAAACAAGTACTACGTGGAGAGGGGGTCGGCAAAGCCGAACGAAAGGGTGCAGCCTTCGGCTGCACTGTGGGCAGAGAAGGAAATCGCCGGGTGTGAGCCATTATTCCCGTGAAGCCAAATCCTAGAAGGTGCAATTCGGTTGAAACCCAAAATGGACGGTACAGCCTGCGGCTGGACTGTGGGCAGGGAAGGAATTCCCCGGGTGTGGGCCGATATTCCCGTGAAGCGAAATCATAGAATATGCAAACCGGTCGAAACCCAAAATGGACAGTGCAGCCCTCGGCTGCACTATGGGCAGGGGAGGAAGTCTCCTGGTGTAGGCCATTATTCCCGTGAAGCCAAATCCTAGAAGGTGCAATTTGGTTGAAACCCAAAATGGACGGTACAGCCTGCGGCTGGACTGTGGGCAGAGGAGGAAATCCCCGAGTGTGGGCCGATATTCCCGTGAAGCCAAATCCTAGGAGGTGCAAATCGGTTGAAACTAAAAATGAACGGTGCAGCCCTCGGCTGCACTGTGGGCAGGGGAAGAAGTCCCCTGGTGTGGGCCATTATTCCCGTGAAGCCAAATCCTAGAAGGTGCAATTCGGTCGAAACCCAAAATGGACGGTACAGCCTGCGGCTGGACTGTGGGCAGGGGAGGAAATTCCCGAGTGTGCGCCGATATTCCCGTGAAGCCAAATCCTAGGAGGTGCAAATCGGTCGAAATTAAAAATGAACGGTGCAGCCTGCGGCTGCACTGTGGGCGGGGAAGGAATTCCTCGGGTGTGGGCCGATATTCCCGTGAAGCGAAATCATAGAATATGCAAACCGGTCGAAACCCAAAATGGACAGTGCAGCCTTCGGCTGCAGTGTGGGCATGAAAGGAAATCCCCGGTTGTGGGCCGATATTCCCGTGAAGCCAAATCCTAGGAGGTGCAATTCGGTTGAAACCAAAAATGGACGGTGCAGCCTGGGGCTGCACTGTGGGCAGGAAAGGAAATCCCCGGGTGTGGACCGATATTCCCGTGAAGCGAAATCATAGAATATGCAAACCGGTCGAAACCCAAAATGGACAGTGCAGCCTTCGGCTGCAGTGTGGGCACTAAAGGAAATCCCCGGTTGTGGGCCGATATTCCCGTGAAGCCAAATCCTAGGAGGGGCAAATAGGTTGAAACCCAGAATGGAGGGTGCAGCCCTCGGCTGCACTATGGGCAGGGGAGGAAGTCCCCTGGTGTGGGCCATTATTCCCGTGAAGCCAAATCCTAGAAGGTGCAATTCGGTTGAAACCCAAAATGGACGGTACAGCCTGCGGCTGGACTGTGGGCAGGGGAGGAAATCCCCGAGTGTGGGCCGATATTCCCGTGAAGCCAAATCCTAGGAGGTGCAAATCGGTTGAAAATAAAAATGAACGGTGCAGCCTGCGGCTGCACTGTGGGCGGGGAAGGAATTCCCAGGGTGTGGGCCGATATTCCCGTGAAGCGAAATCATAGAATATGCAAACCGGTCAAAACCCAAAATGGACAGTGCAGCCTTCGGCTGCAGTGTGGGCATGAAAGGAAATCCCCGGTTGTGGGCCGATATTCCCGTGAAGCCAAATCCTAGGAGGGGCAAATAGGTTGAAACCCAGAATGGAGGGTGCAGCCTTCGGCTTCACTGTGCGCAGGGGAGGAAATCCCCGGGTGTGGGCCGACATTACCGTAAAGCCTAATCCTAGGAGGTGCAAATCGGTTGAAACCCAAAATGGACGGTGCAGCCTGCGGTGGCACTAAAGGGGGCAGGTGAGGAAATCCCCGGGTGCCAACGGATATTTTTCGCGAAGCCAAATCATAGGAGGTGCAAATAGGTTAAAAACTAAAGGGTGCAGCCTTCGGCCGCACTGTGGGCAGGGGAAGAAGTCCCCTGGTGTGGGCCATTATTCCCGTGAAGCCAAATCCTAGGAGGTGCAATTTGGTTGAAACCCAAAATGGACGGTACAGCCTGCGGCTGGACTGTGGGCTGGGGAGGAAATCCCCGAGTGTGGGCCGATATTCCCGTGAAGCCAAATCCTAGGAGGTGCAAATCGGTTGAAAATAAAAATGAACGGTACAGCCTGCGGCTGAACTGTGGGCAGGGTAGGAAATCCCCGGGTGTGGGCCGATATTCCCGTGAAGCCAAATCCTAGAAGGTGCGATTTGGTTGAAACCCAAAATGGACGGCGCAGCCTTCGGCCGCACTGTGGGCAGGGGAAGAAATCCCCGGCTGCCAGCGGATATTTCCGCGAAGCCTAATCCTAGGAGGTGCAAATCGGTTGAAACCCAAAATGGACGGTGCAGCCTGCGGCGGCACTAAAGGGGGCAGGTGAGGAAATCCCCGGGTGCCAACGGATATTTCCGCGAAGCCAAATCATAGGAGGTGCAAATAGGTTAAAAACTAAAGGGTGCAGCCTTCGGCCGCACTGTGGGCAGGGGAAGAAGTCCCCTGGTGTGGGCCATTATTCCCGTGAAGCCAAATCCTAGGAGGTGCAATTCGGTTGAAACCCAAAATGGACGGTACAGCCTGCGGCTGGACTGTGGGCAGGGTAGGAAATCCCCGGGTGTGGGCCGATATTCCCGTGAAGCCAAATCCTAGAAGGTGCAGTTCGGTTGAAACCCAAAATGGACGGCGCAGCCTTCGGCCGCACTGTGGGCAGAAGAAGAAGTCCCCGGGTGTGGGCCATTATCCCCGTGAAGCCAAATCCTAGGAGGTGCTAATCGTCTGGAACCCAGAATGGACGGTGCAGCCTGCGGCAGCACTGTGGGCAGGGAAGGAAATTCCCGGGTGTGGGCTGATATTCCCGTGAAGCCAAGTCGTAGAAGGTGCAATTCGGTTGAAACCCAAAATGAACGGTACAGCCTGAGGCTGCACTGTGGGCAGGGTAGGGAATCTCCGGGTGTGTGCCGATATTCCCGTGAAGCCAAATCCTAGGAGGGGCAAATAGGTTGAAACCCAAAATGGAGGGTGCAGCCTTCGGCTGCACTGGGGGCAGGGAAGGAAATCCCCGGGCGTGGGCTGATATTCCCGTGAAGCCAAATCCTAGGAGGTGCATTTCGGTCGAAACCCAAAATGGACGGTACAGCCTGCGACTGCACTGTGGGCAGGGGAATGAATTCCCGGGTGTGGGCTGATATTCCCGTGAAGCCAAGTCGTAGAAGGTGCAATTCGGTTGAAACCCAAAATGAACGGTACAGCCTGAGGCTGCACTGTGGGCAAGGGAGGAAATCCCCGGGTGTGGGCCGATATTCCTGTTATGCCAAATCATAGGAGGTGCTAATCGTTTGGAACCCAGAATGGACGGTGCAGCCTGCGGCTGCACTGTGGGCAGGGGAGGAAATTCCCGGGTGTGGGCTGATATTCCCGTGAAGCCAAGTCGTAGAAGGTGCAATTCGGTTGAAACCCAAAATGAACGGTACAGCCTGAGGCTGCACTGTGGGCAGGGTAGGAAATCCCCGGGTGTGGGCCGATATTCCCGTGAAGCCAAATCCTAGAAGGTGCAATTCGGTTGAAACCCAAAATGGACGGCGCAGCCCTCGGCCGCACTGTGGGCAGGGGAAGAAGTCCCCGGGTGTGGGCCATTATTCCCGTGAAGCCAAATCCTAGGAGGTGCTAATCGTTTGGAACCCAGAATGGACGGTGCAGCCTGCGGCTGCACTGTGGGCAGGGGAGGAAATTCCCGGGTGTGGGCTGATATTCCCGTGAAGCCAAGTCGTAGAAGGTGCAATTCGGTTGAAACCCAAAATGAACGGTACAGCCTGAGGCTGCACTGTGGGCAGGGTAGGGAATCCCCGGGTGTGTGCCGATATTCACACGAAGCCAAATCCTAGGAGGTGCAATTCGATTGAAACCAAAAATGGACGGTACAGCCTGCGGCTGCACTGTGGACAGGTAAGGAAATCTCCGGGTGTGGGCCGATATTCCCGTGAAGCCAAATCCTAGGAGGGGCAAATAGGTTGAAACCCAAAATGGAGGGTGCAGCCTTCGGCTGCACTGTGGGCAAGGGAGGAAATCCCCGGGTGTGGGCCGATATTCCTGTTATGCCAAATCATAGAATGTGCAAACCGGTTGAAACCCAAAATGGGCGGTGCAGTCTGAGGCTGCACTGTGGGCAGGGAAGGAATTCCCCTGGTGTGGGCTGATATTCTCGTGAAGCCAAATCCTAGAAGGTGCAATTAGGTTGAAACCCGGAATGAACGGTACAGCCTGCGGCTGCACTGTGGGCAGGAGAGGAAATCCCCGGGTGTGGGCCGATATTTCCGTGAAACCAAGTTCTAGAAGGTGCAATTCGGTTGAAAACCAAAATGGACAGTACAGCCTTCGGCTGCACTGTGAGCAGGGGAAGAAGTCCTCGGGTGTGGGCCAGTAATCCCGTGAAGCCAAATCCTAGGAGGTGCATTTCGGTCGAAACCCAAAATGGACGGTACAGCCTGCGACTGCACTGTGGGCAGGGAAGGAAATTCCCGGGTGTGGGCTGATATTCCCGTGAAGCCAAGTCGTAGAACGTGCAATTCGGTTGAAACCCAAAATGAACGGTACTGCCTGAGGCTGCACTTTGGGCAGGGTAGGAAATCCCCGGGTGTGGGCCGATATTCCCGTGAAGCCAAATCCTAGAAGGTGCAATTCGATTGAAACCCAAAATGGACGGCGCAGCCTTCGGCCGCACTGTGGGCAGGGGAAGAAGTCCCCGGGTGTGGGCCATTATTCCCGTGAATCCAAATCCTAGAAGGTGCAAATCGTTTGGAACCCAGAATGGACGGTGCAGCCTGCGGCTGCACTGTGGGCAGGGTAGGAAATCCCCGGGTGTGGGCCGATATTCCCGTGAAGCCAAATCCTAGAAGGTGCAGTTCGGTTGAAACCCAAAATGGACGGCGCAGCCTTCGGCCGCACTGTGGGCAGGAGAAGAAGTCCCCGGGTGTGTGCCATTATCCCCGTGAAGCCAAATCCTAGGAGGTGCTAATCGTTTGGAACCCAGAATGAACGGTGCAGCCTGCGGCTGCACTGTGGGCAGGGAAGGAAATTCCCGGGTGTGGGCTGATATTCCCGTGAAGCCAAGTCGTAGAAGGTGCAATTCGGTTGAAACCCAAAATGAACGGTACAGCCTGAGGCTGCACTGTGGGCAGGGTAGGGAATCTCCGGGTGTGTGCCGATATTCCCGTGAAGCCAAATCCTAGGAGGGGCAAATAGGTTGAAACCCAAAATGGAGGGTGCAGCCTTCGGCGGCACTGGGGGCAGGGAAGGAAATCCCCGGGCGTGGGCTGATATTCCCGTGAAGCCAAATCCTAGGAGGTGCAAATCGGTTGAAACCCAAAATAGACGGTGCAGCCTGCGGCTGCACTGTGGGCAAGGGAGGAAATCCCCGGGTGTGGGCCGATATTTCCGTGAAACCAAGTTCTAGAAGGTGCAATTCGGTTGAAAACCAAAATGGACAGTGCAGCCTTCGGCTGCACTGTGAGCAGGGGAAGAAGTCCTCGGGTGTGGGCCAGTATTCCCGTGAAGCCAAATCCTAGGAGGTGCATTTCGGTCGGAACCCAAAATGGACGGTACAGCCTGCGACTGCACTGTGGGCAGGGGAATGAATTCCCGGGTGTGGGCTGATATTCCCGTGAAGCCAAGTCGTAGAAGGTGCAATTCGGTTGAAACCCAAAATGAACGGTACAGCCTGAGGCTGCACTGTGGGCAGGGTAGGAAATCCTCGGGTGTGGGCCGATATTCCCGTGAAGCCAAATCCTAGAAGGTGCAATTCGGTTGAAACCCAAAATGGACGGCGCAGCCTTCGGCCGCACTGTGAGCAGGGGAAGAAGTCCCCGGGTGTGGGCCCTTATTCCCGTGAAGCCAAATCCTAGGAGGTGCTAATCGTTTGGAACCCAGAATGGACGGTGCAGCCTGCGGCTGCACTGTGGCCAGGGGAGGAAATTCCCGGGTGTGGGCTGATATTCCCGTGAAGCCAAGTCGTAGAAAGTGCAATTCGGTTGAAACCCAAAATGAACGGTACAGCCTGAGGCTGCACTGTGGGCAGGGTAGGAAATCCCCGGGTGTGGGCCGATATTCCCGTAAAGCCAAATCCTAGAAGGTGCAATTCGGTTGAAACCCAAAATGGACGGCGCAGCCCTCGGCCGCACTGTGGGCAGGGGAAGAAGTCCCCGGGTGTGGGCCATTATTCCCGTGAAGCCAAATCCTAGGAGGTGCTAATCGTTTGGAACCCAGAATGGACGGTGCAGCCTGCGGCTGCACTGTGGCCAGGGGAGGAAATTCCCGGGTGTGGGCTGATATTCCCGTGAAGCCAAGTCGTAGAAGGTGCAATTCGGTTGAAACCCAAAATGAACGGTACAGCCTGAGGCTGCACTGTGGGCAGGGTAGGGAATCCCCGGGTGTGTGCCGATATTCACACGAAGCCAAATCCTAGGAGGTGCAATTCGATTGAAACCAAAAATGGACGGTACAGCCTGCGGCTGCACTGTGGACAGGTAAGGAAATCTCCGGGTGTGGGCCGATATTCCCGTGAAGCCAAATCCTAGGAGGGCAAATAGGTTGAAACCCAAAATGGAGGGTGCAGCCTTCGGCTGCACTGTGGGCAAGGGAGGAAATCCCCGGGTGTGGGCCGATATTCCTGTTATGCCAAATCATAGAATGTGCAAACCGGTTGAAACCCAAAATGGGCGGTGCAGTCTGAGGCTGCACTGTGGGCAGGGAAGGAATTCCCCTGGTGTGGGCTGATATTCCCGTGAAGCCAAATCCTAGAAGGTGCAATTAGGTTGAAACCCGGAATGAACGGTACAGCCTGCGGCTGCACTGTGGGCAGGAGAGGAAATCCCCGGGTGTGGGCCGATATTTCCGTGAAACCAAGTTCTAGAAGGTGCAATTTGGTTGAAAACCAAAATGGACAGTACAGCCTTCGGCTGCACTGTGAGCAGGGGAAGAAGTCCTCGGGTGTGGGCCAGTAATCCCGTGAAGCCAAATCCTAGGAGGTGCATTTCGGTCGAAACCCAAAATGGACGGTACAGCCTGCGACTGCACTGTGGGCAGGGGAGGAAATTCCCGGGTGTGGGCTGATATTCCCGTGAAGCCAAGTCGTAGAAGGTGCAATTCGGTTGAAACCCAAAATGAACGGTACTGCCTGAGGCTGCACTTTGGGCAGGGTAGGAAATCCCCGGGTGTGGGCCGATATTCCCGTGAAGCCAAATCCTAGAAGGTGCAATTCGATTGAAACCCAAAATGGACGGCGCAGCCTTCGGCCGCACTGTGGGCAGGGGAAGAAGTCCCCGGGTGTGGGCCATTATTCCCGTGAATCCAAATCCTAGGAGGTGCAAATCGTTTGGAACCCAGAATGGACGGTGCAGCCTGCGGCTGCACTGTGGGCAGGGTAGGAAATCCCCGGGTGTGGGCCGATATTCCCGTGAAGCCAAATCCTAGAAGGTGCAGTTCGGTTGAAACCCAAAATAGACGGCGCAGCCTTCGGCCGCACTGTGGGCAGGAGAAGAAGTCCCCGGGTGTGGGCCATTATCCCCGTGAAGCCAAATCCTAGGAGGTGCTAATCGTTTGGAACCCAGAATGGACGGTGCAGCCTGCGGCTGCACTGTGGGCAGGGAAGGAAATTCCCGGGTGTGGGCTGATATTCCCGTGAAGCCAAGTCGTAGAAGGTGCAATTCGGTTGAAACCCAAAATGAACGGTACAGCCTGAGGCTGCACTGTGGGCAGGGTAGGGAATCTCCGGGTGTGTGCCGATATTCCCGTGAAGCCAAATCCTAGGAGGGGCAAATAGGTTGAAACCCAAAATGGACGGCGCAGCCCTCGGCCGCACTGTGGGCAGGGGAAGAAGTCCCCGGGTGTGGGCCATTATTCCCGTGAAGCCAAATCCTAGGAGGTGCTAATCGTTTGGAACCCAGAATGGACGGTGCAGCCTGCGGCTGCACTGTGGGCAGGGGAGGAAATTCCCGGGTGTGGGCTGATATTCCCGTGAAGCCAAGTCGTAGAAGGTGCAATTCGGTTGAAACCCAAAATGAACGGTACAGCCTGAGGCTGCACTGTGGGCAGGGTAGGGAATCCCCGGGTGTGTGCCGATATTCACACGAAGCCAAATCCTAGGAGGTGCAATTAGATTGAAACCAAAAATGGACGGTACAGCCTGCGGCTGCACTGTGGACAGGTAAGGAAATCTCCGGGTGTGGGCCGATATTCCCGTGAAGCCAAATCCTAGGAGGTGCTAATCGTTTGGAACCCAGAATGGACGGTGCAGCCTGCGGCTGCACTGTGGCCAGGGGAGGAAATTCCCGGGTGTGGGCCGATATTCCTGTTATGCCAAATCATAGAATGTGCAAACCGGTTGAAACCCAAAATGGGCGGTGCAGTCTGAGGCTGCACTGTGGGCAGGGAAGGAATTTCTGGTGTGGGCTGATATTCTCGTGAAGCCAAATCCTAGAAAGTGCAATTAGGTTGAAACCCGGAATGAACGGTACAGCCTGCGGCTGCACTGTGGGCAGGAGAGGAAATCCCCGGGTGTGGGCCGATATTTCCGTGAAACCAAGTTCTAGAAGGTGCAATTCGGTTGAAAACCAAAATGGACAGTACAGCCTTCGGCTGCACTGTGAGCAGGGGAAGAAGTCCTCGGGTGTGGGCCAGTAATCCCGTGAAGCCAAATCCTAGGAGGTGCATTTCGGTCGAAACCCAAAATGGACGGTACAGCCTGCGACTGCACTGTGGGCAGGGAAGGAAATTCCCGGGTGTGGGCTGATATTCCCGTGAAGCCAAGTCGTAGAACGTGCAATTCGGTTGAAACCCAAAATGAACGGTACTGCCTGAGGCTGCACTTTGGGCAGGGTAGGAAATCCCCGGGTGTGGGCCGATATTCCCGTGAAGCCAAATCCTAGAAGGTGCAATTCGATTGAAACCCAAAATGGACGGCGCAGCCTTCGGCCGCACTGTGGGCAGGGAAGAAGTCCCCGGGTGTGGGCCATTATTCCCGTGAATCCAAATCCTAGAAGGTGCAAATCGTTTGGAACCCAGAATGGACGGTGCAGCCTGCGGCTGCACTGTGGGCAGGGTAGGAAATCCCCGGGTGTGGGCCGATATTCCCGTGAAGCCAAATCCTAGAAGGTGCAGTTCGGTTGAAACCCAAAATGGACGGCGCAGCCTTCGGCCGCACTGTGGGCAGGAGAAGAAGTCCCCGGGTGTGTGCCATTATCCCCGTGAAGCCAAATCCTAGGAGGTGCTAATCGTTTGGAACCCAGAATGAACGGTGCAGCCTGCGGCTGCACTGTGGGCAGGGAAGGAAATTCCCGGGTGTGGGCTGATATTCCCGTGAAGCCAAGTCGTAGAAGGTGCAATTCGGTTGAAACCCAAAATGAACGGTACAGCCTGAGGCTGCACTGTGGGCAGGGTAGGGAATCTCCGGGTGTGTGCCGATATTCCCGTGAAGCCAAATCCTAGGAGGGGCAAATAGGTTGAAACCCAAAATGGAGGGTGCAGCCTTCGGCTGCACTGGGGGCAGGGAAGGAAATCCCCGGGCGTGGGCTGATATTCCCGTGAAGCCAAATCCTAGGAGGTGCAAATCGGTTGAAACCCAAAATAGACGGTGCAGCCTGCGGCTGCACTGTGGGCAAGGGAGGAAATCCCCGGGTGTGGGCCGATATTTCCGTGAAACCAAGTTCTAGAAGGTGCAATTCGGTTGAAAACCAAAATGGACAGTGCAGCCTTCGGCTGCACTGTGAGCAGGGAAGAAGTCCTCGGGTGTGGGCCAGTATTCCCGTGAAGCCAAATCCTAGGAGGTGCATTTCGGTCGGAACCCAAATGGACGGTACAGCCTGCGACTGCACTGTGGGCAGGGGAATGAATTCCCGGGTGTGGGCTGATATTCCCGTGAAGCCAAGTCGTAGAAGGTGCAATTCGGTTGAAACCCAAAATGAACGGTACAGCCTGAGGCTGCACTGTGGGCAGGGTAGGAAATCCTCGGGTGTGGGCCGATATTCCCGTGAAGCCAAATCCTAGAAGGTGCAATTCGGTTGAAACCCAAAATGGACGGCGCAGCCTTCGGCCGCACTGTGAGCAGGGGAAGAAGTCCCCGGGTGTGGGCCATTATTCCCGTGAAGCCAAATCCTAGGAGGTGCTAATCGTTTGGAACCCAGAATGGACGGTGCAGCCTGCGGCTGCACTGTGGCCAGGGGAGGAAATTCCCGGGTGTGGGCTGATATTCCCGTGAAGCCAAGTCGTAGAAAGTGCAATTCGGTTGAAACCCAAAATGAACGGTACAGCCTGAGGCTGCACTGTGGGCAGGGTAGGAAATCCCCGGGTGTGGGCCGATATTTCCGTAAAGCCAAATCCTAGAAGGTGCAATTCGGTTGAAACCCAAAATGGACGGCGCAGCCCTCGGCCGCACTGTGGGCAGGGGAAGAAGTCCCCGGGTGTGGGCCATTATTCCCGTGAAGCCAAATCCTAGGAGGTGCTAATCGTTTGGAACCCAGAATGGACGGTGCAGCCTGCGGCTGCACTGTGGCCAGGGGAGGAAATTCCCGGGTGTGGGCTGATATTCCCGTGAAGCCAAGTCGTAGAAGGTGCAATTCGGTTGAAACCCAAAATGAACGGTACAGCCTGAGGCTGCACTGTGGGCAGGGTAGGAAATCCCCGTGTGTGTGCCGATATTCACACGAAGCCAAATCCTAGGAGGTGCAATTCGATTGAAACCAAAATGGACGGTACAGCCTGCGGCTGCACTGTGGACAGGTAAGGAAATCTCCGGGTGTGGGCCGATATTCCCGTGAAGCCAAATCCTAGGAGGGCAAACAGGTTGAAACCCAAAATGGAGGGTGCAGCCTTCGGCTGCACTGTGGGCAAGGGAGGAAATCCCCGGGTGTGGGCCGATATTCCTGTTATGCCAAATCATAGAATGTGCAAACCGGTTGAAACCCAAAATGGGCGGTGCAGTCTGAGGCTGCACTGTGGGCAGGGAAGGAATTCCCCTGGTGTGGGCTGATATTCCCGTGAAGCCAAATCCTAGAAGGTGCAATTAGGTTGAAACCCGGAATGAACGGTACAGCCTGCGGCTGCACTGTGGGCAGGAGAGGAAATCCCCGGGTGTGGGCCGATATTTCCGTGAAACCAAGTTCTAGAAGGTGCAATTTGGTTGAAAACCAAAATGAACAGTACAGCCTTCGGCTGCACTGTGAGCAGGGGAAGAAGTCCTCGGGTGTGGGCCAGTAATCCCGTGAAGCCAAATCCTAGGAGGTGCATTTCGGTCGAAACCCAAAATGGACGGTACAGCCTGCGACTGCACTGTGGGCAGGGGAGGAAATAATCGGGTGTGGGCTGATATTCCCGTGAAGCCAAGTCGTAGAAGGTGCAATTCGGTTGAAACCCAAAATGAACGGTACTGCCTGAGGCTGCACTTTGGGCAGGGTAGGAAATCCCCGGGTGTGGGCCGATATTCCCGTGAAGCCAAATCCTAGAAGGTGCAATTCGATTGAAACCCAAAATGGACGGCGCAGCCTTCGGCCGCACTGTGGGCAGGGGAAGAAGTCCCCGGGTGTGGGCCATTATTCCCGTGAATCCAAATCCTAGGAGGTGCAAATCGTTTGGAACCCAGAATGGACGGTGCAGCCTGCGGCTGCACTGTGGGCAGGGTAGGAAATCCCCGGGTGTGGGCCGATATTCCCGTGAAGCCAAATCCTAGAAGGTGCAGTTCGGTTGAAACCCAAAATAGACGGCGCAGCCTTCGGCCGCACTGTGGGCAGGAGAAGAAGTCCCCGGGTGTGGGCCATTATCCCCGTGAAGCCAAATCCTAGGAGGTGCTAATCGTTTGAAACCCAAAATGGACGGCGCAGCCTTCGGCCGCACTGTGGGCAGGGAAGGAAATTCCCGGGTGTCGGCTGATATTCCCGTGAAGCCAAGTCGTAGAAGGTGCAATTCGGTTGAAACCCAAAATGAACGGTACAGCCTGAGGCTGCACTGTGGGCAGGGTAGGGAATCTCCGGGTGTGTGCCGATATTCCCGTGAAGCCAAATCCTAGGAGGGGCAAATAGGTTGAAACCCAAAATGGACGGTGCAGCCTGCGGCTGCACTGTGGGCAAGGGAGGAAATCCCCGGGTGTGGGCCGATATTTCCGTGAAACCAAGTTCTAGAAGGTGCAATTCGGTTGAAAACCAAAATGGACAGTGCAGCCTTCGGCAGCACTGTGAGCAGGGGAAGAAGTCCTCGGGTGTGGGCCAGTATTCCCGTGAAGCCAAATCCTAGGAGGGGCATTTCGGTCGAAACCCAAAATGGACGGTACAGCCTGCGACTGCACTGTGGGCAGGGGAATGAATTCCCGGGTGTGGGCTGATATTCCCGTGAAGCCAAGTCGTAGAAGGTGCAATTCGGTTGAAACCCAAAATGAACGGTACAGCCTGAGGCTGCACTGTGGGCAGGGTAGGAAATCCTCGGGTGTGGGCCGATATTCCCGTGAAGCCAAATCCTAGAAGGTGCAATTCGGTTGAAACCCAAAATGGACGGCGCAGCCTTCGGCCGCACTGTGAGCAGGGGAAGAAGTCCCCGGGTGTGGGCCATTATTCCCGTGAAGCCAAATCCTAGGAGGTGCTAATCGTTTGGAACCCAGAATGGACGGTGAAGCCTGCGGCTGCACTGTGGGCAGGGGAGGAAATTCCTGGGTGTGGGCTGATATTCCCGTGAAGCCAAGTCGTAGAAGGTGCAATTCGGTTGAAACCCAAAATGAACGGTGCAGCCTGAGGCTGCACTGTGGGCAGGGTAGGAAATCCCCGGGTGTGGGCCGATATTCCCGTGAAGCCAAGTCCTAGAAGGTGCAATTCGGTTGAAACCCAAAATGGACGGCGCAGCCCTCGGCCGCACTGTGGGCAGGGGAAGAAGTCCCCGGGTGTGGGCCATTATTCCCGTGAAGCCAAATCCTAGGAGGTGCTAATCGTTTGGAACCCAGAATGGACGGTGCAGCCTGCGGCTGCACTGTGGGCAGGGGAGGAAATTCCCGGGTGTGGGCTGATATTCCCGTGAAGCCAAGTCGTAGAAGGTGCAATTCGGTTGAAACCCAAAATGAACGGTACAGCCTGAGGCTGCACTGTGGGCAGGGTAGGGAATCCCCGGGTGTGTGCCGATATTCACACGAAGCCAAATCCTAGGAGGTGCAATTAGATTGAAACCAAAAATGGACGGTACAGCCTGCGGCTGCACTGTGGACAGGTAAGGAAATCTCCGGGTGTGGGCCGATATTCCCGTGAAGCCAAATCCTAGGAGGGGCAAACAGGTTGAAACCCAAAATGGAGGGTGCAGCCTTCGGCTGCACTGTGGGCAAGGGAGGAAATCCCCGGGTGTGGGCCGATATTCCTGTTATGCCAAATCATAGAATGTGCAAACCGGTTGAAACCCAAAATGGGCGGTGCAGTCTGAGGCTGCACTGTGGGCAGGGAAGGAATTCCCCTGGTGTGGGCTGATATTCCCGTGAAGCCAAGTCGTAGAAGGTGCAATTTGGTTGAAACCCAAAATGAACGGTACTGCCTGAGGCTGCACTTTGGGCAGGGTAGGAAATCCCCGGGTGTGGGCCGATATTCCCGTGAAGCCAAATCCTAGAAGGTGCAATTCGATTGAAACCCAAAATGGACGGCGCAGCCTTCGGCCGCACTGTGGGCAGGGGAAGAAGTCCCCGGGTGTGGGCCATTATTCCCGTGAATCGAAATCCTAGGAGGTGCAAATCGTTTGGAACCCAGAATGGACGGTGCAGCCTGCGGCTGCACTGTGGGCAGGGGAGGAAAATCCCGGGTGTGGGCTGATATTCCCGTGAAGCCAAGTCGTAGAAGGTGCAATTCGGTTGAAACCCAAAATGAACGGTACAGCCATGAACGGTACAGTCAGCTATTTTTCACACCAGCAGCATCGAGCAAAAGCATAATCAGCATTTTTCTGTTTCCTGACAAAGACTTTGACTTTTCGTTCAAATCATTCGACCGGTTTACTTGAACGGTTTCTCCGAAATCCATGTTCCCCCTTTTTGAGTACTTGCTTGTCTTAAGCTCACTTCAAACCCGACAAAATTTGAAAAATCATTGGCTCGTAACTTTAGAAAGTGTTCGAATTTATTGATTCATATGGTAGTTTAAGAAGGGTAATATTCAAGAAATTCATTCTTCCAGGGTTTTTCAAAAGGGGTAATCCGAATTATTCAATCATACGAGGTGTTCTGAAAATACGATTTTCGAAATGTTCATTAATTTAAAAGTCCGCGTCGAATGTCCTTGTATGATTAGACTGTTGTCGTAGAACTCGGTAGCGTCTTATCCAGCCCTTCCCCCCAATCGGCTCACTCGAATTGGCTCTAAAAGTTTCGCCTTCGATTTTTCTTTATCTTGAACACCGGTGGGGCTGTATAACATTATTGGGCAGTGCTGACGTTACAACTTGGTGTTTAATTCAACCTGTATTTCTGTTCTTCTCAACAATCTGGGGTTTCCTACTCCTTCCAAAGTTCAAAGAGTAAGTGACTTCCACTTCCAGAGTCACACCTCAGAATATGTTTTTACGAGATATCTAGGCCTGCCGGCTAGAAAGAAACCGTACTGCTATAGTTGGTGAGACCAGGACTCCCAGGCTTACCTAATCTCAAACATGAAAGGTAAACTATTCTAAAAAATAAGCAACCCTAATTGTTACAACGTCTAAAACCGAGAATTGTTGAACTTCTTTCGATATAGCGATTTGATTTTAACCCTAGCTCTGCCCTGCCTGCACTCCTGCTCATTGAAGCAAACGTTCCCCTCCGTTGCTTCTTTACGTGTTTTTTTTTCGGTCAGAAAACATTGCTGATTGATGCGTTTCACAGGAACCGTTTGTGTTGGTTTACATGTGGGGAGTAAATCACTCGCTTACCCAGCTGACATTTTGCGCCTCTTGGTCATGCTATACATCTTCAAGGTCTACTCCAATGTTGAAATCAGTGATTTTTAAGGCAATGGTATGGTGCCCATTCAACACAAGGTTTGCTTCTTTATTGATCCCTCATTTTATTTGTTTTCATAAGCTGGTCGTTTTTGATATGGAAACTGGCAGAAGCGAGAGGATAGGGAAATTTCGCAGCAATTTTAGGGTATGGAGTAGTATTGAGGAGGGATCCATGGTTTGCTAGTATTTCCTGATTTAGGGCGCATTCAGAGTTCTGCGAGCTGCGGGCTGAGCGAGAACGTGATTCAGAGTCCATGAGTCGCCTCGTGAACTGGAATGAGGGTGGTTGCGTCAGAACTTGTCTGCGCCGCCATATTCCAATTTGAGCTCAAAGGCAGCATACATGCTTGTAAACGTGGTTGAGATAACCACGTGAAGCGAACCGTATGGCATGCAACATAATGCCTACGCATTTTGAAGCGTTAAAAACGACCCACTATGCCGCTACATGAGGAGCAAGTTTGGCCCCGCCCGCATTTTCACGCCCCCTATATTTGCTGTCAACCACCAACGCAAGGTTGCTGGGTCATCCTCAACATCGGTGCCGTTAGTGGATTGCCTAACAGGCAAACCACTCAAGTCACTGACGACTGGGATGAGCCAGCAACCTTGCGTTGGTGGAGGAGAGCGAATACAGGGGGCGTGAAAATACGGGTTTCTCAGTCTTACGTATACGAAATAACTGACAAGAAAATGCTTTCCTGACTCTATACTCAGAACAGGGCACTTTCCCAGATGGAGTGACCACACAAGATTGAAGACAGAAATGAAATGAACCACCGATCGGTGAGGTTATCAATCGAAGTATTTCTATACTATGACAGACTATGGAAAGTCAGTTTGGAAGGTGCGGCCGAAAACGCCCACTTTTTTCTGGAAACTTCACCGATTTCGCATAAAACGGCTTATGATCAGGACTGGTCGGAACTCTTTTTCAAAATTTTCAGGAATGAAAAAGAAAGAAAAACGGCCAAAAAACGCCGGAAACGGAAGAGACTTAAAAATTTGGACCTAAGAACCTGAAGATCCTGAACTAACCTAAGAACCTGAAGATCCTGAACTTGCTTAATTTATTAACTAAGAATTTAACATCCTGAAGATTTAGTCACGTCACGTCACGCAGTCATGCAGCTATATGCTTTTGCGAGTCGCGACTCGCAGATCTTTGAATGCTCCCTTTTTGAACGATTGAGATTTTTCCGTCGGTATGGTTGGTGCAGATATTGCCGACATAGTAAGTAATTTGAGGGCAAACCCATGAGCTTGTATTATGCTCATGAAGTGCAGTGTCCACAGAAAAAAACCGGTCTCAGGGTTGGCCAAAAATCGAAGTTTTGGCCAGTACTCCGAGGGGAAAAAATTGTAAATGCGCTCACGCGCTCCAAAGCTAATATTATGCGCGCTTGCGCCCTTATGCAAATAGAGGTGTGGCGAAGCCGAACCATTGAGGTGGACCAAATTTCTCAACGGAAAATTCAACCGCGACCGGAAAGGGCTAGCGAGCGGTTTTCAGAGTAGATCAGGGCTCTTTCGAGCCTGCTTTTCATCGTTTTCTCGATCCTATCGCAAGACCCCGACCTTCCGATTTTCGACGAAAAAAAACAGATGAAATTTATCGTAGGCACTGCCTTCAACACCTTTAATCTTCGACTTTCGTTCTAGTCTGTGCATTCAAGCCGCTGTAATCCTGTTGAATCCTGCTGGTCAAATTTAATATGGCGAGGTGCGGTTATTTTTAGACAATGCTAGATACGGATCCAGCAGTTGTGAAAGGTGAACTACGTTTTATAGTAGACTTTGCAATTTCTTCTTTCATTTATTCTCTTGTAGGCTCCATCACTGATAAACCCATGATGATTTTTTGGCTTTTCAGCATGTTCGAACAATGATGGTGGTGTCCTGGATAACTGTTAGACCGGCAACCAATTTTGCCATTGAGTGGAGGATTTCAGTCGGACATACATAATTTACGCTGGCAGTGTGATGGTACGAAGTAGATCGGGTACTAAATTACAATTTTGTTTGGTTTGTAGTAATTCTTTTTTTTTTACTTTTCCGAACCACAGTAAGGGTGTTTCGACGAAAATGCCGGCTGTTTTTGTATCGAGCCGCACAGCCGATCAGTTCAAGATTCGTTGCCTCTCCGATTCGCTATCGTTCTTTGTCCAGCTGCTGAAGATTTCGTCCAGATCTAAACCAGTGGCTCATACGACAAAACTCATCGATTTCTGTCCTTCGCGCAATTTCTTGAGGGCGAAGAACTCAAATTTGCGCAAGTTCTTTGCCTGCATCATCTCATAGCCGTAAACGAAGTAAAAACATCACTGCTGCATTTTGCTCTCAAAACGCGTATAGTGCATTACCTAGCGCACTCCGGTTACATTTTTGTCTATGTTCAATGCGTCTATTCGTTTTCTGGAAATTTCTCTACGCTACGTGGAATGCTTACGTGTACTACATATTAGTTATTTCGTTACATTCGTTGTTGGATATGATACGTGCGATAAATATGTATTAATAAATTGGTGTGATTTCTTGAGGAGATTATAGAACTCACGTTCTATAGTAGTAGTTGGCCGCAAGTTGGCCAATAGGCGAAAATTTGGGGGGAAAATATGAAAAATTAGGGCGATTTTCGCCAGTGAAGGGCGGGGCGTTGATTCCGCCAAGAATCGCCCTCATTTCTCACCAGTTCGGACAATGGAATAGGCTAAAATTCCGCCTATACGCGATGAAATAAGGCGATTTTAGATTGAAGAAGGGCGATCTTCGCCAGCGGAGGGGCGGGGCATTGATTTTTTCGAGAATCGCCCTCAATTCTCACGAGCTTGGGTAACGAAAATGGCTAGAAGTTCACCAGCACGCAAAGGATTAGGGCGATTCTAGAATTAAGGAAGGCGACTTTCGCCAAAGTCGACTCTCGGCGAGTGTTTTGGCGACAATCGCCCCCAACTTTCACCAGCAGAGGCCAAACCATCACCCATATGGTGAATTTTTAGTCCACATTTAGGCAGAATCGCTGACTTGTTCGTCTGCGATTCCCAGTTTAGTCAGAGGCTAATCGCCAACGAATGACGGAGCAATGAGCGATTGCCCTTTTTTCGAAAAAAGTGAGATATTTGAAATCCTGCATAAGTTGCCTGTTTCTATGTCCCTGACACCAGATTTCATACCGACAGTTTTCGTAAGGAACATTTTGCATGTAATTGCCGGTCCGCTGACTTATATTTTCAATCAGTTCATCTGGTAATCCGAAGTACCACAAAGGTGGAAACAATCATTGGTGACACCTTAGTTGAAAAAAGAGCCTTCTCAAATGATGGACAATTATAGGCCAGTGAGTATCACCTCGATCTTCTGCTGAACTTTTGAATAGCTTCTTAAAAAATTGTAAATCATCTGGAAAGGATTTCAATCATTCCCGAAAATCAACATGGGTTCGTTGCCGGAAGATCTGTAGAAACAAATTAGCTGAAATGTATCAATGATTGCATCGAGTACTTAGAGTCTGAGACAGTGTGTGACTTGATTTGTCTGGGTTTTTCGAGGGAGTTCGATAAAGTGGACCATCGTAAGCTTTTGGTGAAGCTGGAGTAATTAATTCTTCATCCATTGGTTTGTGGGTGGATACGAAACTATCTTAGTGTTAGCAGCTTCCAGGTGAAAGTGGGGTCCAGTTTTTCTTCAAGCAGGTCTGTCAGGAGCGGAGTCCCCCAAGGTGGTGTTATTTATATCACCGATTTTGTTTGCGGTTTGTACGGCTGAGCTCCCTGCGCTGCTGGAAGATGCGGGGGTAATTTGCAAGCAGTATGCGGATGACGTGAAAATATATATCAAAATCGAGTCGTTTTGCGATGTTCAAAAGATGCAGACTGCTCTTGAAAGGATACGAGAGTGGTCGATAACCTGGTGTTTACCTCTGGCTCCTGAGAAAACGGTTCTCATGAGAATGGGTACTTCCAGTCTCCTGGTCACATACTCACTCGGTGATCACTTACTATCGACGGTCTCTAGCGTCAAAGACCTGGATTTCCAGTGTGATAAGGAACTTGATTTCTCAGCTCATTATAAAGCCATCAGCAACAAAGCGATGATACGGACTTTTCACATTTTCAAGGGATTGTCGAAGTATGATAAGGACGTTTTGACGCGGGCGTATAGTTTATATGTTAGGCCCATAATGAAAAACGGGACTGCAGTGTTTACAACTCATAAAAAGAAAGATATTCCGATTGTTAGAAAAAGCACAAGAAAAATTCACACGTAAAGTTTTCTTGAGACTAAATGGATTTTTGTACACGAGATTGCCGGGTTCTAAAAGAAGGAATCGGGAACTGTCCTTGCACTCGTTTGAGTCCAGGCGTAAGCAGAATGAGCATGATATTAAAAATCTTGAGTGGAATAAAAAATGTTGACAGAGCCAAATTTAACATGATTATAGTCTCTCGAACGCGGGGTAACTCGGAAAATATCTTGTATGCTATCCCGAAAACTACCCTTAGATTGAACAGCTTCACCTGTCAGGCTGGTTCGACTTTTTTCGTACTTGAAATTGAATTGTTTAGCCACACCTCACTTCTTTTCATCTTTTAAACGCAGAGCTTCCGATATTTTTCTCGAATGTTGAGATATATCATGAGTTTTTTATGGTTTTGTTGTATTATATATGCTGTCTGTCTCATGTTCACCATCTGTGACGTATTACATAAATAAATAAACTTGACTAGGTATCCGATTGGACAGCCCATCGTAACCGAGTCGGACTTCCCCAACATCTGAGAATGGTGAGTGGTTTTCTGCGTGCGCGATTTCTTACACACTACATCTATACGGATGCGAGAGTAGCTGTTCCATGTTTAAATTTCTAAGGTAAAGATTCCATGTTAGTGTACGAATCGTCGTGTGAAGGATTAACGACATCTTTATTCAAAAATGCTGCACTCAAACATGAACTGCTCGCAAATCATCGACTTCTTCACCACTCCCGTGCAACAACAGCGTACGGCAATACGTAGTAGGGCTACTTTCCAACGCGTGCTGTATACATGTACGCCCTCTTTCCGACGCGTGCAACATATAGTCTTTTGCTAGACGGCATCAAATACCTGAAATAGATTCAACTACATACCACATGTTATTGATGCTTCACATAGATTTTTCTACAACCATGATCAACTTACCGTTCTTGCTCTTTTAGAAGAACATGTGCTTCTATTCTTCAGGCCCGTTTTTTTGGTGTACTTCTAATAGAGGTATACCTCAAATAGAGGTGTGTTCCTATTTTTCAGACTCGTTTTTTAGAAATCCCATAGTGGAAGCTTTGAGGGCAGGGTTCGCGTTCAAAACAGTTGCTGGGCTATCCTCATGATGAGATAGATATGGCCATCACAAAAGTGAAAACAAGTGAAAAGTTGGAGAAAAAACGTCTCAGTCACTGCTTGATGTCCGCACGTCCCCAATTATCGAGATTTCTATAATTTCCATAAATGCCTGTTTTGTCAACTATTGTTTTGCTTCTAAAGGGATTTCTGAGCACTTTCGGAGACTACTGACTACTTTAAAGGCAGCTTCCACCATGATCATCATCGGTGACTTCCCGCAGTGAAATGACAGGCGAGAAGGACCCCAGGCTCCCAGTGTTGGAAGAACGGTGGAAAACGAGCCAGGAGTGATAAAATAACGGCTGGGAAAAGCGTTTTGGTGTACCAGAACCGCCCCGTGCTCCAGATCCGCCCCCTCGATATGAACAAATGAAGACTCAGATTACAGGAATCATCAAGTTAAGGAAGTACTGATAAGTGAGCTGATCGCTTGATTGCATTGAATGCTATCATCTTTCATAGCGGTCAATTCCTCTACGCTCAAAAATCAACGCAAATAAAGGAGGACCTAATTTGGCTCAAAAACGCGACTTTCGCGTTCTTTTCAAGCGTGCTTCGCTATATAGGGCACCAGACCTTCTGTAAATCGTGGAGATATTGGAAGTGAAATTTGTCGTGAACACTGCCTTTAAGAGCAAAATAAAACACTTATAAACAAGCATTCCTGAAAATCTCGTAACTGGGGGAGGGGCCTGTTTTACCTGCATTTAGCCGTTCTACCTTGATTTTATGCGTTTTTATCCGCAGATTTTCATTTTTTCCGCTCGTTTTTACTTTCGTTATAAACAAATCTACATTCTCATGAAGAGAGCTCAATAAATCTTTTTTATTGCAAACCCTGCCTTTGATAACGGAACTATGATTTTCGCGATCAACAACCATGATAAGTCATCTATTTACGATCGATTGAGTCATCGCTTGCACAGTCGTTCATTTTATCGTACTTTCGCAAGCCGTGAGATTGTTTTATAATCTAAATTTTCATTTTCCATCTTACCATATTTTATGTGTGTTACTAATAGAGATGTACTCCATGGTGTGCTTCTAACTTTAAGCCCTAAAGCATTGGGCGACGTGGGGAAATTTGTAGAACGAGTTACTGTCTATCGCGAGGGAGCTATGTACTGGAGCAGATATGGGCGAAGAACTCTGACACGTGGACAAAGAATGGTAGCCGCTGTGCGCAGAACGTGTTATTGTCCCCGCAACCATATACAGTCGTCCTCGGAGCTCAATTCCGGTCCGTAATTGCGGACTGCGGCCGTTGCATCACGTGACACGATGAGAATCGTGCTGGGAGAAATGTGAATGGTGCCGGGATCACGTGGTCCCAGCACGATTATCATCCTATTGCGCCATGCAACGGCCGTTGTCCGCAAATGCGACCTCTTCACGTTCTCAGGCATTGTGGGGTTTGTAACGCGCAGCGAACGCAGGTCATAATCTGAACCGCTCCCGTTAAAAACGACAAAATGGGCAAAGCGGGTGCATCGTATCCGCCGTTTGCCCCGCTAAATCCGGCGATTCACTGCCGCTTGCAGATTTCGATCATGTTCGGTTTCGCCCGCGATATCCGGCGATTCACCGCCGTTTGCAGGTTTCGACCATGCTAGATGAGATTTACAACGGCAAAGGAGGTCGTCGTTCTATTACAGAAGCACGTGGCGCTAGGGGCGGCGTCCCATTGTTTCAATAGGAGCAGGTCTCCCCCAACAAAGACACGGTCCATGTCGCGGCTCGCGTGAGGAAGTCATTCCCACCGCGGTTCGCGACAGGGACATCATCTACGCCACTGTCAACCGCGAGGGAGCTTCCTTCGCTGAGGACCGTGGGGGAGACCCCTCATCGGTCCAAAATCGTCCAGAGAGGGACTCGTAGCCACTTTCCAGGAGCGGCCCCGGAAGGCCGACTCCGCTCTCTCTGGGATGAGGCCCCTTATATACGTGCTCTGCTGCTAATATGGGCCTGGTCAATTGTGGAGTCATCGATAACGTGATTCGGCAGATCAAACGAGTTCATGGACAGTCAAATCGTGTACTCGGATAAAAACAGCCCACTTCCCGCCGGCCAAGTCGGACTAGTCGACTTCGCGCAGCTCCAATTTTGTGGGTGTGGCACAGCGCCCCACTTTCAGCAGAGAGAGAGGCTTTTCGGTCTTCCCGCGGAGTGTCGGCGGGCAGTCGGCTATCCCAGGGGGTCATCGAACACTCACTAATCGATTCCCACTTTGATATCATCATTGCACCACCCACTAGCGTGGAGCCAATGAACAATTGCTGAGCACAGAACGCTGTGTTGAGACTCTTTCCAGAACATGCGCTGTGTGCGACGCTGGCCTTGTGGCAGGTGAACAAGTGTCCGTTAATGGCATCTGCGAATGGGAAGGCTGCATGAAGCAGTGGTGATTTTCAGATGTGCCGCAAACTGCTTTAGGATTGTCTTCTGTCAGTTATCAGATTAGCCGTAAAGCGGTGGCAGAAGGGCCGCAGAGTGCTTGTTCACCGTGTTCGGGCAGTCAACGAAACGGCGATGTCGACTGCCCGCAACCGATCTATTGGCCTTCCACGGGAGGGGTCACGGGACGTCGGCTAAAGGTACCGCGGGAAGTGTGATGTCTCTATCTGAGTACGAACGCAACACCGAGCCTTTCTGCTGCAGTGACGTCATCGCCAACCAAACGGCGGAATCCGAGGTTTGGCAGGCGCTGAACGCAGACCGGAGTGGCCATGCGGGAACTCTGCCGTTTGCCCCGCACAGGTCGAAATGGGACGGTTCAGTGCGCGTTAGAAACGCCAGAGTGTCTGAGTTGATCGTACAATTATTTGGGTTTAAAGAATGGAAATTAACTGGGTCGCTCGATACAAAGGTGCCTAGCTACGACATTTGGATCAGCTGGCAGACCCTAGACCTAAGTCCTCCCTTTTGGACTAGCGTAGCGTATCGGAAAGTTTGAAGAAATATTGTCTATCAAGTTTAGGGAGCGGAAGGATAAGGTCAAGTTTCACCCGGTAGCTACCGAAAGTTGCAGGCGCTAACCAAATGTTAACCAAGTGCATAGTAACGACCGGTTAACATTTCAACTCTAACCGACGATCGCTTTCGACCTGGGCGAAGAAACAATATTTATGCGAGAAGGATATGGGGAAAGACACTCATCACATAATCGAAGGATTGAGAAGATAACTGGGTTTGTGCAAATACATACCTACAGACGAACACCGTAATTGTAATATGGCTATAAGGGATATTTCTCATGTTGATTGGCTTTAGCAATAGCTTTAGAAAAAAAAGTCCCATAATCAAACGGTAAAAGCTTTACAGCGGAATTCAGAGGTGTTCTGTAGATACGTAACGCACTGTATTTTTATCAGTACATCCAAGCCTAGTCTACAAACCCAGTTCAAGTTTAAGATTGTTGATATGCATACTTTTCAGGCGGAGTGTCAACTGTCAAGGTATGTGAATGGAGAAATCTTCGCCATGGTGGTCCATACTGGCTCATACAGTACAACACCGCTCATAGGTTTTCGTCAGAATACATGCAGCGGGGATTTCCCTCGTTCTGAGCGCCCTTTTTGATTAACTCGTTTCAAATTCGAATTTGTTTTGCATTCCGAATAGAGACTCAGATTTTTGATGGGGAGAGCTACTCAACGGTGTGTTGATTTTTGACGTTCAGGTTTAAACCAAAAACTTTCAGATTTCGTTCCCAGATCATACCCTGCACATAGCGCTGCTCAGCTGCTTAATGTATTTGCATACTGTATGAAACACTAAAAACCTTCTCATGAACCTTATTGTTAAAGCTTCAACCGTAGCAATCTTTAAAGCCTTGAGCAAAAGTCTCATTAGAATCCTAATTAATTTTTTAGATTAAAAATTTGAATTTTCAGGGAAATTAAAGAAGGGCTTTAAAAATTGAATGCTGCATGCTTTCTTACCAAACCTGTTCACGGTACCGTGATCACGACAACAATTATATGGATTAGCGAACAATCTTCATGAAATATTAAACTATGTAAATTGTTTTGCGCATAAAGCCTAGTTACACTGCATCGCTGCTGTTTTTCATCGCAGCGATTTTGCACCCGCTGCTGCAGCGATGTAGCAGCGGCAGCTATTCTGTTCATAGTGCATAGGCCAACGGATGATAGAAGAAATTTAATCGACCAGTGAAATTAATGGCTGGTGTTCATCAATAACACGTTTGGACTCGAAAACACTGACCTTGTCATGTGAAAGGGTCAATGTTTACTTGACGAAACGTGTCATTCGCTGGCAATCCCTCCATCGCTGCCATTTTGGCCGTGATGGAGCGATGGTCAGCGACCATTGAGAATCGCTCTTCAAGCAGCGATGCAGTAAAGCAGCGATGCAGTAAAACACAGAATTTCGTCGCCGCGACCCAGCGATGTAGGACGTTTGCCACGAAGCGATAACAATTGGAGCGGCTTTCCATTACGCGCGATAAAAAAGGAACAGTTGTCCCTCGCATGGCCGCAGCGACCACCTGCAGTCAAAATTAGGCTTAAAGGCAGGGTCCGGGCAGAATTTCGATTTTGAGATTTCCCGCTAAATCGGTTCTCTTGCTACAGGTAGTCCCAAGGAACATGCGAAAACTGCGTAAAAAACGGTCTTCTTCAAGTTATTCCAGCCACTTCCGTGAGCCGATGATCCAGAAAAGTCAGAAAAGTGTGGCCATCGTCCATATTTTAGAGGTTGTCCAAGCATTCTTCAAAAGTTCTGCGTAATTATCGGTCATTCCAGCCATGATTATCATGCTGTGAATACCGTAATCCCTGACTTTGAGGCTGTTCTCTCCAGAACTAAGGACTCAGAGGTCGTGAAACGTTCAGAAGATGTTCAGCTAGACCAGCCCAATCTATCTAACCCGAATTTCGGTGGTGTCAAAATCTGACCGGACCTTGCCTTTAAGTCAGCCCAAGTAATATTAGTGGCCTATCAAACCGCTCATATTTTTCCCGTTGGAAATTAACTAATAACCTTGGATAACTCACAGCGTGTTTTCACCGCTCCTTGTGGATGGAGAGCGCTTGCCAACTCGTGGATACGGTACCAGTAACGCGGAGAGAGGCAACGATGAGCGTGAAATTCTTTGCAGTGGGAACATGTCTACTGGAAGATATATGTAGATGCATATTTCTTCTGTCATTGAAAGTGTGAGTGTAGAAAAAAGTGGGCAAGTGCACTTCAAGGTTCTCGTCATTGTTTATATTGCATACATGAATCGCGTAATTTCATAATTTCACGTCCCAGAGCGAGCGCTTCAGATCTTTCGTGTCGAGGGAATCGCCCGCCACATGGCTTCACAGGCTACAATATTCGTACTATCATTCAAAAAACGGGAGCATCTGCCGGACTCGGCAAATAAAATATTCGTAAAGACCTTTCGCCAGATCCAGTCCGGCGAATGGCCGCGGCGGCGGCACTAGATTGTCACTCGCGATCTAAACCCCTCTGGTCGGTCGGTTGTGGTCCCGCCTTGCCTTTGGCTGGACTAGAGACGCTGCAAGGCCTTTACACTCTACTCGAACAGAAAATAGGACTGACCTCGCGCAAGTTTTCGCCCTTAGTACCGACCGCGCGCAGGAACCGTTTCGATCGAGCGCAAAAAACAGAATAGGGCTGACCGCGCGCAAAGCACGCGGTCAGTACGATCTTAAATAGTTGCGAGCGTTCCGACGGCTTTTGCCGTTTTCGAGGTTCTCACTTCTTTCCGTTTGGACCGCGCGCAACTTTGCAAAGCGGGCAGGAACCGCATAACTTTAGGACCGACCGCGCGCAGACGAGAGGGAAAATGCTTGGTGTGCAGGGGCGAAAGACGCATTTGACTCCACGCCTATTCTCTCAATTTTTTCGCTCGAGTGTTTACTTTATCATGTTTGACTGTTGTTTTTCTTTTTCTTTTCTCTTGCTACACTTTATGCCACATAGTAACAGTAGATTCTGCAATGTTTTGACTTGTTTTTGTGTTTACCTGCAGTGTTTTAACAAAGTTATAGAAATATACATATCAAAAAAGTGGGCCGACCGTAGGGCTGTCGGAGAAGTGGGTAGATTTTTGTGTAGGGGGTACAGGGATTAGGAGAATTGAACAACATTCTGGAAAGCTTGTGGACGTGAAAGGAAAGTGGTGAAAAGTGGCCGGGCTTGAGAATGGGTGCGCACAACATCGAGAGTAGTGTGTAGGGATTCAAAAAAACGTGCGGATATCGTTGTTGGGGTTGTTTAGGAGTTTTGAAGACGTGAATAAAATGCTTTTGAAAGTGGGCGGGGCTTCAGGAAAAGTGCGCATAACATCGACGAAAGTGCGTAGGAATCCAAAAAACCATGTGGATATCGTTGTTGGGGTTGTTTAAGGGTTTTGAAGACGTGAATAAATTGCTTTTTAAAGTGGGCGAAGCTTGAGAATGAGTGCGCACAACATCGAGAAAACTGCGTAGGGATCCAAAAAACGTGTGGATGTCGTTGTTGGGGGTGTAAGGGTCCCGAAGACGTGACTGAAATGATTAGGAAATGCGGGTGGGTTAATACTAAGTTTTAAGGTTTATAGCACCATTGATCCTGTACCGATTAACTTTAGGTTTTGAAACGAATGATTTTTGAAACAATTCTTGCATACTCCGGTATTGTTGGTGTATTTTGTGAACTATTATCATTTCGGCACCTTTGATTTGCTGGAGGTGGAGACGAAATCGGAAAGTAAGGTGTGTTCAGTTTGCTTGGCGGCTAAAAGATGAATGTTTCCATATGGGTCAAATTTTCGTGGAAGGAATCACTCCTTTTTTTCTCGACAAGACTTGCCTGTCAGCTCCTAAATATGTTAAAACATCATTTAACTTGTGCTTCAGCCCTGTTGGTTTTCTTTGGTGAGATTTTGGTATTGACGATAGTTTATGATCGTCTCGCGAAGGAACCTTGAGAGTCACGTTTTGACAAAGTCTGTGCGCTATTGCAAAGTTCCAATTGGCTTAAAAGCAGTGTTCACGATGATTTTCGTTACCGAGTTTTCCACTTAAAACAATGCGTTGGCTACCAAGTGTTACCAAAGTTACGAAGAAACGGCTTGAAACGCACCTAACGTCTTATTTCAGTGGCATTATTCGCTGGCCTGGACTAGTTGTCCGATTCGATGAACATGTTCACGGTGGTAGTCACCGGTGAAAAATTTGGTTAATCGAAAATTGAAGAATATTCCAGGCAAAACAGTATTAGTTAGGGTCCGAAGGAGAGAACAAAGCAACAGTTAGTAACAGATTGCGAAAGAAAAAAAAGATTTCGCTGTCACAACGAACAGTTCCAATGAGAGTAAAAATGTGGAGTGAGAGTAATGGATTTCGTGTACTTCTGGTATGTTTTTCTCGATTTCTTCGTCATTTTAGTTCTACCCGGTGGCCAAACAATCGATTTAGCAATTAATCTCAAAATCGAAGATTATCGTGAACACTGCCTTTGAAGGACGAATGCTCTATGAAAGTAAAATCTTTCCTTCTCCTACTTGTTATAGATAATCGCGTTCTTCGCTCGCTGCGTCCTGTGCAGCGACCGACCGCAATTTTAGCTTATCGGAGCGGATCAAACAAAGTTCGCCCGAGGACATTTAGAGAATCTCTAAATTAAAAGGATGTTATTCTTTGTGACTTTTCATGATTCTTGAAGTTGATTCTCATGGAAAAACAACGTTTGTGCGACTGCTTTTGTTCTTATTTAGCTCGCTATTCTGGGAAGGATAGCTGAAGTTTTGGAAGGACCCACGTTGTTTCCAGCTTATCGCGGAGCTCCTAATATGTAGTATGAGTCGTATTTTTGTGCACAAATTCGACGGGTCAGTGTTCACGTCATTCGATGAATACCAGCCGAGTGAACCTTTCTTATCCCTCTCTTAAATTACGACGTAGAAAGATATTTGTTTCTAAGTATTAGGGTTAGTAGAAAAACTATTCATTATCCTCAGGTGTGCAACATTCTTCAAGATCTGCTAGTCTTCTAAAATGTTACGCTGCTATCACTCCATTGGAGGGTTTCAATTTTGCTTTGCTGGAGTGCATCACTACCTTACTTATGACCTAGCTTTAACTGTTTTTTTTATTTTCTCTCCAGATTCTCTCAAGGGCTGACTACGTTCTAGTAATTTCTGGGGCAACCGCAATTTGCTCAGAGAGACGAGCGTCGATAGTCGCGTGCGGTTGCGCCGCGGGCTGAATAGTGCGAGGTGTTACCACTGACCTCGAAGGCATTCCGGTAGAAATCTTTTTTTCCTCCATATTCGCTGACATTGTCATAATAATAATAATAATAATAATAATAATAATAATAATAATAATAATAGTAATAATAATAATAATAATAATAATAATAATAATAATAATAATAATAATAATAATAATAATAATAATAAAATAATAATAATAATAATAATAATAATAATAATAATAATAATAATAATAATAATAATAATAATGACTGACTTAATCGGTTGGCTTTCGCCTGACGCGGTCATTCCGCATCTTCACCGAGGTGTGCCGTCCTAGTAGTCAGCCGTGTCCATTTGTCACGGTCCTCAGCCACAATTGGAACACAATCCATCCATTGATCACTATTCCACTTCCTGCGAAGTAAAACATCGCGCCTGAGTTGCCTTTCAATGCCGAGTGATTTCAAATCCTCCTTCACCACATCCGTCCAGAACTTTCGCCTACGTCCAGGCGGCCGTTTCCAGACAGGACTTGGAAGCATCCTTAGAGCGTGTTGAACAAGACGATCTGACGGTCTTCTTAAAATATGCCCCAACAGACGAAGACGACCTTCCGTTGCCGCTTGAGATAGCATTGTGAGATGTTGGCACCTCCCTCGTGTCAAACGTAGATGTAAGGCGTCAATCTCGTTGTAGAGATCTTCGTTTTGGCACATCCGCGGCCAGAAATATCCAAGCAAACGTCTAAACAGCTTCCTCTCTCTGCATTCCAACCTTTCCATCTGCGTCTTCGGTGCTGCCCACGTCTCCGATCCGTACGTCATGATAGGACGAATAGCGGGTACGTACACGCGCAACTTGACTTCCTTCGCGATGGGGGTAGACCACAAACACTTGGTTAGAGAATTGAATGCAGACGTAGCTTCCGCACATTGTTGTTGAATATCCGCTGCATAACTACCATCGTTCTTCAGCAAACAGCCGAAATAACAGAAATCGTCCACCAGTTCGATACGTTGTCCGTCCACACAAACTCCCGTAGAAAGCCTCTGAGAGACCCACATCTGCTTGCTTTTGTCCGGACGAAGACGAAGTCCATAGGCTGCGGCATACTTCGAAACGAGGTTCACAATCCTTTGCAGTTTTGCGTTGTTTTCAGCGAATAACACAATGTCATCGGCGTACTCCAGGTCGACAAGGGAGCGTCCTGATGGTGTTAGGATCACGTCCGCAGGAAACTGTTCTGCAACTCTACGCATGATGTCATCAACGGCAAAGTTGAGTAGGAAAGGTCCTGCTACAGCTCCTTGCCTTACTCCTGTTCTCACCTCGAAAACTGACGTAAATCCGACAGGCGTACGAACCGCTGCTGTTGTTCCTTTGTTCATGTCCTCGATTAGTCAAACATACTTTTCCGGGACTCCATAGGCTCGCAGAGCATTGAGCAATCGATCACGATGAGGAGAGTCGAACGCGGCTTCAAAGTCAGTCCAAAAAAGCAAGCTGTAATGGCTTCGAATACCGCTGCCATGATTCAATTGCTCTTCTCACGACGAACACTTGGTCGATGGTCGATCTTCCAGGTCGAAAACCGGCTTGCTCCTCTCTGGTCGTTTCCTCAAGATGTTTGATGAGTCGCTCGAGAATGATACGTTCTAAAACCTTGTACATGACACGAAGTAGAGAGATTCCTCTGTAGTTCTTAGGATCCGTGACGGATAGCTTTTTGTGAAGAGGTACGATGATCGCATGTCTCCACGAATCGGGTATCCTTTCGCTCATCCATATGGCACGGATGGTGTTGGTCATTTCACGAATCCCCGACGGAGGAAGAGCTTTCAGCATTTCAGCAGTGATGTTGTCATCTCCACCTGCCTTTCCATTCTTCATTTTCCGGACACAATTCGAAACTTCAGCCTCAGTCGGCGGTTCCTCACTGACATCGTAATGTGCTCTCTGAACATGCGGCAGTTCTGGTACTGACGGCGCTGGACGATTCAGTAGTGAACTAAAGTAATCCTTCCATAATGGCAGCGTCGCATCACCAACTGCAACTCCATTGGTAGTGTTGAGGACAGCAGAACATCTCTTCATCTTGCCGCTATACTTTCGTAACAACGTGTAGGCTTTCCTCGGATTCTTCTCCTCCCAAGCCTTCTCAAACTCCTTAGCTCTACACGTCCACTCTCGTTCGCCGTCATTTTGAAGCTGCCGACGCAACTTCCTCCTGAGACGCTTCTCCTCCACGAAGTTTCCTGCAGTTCGAAAAGCACATACTCTGTTGTAAGTTAATGTTGTTTCCTCTGAGACGTAGGCGAGCTTCTTCCTGGGCTGTGCAACCGGGAGTGCCTCTTTCGAAGCGTCCTGGATGCACTCGACGAAAGAGTCCGCGTCGCAAAGTTTCTTCTTAGTCCGCACTCCAATATGAACAGAAACGCGTTGTCGGAATTTCCTTCTGCATTCTTCATCCCTGAGACTTGTCGTATCAATCCTCTTAAGAGGCTTAGCCCCTCGCTTCCTCTTATGAATCCTCGCAGTGAAGTTCAACAGAACTGGACGGTGATCCGAATCGAATGCGAAATCCCACACAGCTCTAGATCTTCGAATGTCCGATACTGGAATATTCCTCGTCAGAACATAGTCGAGCTGTATTTTCAAAGTTGTCATCTTCCGCTTCCGCTGCTCTTCCAGAGATAGCTGGGTTGGTCCCTGCCACGTAAGCTGATGGCGGCGATGATTCCTATTGAATGTCGATGCAATAATCAGACCACTGCGTTCACAGAAGTCGACATAATAATAATAATAATGATGGGTTACTGTGTCATGAAAACGAATCAGTAATCGATTTTGCCAAGATACACAAGTATAAAAGATAGAGACAGTACACAAATAATCATACAGAGAAAAGAGTGATGGAAATGCAAAATTCAATTTAATGTCAAAGATGTAACTATGTTAAAGGCAGTGGTCGCGATCAAATATGCTTGTCGTCTTTGTCTCCCTAAACCCTTTTTTGGGTCTTGAGTAGTAGGACCTATAAGGAAAAATCGCGAAAAAACCATTGTTTTGGGCCAAATTTGAAGCCTGAACTTTCTTGTCTTTTGACGGTGGACGAGCTAACTCCATATCATCGGCATCGATGACCTCTTATATCAAGAACATAAGCTGGCTTGAAATTGAATTTCAATCAATGCAGCTTCGGATTTATGTACACATCTAGTCAAAAACATTGACTGCAGAGATTTATTTCATTGCTCAACTGTTTTTATTGCGTAAATTTGCATTTATTTCGTCCTCTGAATGTCGATGATTTTTGACTGCTCGGCATGAGACTGCGATCTAATTCGTCATCGCTGTGCACGTGTGCACGAACTGGCTGCTTTGGGCCTTAGAAACTCTAATTCTAGCCCGTTTTTCACCACTCTACCTTTATAGTTTTTCAGCTGTTTTTTATCTAAGCTAATTTTTGTAGTTTTTTCTATAACGTTTTTCATCGTGACCACTGCCTTTAAGACGACAGGTCAGTGATTATATAACGGGTAAGGAAGTGGCCGGGTCAGACAGACCGTCATCCCAAACCTCGTCGGAGCTAGACTCTGGCAAACCCCTAGTGACCTGTGGATTTCGATTATCACCACCAGCGGAGCGGTGAGCCTCGGTGAAATATAGCTAGTGATAATGAGGTTCCGACGAAAAAGCCACCGCTCCGCGCAAAATCAGGAGTTTACTTGAAATGAACTAGAATCTAACTACGTCCCCTTCCCTCTTGATACCAACATTACTGAAAAAAAGCTTCAGTCTTTTACGTTCTCTTATGAGGAGCTTTTTTCTTTCTTTTTTTTTAAACTGATTTTCTTCCTGAACAAGGAAAACTTTTGTAATTTTTACTCAACTTTTCCCTTTTTTTGAAAACTCTTAATCTCTACACTCTATTGACGAGCCTTGGAAAACCCCACTGTCGATAAGGGCGGAATTCAACAGACCATCCAAAGAAATGTAACAATTTTTAAAAAAGGATTTGAAGAGAAAACCATTCTGCTGACTCCGAAATATCGTAGGGTACATAAGAAAAACTGATTATTCACAGGAACACCTTCGAGATCAGTTTTATCACCTAGCACAATTCAGCACGCTGCGCGATCACACGAGGCTGACGGCGCGCATGTCTCCTAGCCCAGTACGGTTACACAGAGATTACGTCAAAAATGTATTGCTCCATTACAAACTTATGTTCTTTGTGCAGAATTATTTTGAATTTCTAAACATCACTTAGAATTTTTCAAAATCTGATTTGAAAACTTTGAAAAGAGAACTTAGAAAAAATATGGAATATTTTTCATGTTAAAACACTAAAATATCTGATATTCCGATTATATAGCTTCGCAGATATTCAAACAAATGAAGTTGAGGGTGGAACGGAGTATTTCAAAGATAACGTAATCGAATTATGACTTACTTTCCATGACGAAACATGGAAATAATCAGTAATATGTGTATAGAATTATTTTGGATGTTGAAGTTTCTATCTATATACTCCATTATTTCGAAAAGTGAAGAACCGCGGAATGACTCACTTTCACTCTGTGGCGTGAGACATTGCGCATAATTTTAATTATTTTCTCACACTAAAAAAAACGAAAAACTTAAAGTAGGATACGTTCTCTTAAATTAGTTGCATATTTCTGTATGTCATTGTTTCTGTGAAGGAAAAAACACAATATTATCGCCTGATTTCTTATTTTTTATGCTATCAAGCGATTAATCTGACAATAAACTTATGTGTCGTGAAATTTGTGCTTTGTTATGCCTTATGAATAATTTTGATATATAACCGTTAGTCATTACTAAAGAAAATAATTTGTTGCATAATTATTGCCTCATTACTTATTGGTGTACCATCACGTGATTAAATTGGAAATAAACTTGTATATAATCATTTTCGTGTTGTGTTATTATTCAATACTCTATCATCGAGTCCCTCAATCGTGATCTCCACTAAGGGTCTATTTCATAGTGTAATAGCCAGTAGTGGGCATCACGATTGTAGGATCCCCTGCTGGCATATTGCGCTCTTCTGAGCCCCTCCCATCAGAAGGGCGTCGTGATATTATTTTTGCCCGTGGTCCGAACGCAAAGTGCCGTGATGCAGATTTGCGTTCGGAACGCGCACACTTTCGTACTGACCGCGGCGGTATACCGGTCGGAACGCTCGCAATGGGACGGTCGGAACGTCGCCGATCCCGCGGTCGGTCCCATTGTTGCGCGCGGTCAGCCCTATTTTCTGTCCGAGTAACACTCTCAAAATAGGCGGTGTTGCGCCCGCGACCTTTTCAGCAGGGTTCGCGTTGAGAATGGTAATCGATTTCTCTGAGCAGGAAAAACGGAGGCTCACTCGCTCATTCAAAGGTAAGCAACGGAGACTGCGAAAAGTAATTGGCAAGATTCATCGGAGTTGGTGGTGAGAAAACCGGGATGATCAATTAGGGCTGGGATTCTTGAACGAGAGTGAGTCCCTGCTGGGTTCGTAGCAAAGCCTTCACAAGTCAGGCCAGCAGTGCGCGATCGCTTGGTTCGATTAGCGCTGTGCTACGCTTTGGTCCCACCTCTGAGAGAAACCGCCGCTGCGGCTCGGCGATAGTGAAGCTTCGGAGCCTACAAGCACCGAAGTGGCACTACCGCAGAGCCGCGGCGGCACCAATTACCGCCGCTTTTGCGCCCAAGGAAATACGGAATGTACCTCAAATTTGGGTAATTGAATCGGCGACAACTTCGCTTCACCACACATGATAGTACAATACCGCTCGTAGGATTTGGTTAAAAGGCGCGCGAGATCGGGTTATAGCGTCTTTTTCTTATAACTCACTTCAAAATCAACTCTGAGCGAAACTAGGGTGATATTCGTGATCCTGGTGTCAAGGGCTACCAAACGGTAGAGCACTTGTTGGGGTTTCGTTTTGAACTAACGAAATTTGACAGGCAGGGGTAATGTA
The DNA here is from genome assembly GCA_029168955.1 of Aplectana chamaeleonis. Classification (NCBI taxonomy): domain Eukaryota; kingdom Metazoa; phylum Nematoda; class Chromadorea; order Rhabditida; family Cosmocercidae; genus Aplectana; species Aplectana chamaeleonis. Next base: position 155,650 of record JAPDOI010000201.1, read on the forward strand.
TATTACCATTCGATGGAGGGTGCGCACAAAGAGGCACTCTCGGGAGGGCGTGACCGGGTTGGGCGGGTCGACTCCGCCCTTGGCGTGGACGAGATTGTCTCCAAAGTGCCTCTTCCGCGGTGCTTCGATTTGATTACATCCTCACTGTATTTCTACACTATTCGCCTGTATTCCACTGAACTGTAAGGTACTAGAAGCAGAGGAATTGATTTATTCAACTCGATAACAATTCTTGATCCCTAATGCATTGCTTTGCTAACTCACGAGAGTTTTCATGTTCCCATGCTGACATGAAACCTTTCTTGACCAGCAATATGATGCTATTATACATTGCAATTTCAATTCCGCGGTGGTGATTTACGAAAAGGTGAATCTTTTTATCTGGTTTCCTTCTCTTCCCGTTTCACCTAAACATAGAAGTAGTTTATGAATCAAGATATAATCCCTATTCGCGCAATGTAGTAACCTTTAATGTTGTTCAATGCTTTAAATCTTTTCATTTTCGATTACGCCGCCTAGCACTTAGCCATAAATTTCTATTGTCGAATTTTAAAATTTTAATTTAAAAAAATGGCGATGGCTCCAGAATCAATTTAAAAAAACAGGCATCGCCCTAGCTTCCCAATTTGTCACCTAGATTTCCTATATGTTTTCAAACATCCAAGGCTTTCTCGAAACAAGATAGTGTTTGTCAATCTCTTCAATTCATCTGATTTTCATGCCTTCAACCGGGAAAAAATCCAGATGTTCCGCTATCATGTCGTCTGTAGAAGACTTTTCAATCACCAAGTATTATGACCCTCACCAAAAGGTCATAGGTATATCCTAAATTGTTGAAACCTTTTCAGGGAATTTCCTAGAATATTCGAGTGTTTACTAATCCGTTGTTAGCATTTTTAGTCACCAATGAAAAATAAGACTAGGAATAGATTTTTTTTTGAAAGTCGGGTAAGTGCTGTAGCATTTCTACAGATCATATACCTATGATTAATTTGAAGAAATTTAGTGAAATGAAAAAAAATGAGAACTCGGATCTATTTTTCAAACCTCTGCTTGATCGGATCAGTTCCTGAAGTGTCTCAAAAAGCTGCTATAAAACTGTCTATGATTCACGACTCAAATACAAAATTTGCAAAAACAAAAAAAATCGAACAAAAACGTAGGTGAACATTAACATGATACAGAGTTCGTTCTAGTTTCGCCTTCCCACATTTCTTCAAGTTTTTTTTTTACATTTTCACTATGTATACCTTGAAGAAGGTATCCGACTCTAACGAGGACTAAAAAGACTTTTTTTTTAAATTCTTGCATTAATTCATATCGTTTTGTGTTTATTCTCGCAATAAAAATGATAGTACGACGAACGCATAAAAAAGTGCACAAGAGGAGCAATGTGTCGATTCTTTTTACCAACTTTTTAAAATATTTTTTCAATTGTATTTTTTAAACAAAGAAGCGCGCTTCGCTTTTTTTCAGCCTTAATTTGGATTGAGTTTCTACCTCAAAATCTAATCGTTTCTGTAGGCGTTTAGCCAGGGCAATGATGCCTATTTCGATTTACACACATATATTCTCAGCCTTTGCATTCACCCTAATGATTTTGGCTCATATGTCGGAGAGAAACTTGGAGAACCAAATAAGTTCTCGACCACCGCTGAAACGCAGATCAGCCTAATTGCGGGGTGACCCCTGTGATCGTGCGCCGGCAATCGATCTGGCGGGAGACGAGGGTCGATGTGAGGCGGTGGAGCATCCTGCTGGTCATTCCTTTCTTCTTTTCCTCTCCCGATTTGGTGTTCGCGTCCTGTGTGGACACAAAACACAAGTCTGATGTCTCTACTCCTTGCGGCCTTAGTGGCCTTACATTTGGCGGCCGTAGTGGCCTTTCGTCTGATTTACGCCTAGCACCTCGTTAGTTGCTGCGTAAGGCGTGAATTCAGCCTCCTGCTCGCTCGGAAATTCTGGTCTGCGAATATCCGCCTAACCCTCACTATACTCCACGTTTCTATCCTGTGATCAAAATTTGCGCATTTATCGTGTCATATTTTGTGTTTTAATAAATTGTTCAGTTTCTCTTGCGTACCTAGTTGAAAGTCCATGAAATCCGGTCTAATGCTTGTTCACATTTTTCTCACATATTTCTGACAATCTTGGGGGGCCGAACCTAAAACCTGTGAACTTGGGGGCCGAACCTAAAACCTGTGAAGAAGTATTTGATCGCTTTCTGGACTCAGCCCTAGTAGACAATCGAACAATTTTTTTTGGTGCCTAAACTTCGGGAATTTTTTTTTCGATTTTGTCCTGCTGTCGATTTTGTCCTGCCGTTTATCCGTAGGGGTGTCACAGAGTGCTACACCCTAGGGTACGGTTGGGGACTTCTACATCTGGCAACCCACGTCTGTGGCAGCGTGAGGTTGATCACAAACCAAGGCGGTCTCTGGCTGCGTGCCTGATCGAGGAGTTCTACTTAGGGGAGAAGTTAGTGAACGGATAGAAGGACCCCTACGGATTACTAGGCTTAGTGCATATTCCTTAGAGGTTAACGGACTTACCAAGTTGACGTTGGGGCGGCTACAGCATCGAGATCAAGGCAGCGCCAGTCTGAGTGAGTAGCGGGCGGCCTTTGCGGTTATCGATCGACAAACCCCAACCCACCCTCCCTCGTTTGAATCATTGATAGAGCACGCGGGAATTGATTTTTTTCTTGGAAATCATCACTCATCCTCCAGTGACACTGTGTATTTTTCATCAATTGCTGGCCACCGAAAGATAAAGGTGACAGCATTTCGGAAGTGTGTCAAAAAAAGCATTGGCACCCTTATCCTTTTGTGACAAACTTCGTGAACTGTCTCGTGTAATTTTTGTACCGGTTTTGTCGATACAATACTGCTAGTTGGCTTTCAGAAGTTGGTCCCCGTACGACACGATCAATATGGCAAGCGGAAACGACAGGGACGAGAATATGGAGGTCGAGAACCTTCAGGTGAGCCAATCGGATTTAATGGAGATTTCAAGGGAGGTTACTAGGAACCCACGGGCCCAATTCCTGTCTGACATGAGGGCTAAAGTAAATGGGATACTGAAGGACTCCAAACTGGGGAAGGATAAGAGAAGTGATGTAGATAAAGAAATGATGAATAGTATCCATCATGTTGAAGAACACTGGTCGGGTATAGGAGTAGATTTCCCTGGAGATCTTTTGAAAGAGATGGTAGCGACGTTAGAGCAGAGGGGAATCGAAACTGTTGTTGATTGGAGGCATTATGTTAGCACCATGGAAAAGGACGGGGAAATAGTTGCTGATGTGTGCGAAATGCTTAATAGCAATGTGTTGCAGGTCACAAGGGACGTGGCCAGTCTACAAAGGAATGAGAAGGAGCCTCGCGTAGCCACCGGTACGAATTCGTCTCCTACTGTGATTGATAGCCACGGTAATAGGAATGACAGAGAATCGTTTCAGATAACACCGACTTCTCAGACTGGTTCGCAGTACTCGACTCACTCAAGAGGAATGGAGTCTCCGGCAGCGACAGTTCCGGCACTAGAGGAGACAGGTGCGTTGGTCACTTATTTGAGATCAATAGCGTGTGTGAGCCCAGGGGTATTCAGATGTGACAGGAAGGAAAATTTCAAGGAGTTTATGAGGCGGTTTAGAAAAAAGTATGGGGTGTTAGTGAGTTGTGAATCAACCCTCATAGATATTCTAGGAGATGACCACCTGGGAGGTAGAGCGAAAAATATTTTTCTGTCATTGCCCAGGGAAGCCAAAGAGCGAGGCTTCGATAGTGTTGTGGATGAGCTTGCTAAGTTGCTGGCTAGCGATTCCACTAGTGGTAGATTGAGGGCCCTCACTGACTTGAGGAATTTGAGGATAAGACCCAACCAAGATGTGGCAGAGTTCTGCGTTGCGTTGGAAAAGCTCGTTAGAGAAGCTAACCCTAATTGTTCCACTCAAGATCGTTCACTAGAGTATGCCCAGATTTTTTTGGACAATTTGAGCAGCTGGCCCGAGTATTTCCAATTGATTGGTGCGCTACATAGGGTAGAACCGCGGGAAGCCTATGATGAGGTGAAGCAATTGGCCCTCAGCATAAAACAATCCAGACGCTTCCTTGGTGTTAATCGGCAAAATGCAAGTAATTCGAACTGGAGAAACAGAGCGACTTTCTACCAGGGAGCAAGGCAAGCGAGCACCACGCAAAAAAGACCGGTCCATCAGTCAAGTAGACCAAGCGAGGCAAACCCAAGCACAGGCTTCAGGGGTAACACACAAAGGGAAGGAAACCTCCTAGGATTTCCTTGAAATGGGAATCAGGAAAGGCAAACGCTAGACACTGAGCGCCAAAGAGGGTCAGGTGCAAATAACGCTAGTAGGAAATGCTACAATTGCTTCAGTTACGGGCATATTAGCCGCAATCGCTTCCGTCCCTCAACTAGAGTGAGCCAGATCGCGCCCAGAGCAAGTACGAGCATGGCGAGAGCGAATACGAGCCCAGCTGCAACAGTTTCGGATATAGTCAATTAAGTGAGAAGTTTGGGTTTGGTGACAAGAGAGAGAATAGGGGAAGATAGCGACTTGATTGGTAAGCGGAGTTTGGCGCAGGTCAAGATGCTGGACGAAAATTTGTCGGCTCTATTAGACACAGGTTCGATGATTAGCATTATCCCAGTCAGCATCTTGGCTAGAGCGAAAGATAAGTGATATGATGTGGACAGCCTAACTGTAGTCGGTAAGGAAAAGTTGACACCTGTTTTCGACGCATCAGGCACAAGAATGAACTTCCTTGGCGCGGTTTACGTTGAAGCAGAGCTTGAAGGAGAATCATCAAGTAGAGTCGCATTTCATATCAGCGAAGCGAAAGATGACGAGTTGATAATAGGGACGAATGCACTCAAGAGCCTAGGAGTAGAATTGTCAATAAAGCGGAAATTGGTAGTAGCGAGAGACGATTCAATGGAGGAAAGACTCCGCAAGAGTGTAGCAGTAGTGGGTAGAGTTTATATCCCGCCTAGAGATGCTGCTATGGCGCATGTTCAATGTGTGGGGAAGCTGGAAGAGAATGCGGAGCGAGTGATTTGGCCCAACATGACTGGTGTGGAAGCCGGTATTTATAAAATTCAAGAATAGCAAGCGAGTATGCCGGTTTTAATAATAGTGACGAGCCTATGCTTCTGAAGGAAGGTGACAATGTAGGTTACTGGGGAAAGGCGCAGGTAAACTGAGTTTTGTGCGGACCGGAGCGAGAGATGAGGTTATGGGGTGCCAAACCATCCAGCTGCGGAATCGGGAGGTTGAGACTGAAAGCACCAACCAAAATGGGATTTAAGAGAGAAGATAGCCGGGACTCCCGTCCGCGACGAGAGAAGAAAGGGAGAGTGGTGAGGATCACCACTCTCTGTTGCGTGGGGCAAAGTGATAATTGTGAACACGTCTTTACGTGTTGCCACCTCGCTCTTATTCGCACTCATTTCACTTGTTCCTACCTATTTCCAACACTGCCATAGAGTTACGAGCGAACCCGTCATGATAAAGCGAGCGGCGCGCTGAGACATTTATGCTCACACGGGACACCAGGGCTGTACGTGCGTTACTCAAGGGCTTCGAGGTGTAGTACAGTGACCAACCCAGCTATTGTCTCGAAATTATCGTCAACATATGTGCACTAGGGGAGTGGAAGTCTGTTTTCACCGAATCTATGTTCTTTTTGCACATAATGAGCTTTTGATCAAGTAATCGAGTGTTATTGTAGCTGGAAAAGAGAGGTTAGAAGGAAATTTTGCACCAATAATCCGCCTCTCTCCGATGTCTACTTTCCTTCATCTAATCAACTGTTGGCTTCCGGATTTTATGCGAAGTAAACCATTTATCACGAAAAAAAATGTGTAGAAAGTTTAATGCTGTGAAAATCCTCAAATACTGTACGCTGAATACTACTTACTGTTTTTGAAAAATTTTCTGTTCTTTGCTTTCTGTGTTCTGTTTTCTGCCCATTTTTTGAAGATTTTTTTCTGTTTTCCGTCAAACTGAAGTTTTGGTTTTCTGTTTCCACAAAAAATTTCCGCACATCCCTGATTCAGTTGCAAGCCAGCTGATGTCCTTGATTCAAAAGATCATCGATGCCGAAGATGTGAAGTGGGCTCGCCCATCATAAAAAAACTGCAAACATGAAGCTGATAGTTTGACCCAAAATAGGGAATTTTCGCAGTTTCTTGGTATAGGTCCTACTGCTCTGAATCCAGAAAAGGGTTCAGAGAAGAAAAGTGGATAGGGATATTTTATCGCGACCGCTGCCTTTAAAAGCCTTCATTTATTCTACAGAAAACGATTGACGGATCAGAGACATATAAAATGACCGCAAAACACGAACTAATTGACCTCTGAGCAGAGTTACTTAATCGTTTCCCATGAAAATAGCACTGAAACGAATGGTGTACGCGGAACTATTCGTCGGGTCTGCGGTATCTCCCGAAGTCACTTGGCGTTGCATGCGTAGACAAGCAGACAAGCAGGCTATATCGCACGCAGTTGGTGCCGCACAATCATAGAATGCGGTGAAAATCATTTCTGAAGCCTGAACCCCACAAAACAGTGTGCCCGTAATTGAATTTTTTACGGATTAAACCGACAGCTTATTTGGCACGGGAACCTACAGTTTATAACATGAAATCATGTACTGTGCACGAGCATATTACCGTATAAAACGTCAAAAAAGGTGCCATTTGTTAAAGGCAGTGGTCACGATGAAAAACGTTATCGAAAAAACTACAAAAATCAGCTAAGATCAAAAACAGCTGAAAAGCTATGAAGGTAGCGGCGCGGTGAAAAACGGGCTAGAATTAGTGTTCCTAGGGCCCAAAGAAGTCATTTCGTGCACACGTGCACAGCGCCGACGAAAAAAACGCAGTCTCATGCCGAGCAGTCAAAAATCATCGACATTCAGAGGGAGAAATAAATGCAAATTCACCTGATAAAAACAGTTGAGCAATGAAAGGAAACACTCCAGTCAATGTTTTTGACTAGATTTGTACATAAATTCAAAGGTTCATTGATTGCAATTCAATTTCAAGCCAGCTGATGTTCTTGATATGAGAGGTCGGCTCGTCCACCATGAAAAGACAAGAAAGTTCAGGCTTCAAATTTTGATCAAATTAGTGGTTTGATGTGGAGTGGGCTCGTCCACCATCAGAAAACAAGAAAGTTCAGGCTTCAAATTTTGATCAAATTAGTGGTTTGATGTGGAGTGGGCTCGTCCACCATCAAAAGACAAGAAAGTTCAGGCTTCAAATTTTGCCCAAAACAGTGGTTTGATGTGGAGTGGGCTCGTCCACCATCGAAAGACAAGAAAGTTCAGGCTTAAAATTTTGCCCAAAACAATGGTTTTTTCGCGATTTTTTCTTATAGATTCTTATACTCGAGACCTAGAAAAGGGTTTAGAGAGAAAAGGACGGCAAGCATATTTGATCGCGACCACTGCCTTTAAATAATGCGTTGATGGGTGCTCAAAATCATCTAGTTTTCGTGTATACTATTTTGAGTTCCCCCAAAAAATGTGACTTGTTTTCTACTAAAGAGCGAGCGCACTATCTCATTGTAGATGACAGTCTACATAGTGAATGTAGGGGCAACTTAGGTAGATCGCCGCTCGCTATCGAAACCCCGTTGGCCGGTGGTGTCGCCAACGCCGCACGACCAGCCGCAATGATCGTTCCTGTTCCATCCACTAGACTCGATTGGATTAGGAGACTCGGCCTCACAGTCGAATCGCTTATCCAACAATTACAATTTATCCAAGTTCGCTGTACCTTCGGAGGGGATCATTTTTTAATCGATTCTTCAAAGTGTCGCTCGCGAAAGTCCGGCTGTAAAACTTCGAATACAGATTATATGAGCGAGTGTAGTGCATTATCTGTGCCTTCGTAACAAAACGGGGATCTTAGTGATACTTCGCGTTCCCCATTTAAAGCTGACGCAAACTCGGTGCGCCTATGTTGTAGCATATGGCACCGAGCTAGCGCCAACACTCAACAGAGAACACGAAGTATCACTAGGATCCACGCCGACTGTAGTCATAATGTTACTTAGAGAATTCGAAAAATTCGATCCTCATAAATCTTCAAACTACTGCCTTCGAAAATGAGTACAATTATTGCTCCCGAATTAATCGTGCAATTGCTACTTGAGACCCCGCAAGTTAGTAGCGCGTTAGAATCAATTGCAAAAATGTTATCCTCCTAACTTAAAGTAAATCTAGAGAATTCCAGCCTACACTGTAATACATTAGATACTAACTTAGATTGTGAATACGAGTGGACTGTGTGGATCAGCAAACATCTTTGCTCAACGAGAAGAGTAGGTCTCCTTCAAACTGGTCTTTAAAAAAAAGGACCAGATTCTGTCTAAAGCAAGGATCATACTACCCGCGGCTAGCGACAGCGATGGTGCATATCGGGCATATCGATGTTCACCGACATTGATAGGAACATCGCTTGTCGCTGGAAGTATGATCTTGAGATAATGATTCCCATTTTTGAAAAATAGCGCGCGGATTTTCCAGATTACCATAGTTAGCGATAACTTAATTCTCTATTCAAATGTCCAGCAAAATTCTATTACCTCAGACACTGCGAGGGGGGAAGCACCTGACAAGAACGCCTGAATAGAGCCCATTTTCGGCTTGGGCAGCGACAGCAGCGGCCTCCCCGAGGGAGATTCAGAGAGCGGTCCTGCTCATGCCCGGCGCTCGCTCACCCTAGGGTGGGTAGAGATCTAGTTGACCCTGGATGAGGATCGAACCCTGCCGTGTCGAGCGATCGGCAGCGCATCCTGCCACTACGCCACTCCAGCTCGGGTAACAACCATAGCGAGATAGACGAGTGTACTACAGGGAACTGCACCTATTTTTCACCGTCTTTGAGTCCGACCTTTTGTCTTTGGAGTAAATTTGCAACAAGTCGCGATCCACGTTTATTTCTATTTTCCGCCAAAACCTGCCTATTTTTACAGAAAACAAAAAAAATGGCTAAAAATGGGCAGAAAACAGAAAATTTCGCAGACCCCTTGTGGTGATCAAATGGCGGTTGCTAGTATCGGAGACGGAACCGCTCATAGTAAATCAAAGCGCCTGAAAGTAGTAAATTCAGCCATTCGCACAACGTGAAGAGGATAATGAATAAGAAGGACTGCATGTATTTGACCATTTATGAAGCGCATCCAGAGAAGTGTTTCTGCGAAAAATTATGAAGTGCGTTTATTTTAAAAAATCTTACCACTTTCCATGGAGGGTGTCGCACCGAAAAAAAAAGTTCTGCGAGCGATGCATCAACCCATTTTTAGTATATTCCTGAATTTTATAATGTCGCTTCACTTCAAATTAGTTCGAAAATGCCGTTTGAGTTTCTGATTTTATAATTATGTATTGATATTTTTATATTTCTTAAATAACATTTTCAAGTTTCTAAAACTGGATCAAAATGCTGAACAAATTGACGTTTTTCAACCAAATTATAAGTACTAATCATGAATAAGTATCCTGATTGGACGCAACAAGGGCTAGCCCCGGCTCCCGGCTGCTGTCAGGAACCTTGCTGCTCCCCCGTCCCTCCCGCCTCCTCAAGAGTGTTGATACACGATGGCCACCACTAGCGCCCCGCAGTTGCGAAAAGCAGCTGCTGGGACACGCAGCACGTCGATATTCGCGCCTGGACCACCAGGTCCTGTCACGATTACCCTGTCTCCCAGCAAGAATTTCATCGAGCTGTATGCTGTAACAGCGATTCACCGCAACAGAGTAGCGGAATTTTTCCCCGATAAGGACAGTGGTTGGCTCGCGCACAAATTTCTATGGTGTATAAGAGCAGAAAAAATATTTAACGAGCAGAAGCGCCATATTCAAGCGCGAGATTGTGCGCGTGTCCCTTTCTTATGCATACCGGCTCTGTACGTTATGGGCGCACTCCGAAATGGCGATTGTCGATCGCTGTCCATCATTTTATCATTTTGTGCTGCGGTTTCCGCTGCTCTTCCTTATTTCAGCTGTTTCCTTCTTCATCGGGTTAGATTTTTTGAATTAGTAAGTCTGAGGGATTTTATGCTGTGCGCGAGGAAGGTCGATAGATCGACTGAGTTTTTGAAGCGTTGTTTCAATTTTGAAACACTAAGTAAAGCTCAAGGAGGTGTCGAAAATTAAGGAAAACGCAGTAATCCGCTAAAGAAATCAAAATTTCAAGGAAAAAATCACTTTTTTTTGAACATATAGGATTCCAGAGAAAGTGACCCTTATAGAAGCTAAAATTGGAAGAGCTATCTAGCCGTGTCATACATATAAAAGATCCCAATGAAACTGTTCACATCTCTGCAGGATTGCATGAACGACTGTGGGACGTAACTGGGTTTCTTGGAATAAATTCTCAAACCATTAGCGCATCATTCCCGACTTTGGTTTTACGCTGGGCTACGCTTGGATTCCATCAGGCCGCACCTGCGAGGTGCTGATTGGGATCTGATCAGGAAACATGGAGATGCAGTGCCGTCTATGAGAAAGTTCGCCACGATAGTGCCGGGAAAGTACCGCGGCCCTCGACTGGGCCGCGATAATTCCGCGATCGTACTGCAGCGGCTCCGTAATCAGACGATTTTGTTGCAGTGTCTTGAGCCTTGCCATAGTACCGCGGCGGCTCCGCGTTAGGACCGCGCCGGCCCCGCGAGGATGCAGCAGTGAACCCGCGTGGAGTACGATGTAGAATACCGCTCGTAGGATTTGGTCAGAAGGCGCGCGTGGTCGGGCTTTAGCGTCTTTTTCTCAAAACTCACTTCAAAATCAACTCTGAGCGAAACTAGGGTGATCCTGGTGTCAAGGGCTACCAAACGGTATAGCCCATGATGGGGCTTCGTTTTGAACTTACGAAATTTGACAGGCAGGGGTACTGTATATTACCATTTGCCTCGTGGCTCCCACCACACCGTCTGCAACGCGCTGACGGTCTGTGGCCTCGCCGACTCGCGTTCTGCCTTTCCCCAGCACACGTTCAGCCTTGCACACCCCCTATTCAGGCTTTCTCTCGCATCAAGGTCAGCAGCGCTGATTTTCGCGGGTCCCTCTGCCACCAACCCTTTCGGGGTGGGTGCGTTTACTATCCAATGCGCTCGGAACTAATCGACGCATGTTACGTGAATATAACACGCCTCGCCTCCGTCGGTGGCGCGCGCGCTCGCCTCGCGGTGTCGCATTGGAGCGCTCTTTCTCACAACACAAAGCAGGTTCACACCGATACACTATCCAAGCTTGGATAACTTGCGATATTTAGTGTATGTGAGGAGTACAAAGGCCTCTGCACAGCTTTGATAACTATTGATAACTACAGTATTGGGGAATACGTCGCCCAAAAACCGCGATTCTCGTGAAAAATACTAACCTGAGTCCACAATTACTGAGAAACCCGAGCTAGAAACTTTGAGCAGGAACTGTAAAATTCGTGCAGGACCCACTTCTTTTTGGCTTCCATGCCTCTAAATCTACATATTGTCCTTATTGGGCTGAATACTTATTGGGCTAGATAAATGTAAACAATACACACATTCTACGGTACCTTATAAGCACAACCCAACCTCAAAATCGTTTTCCGTTTTTCTTGCTTAGCTTTCTGAGGATTTCGGGCTAATCACAATGGTGTCTCCGAAATCGCTCAGAACCCACCACGGACACAGCCATTATCCCAAATTCAAATATTCGCTGTTTCAGCAGGGAATCATAGACCTGCTTTTGAGACTCAATGATCATGCACTATACTTCGACTGAGTCGAATGATTCGAAAAATCGGTCGATTGAAAAAGTCGACTTCGAATTATTCGAAAAGTCGAAAATTCGGAAAAGGCTAATTCCCGAATTATTCAAAAATCGAACATACGAAAAGTTCAAAATCCCGAATTTTTCGAAAAGTCGAATATTCGAAAACGTCAAGTTTCCGAATTAGTCGAATATTCGAAAAGTTCAAAATCCCGAATTATTCGAAAGTCGAATATTCGAAAAGTTTAAAAACCTGAAATATTCGAAAAGTCGAATATTCGAAAATTAACGGAAACATTCGAATGAATTCGATAGTCGACTTTTTTGTATAAATTGATTTTCCGAAAAATTCCATTGACCCACGAGCAGGTTGCGCGCCAAGGATGCACACTGACGCAAATTGTAGATGTGTTTCGAAATCAAGATTGAGCGAAACTATCAATGATGACTCACTCATGTGTCACGCGACTCGAAAGGAGTCCTCACCATAAGGGCGTTCAGAGCTCATTCGTGACGCGACGCTGTAATTAAGGCTCCGGCATAGTGACAAAGGTGTGAGCGACGCGAGCGAGCGAGCAAATGGGGCGTGGCCTTAAAAACTCCGCGGCGGAGTCGCCGGCGACCCCGCACAGTGTGATTTTGATTAGAGCGCGGATGCAGTTTAAAGACTCTCATTCCATCATTCTGGTGCTGCCGAGATGTGTGCCGTGGCAGTGTGGAGGAAAGAGGTACTTTTTCGGAACAGACGACCTACTAGAGAAATTTCATGAGAAATGATCATCCCACTAAAGCCGTCGAATGATTCAGTCTTTTTCAAACACACTGAACTGTTTGATGTGACTAACCGAGCGGTTGGTCATGCCCGAACAATTGCTATTTACACTGTATTCTTCAGTTGGGGCGTCTATTCCGAAAGAGCACCAATAAAGAAAACCACCTCCATGCGAACCGACGTCAACTTCTCCGTGAAGAGGGTTTTTGTCATGGGAGAGGTGCTGGCTGGTCGCAGCTCTTCTAAAGATTCTGCTACAAAGGGTCGGCGTCGAGAGGGATCCAGGACCCGCTCAGAAGTACCCATGTGCCACTTGCAGCAAGGATGTCACCTGGAATGGAAAAGTGTTCAATGCTTTGGATGTCAGAGGTGGGTGCACCTCTCCTGTTCGTGCCTCAGTTCTGTGAGGCATCACGATCCTTCATTCCGTTGTGTTCAGTGTTCTCCCCCAGCAACTCTAATTCCTCATTCTCCAAACGCCCCCTCTCTATTGTACATATTACCCTCAACAGCCTTCGAGCCAGGCTATCTGAGCTCTCTCTTTTCGCACGCACTCATCATCCTGATGTTATGATGGCTCAGGAAGTCAAGCTGTCTCCTTCCGCTACCGCTCGACATCCTACCAGTCCTGGCTATACTGCTCATCATGATCCAAGGTCATCTCTCGGCGGAGGAGTTTCTACTTTCGTATTATCAAATCTACCCTCGTCTCATACCAAACACCCCCAAGGACGGTACTCTTGAGTACCTACCTATCCATCTCCCTCTTAAAGGCAGCATACGCGCTCGTAAGCATAGTCGAGATAACAGCATAGATAGGTCCGCACGGCCCGTACTATGTCGTCAACGACGTTTGAAGCGCTGAAAACTGTCTAGGATGGAAGTATTTGACAATTTTTGAGCAATCTTGCCTTCCACGCCCGTATTTTTACACCCCTTTTAGTAACAGAATGAGAATCGATACTTGTGAAAACGTGTGATAATTGAGAGTGATAGCACTATCAAATGAGAGTGCACGAGAGAAATAGCTTGGTTTACTTGAGTATAACATGTTTGTGCACTGATAAAATCCTCCATTTCAAGAGGTCAGCCACAGTAGAGCGGCATTCTCGAAAGTGGACGAGAGTCATTAGGTATGTAGACATGTTATACTCAAGTAAACCAAGCTATTTCTCTCGTGCACTCCCATTTGATAGTGATATCACTCTCAATTATCACACGTTTTCACAAGTATCGATTCTCATTCTGTTACTCGAAGGGGTGTGAAAATACGGGCGTGGAAGGCAAGATTGCTCAAAAATTGTCAAATACTTTCATCCTAGACAGTTTTCAGCGCTTCAAACGTCGTTGACGACATAGTACGGGCCGTGCGGACCTATCTATGCTGTTATCTCGACTATGCTTACGAGCGTGTATGCTGCCTTTAAAACGCCTATATCTCTTTTTAATATCTCTATCCCTCCTAGCACGTCCTGTTCCCAATCTTATGACCCTACTCCTTCACTCAAGCAGATGTACGACTGCTCCCTTTCACCCTCTGCTGTCTTCGCAGGCGATCCTCTAGTCCAGACACATCTCTTGTATCTTCTAATCTCTCTAGCGCCTGCTCTTGGTCGACCGCTACAACTCTGTCCAGGGATCATATCCCCGTTTTGTTCATGTCGATCTCTCTAATTCTCTAGCTTCTTATTCAGGTATCAGTCGAATATCGTATCTTAATTTTTCCCTTGCAGAATGGCGCTTGTTAAGGGAGGAAGCACTTCGCCATGTGGATGACTACCCATGGAATGGAAACGTGCACCAGAAGGAACGTCAATTGACTGACGCGATTCGCAAGGCCATGAAAGCAGCCATTCCGGAGGGCCGAGTTAAGACCTTCTTTCCCAATGTCACCAGGGAAATCTTGGAGAAGATAAGGACAAGGGATGCCGAGAGAGTCGCAGATCACCTGGATCCGACCATTGCTGAGCTGGATAGCGAGATTAAGCGCGATCTGGACAAGCACAGGAAAGAGTGTTGGGAGAAATTGAAAGGAATTTCTAGAGTGACGGAGCATCAACTTGGTAAGTTCTAAAGAAGATCTGGGGCAAGAGCACCTCCACCAACTATTCTACGATCGAGTTCGAGAATGCAGTTTTCAAATCGGGAAAGGAGGCTGCAACTGCTCTCGGAAGGAATTTTTCACAACTTAGGCTAAGAGAGGGAAACGGAACCGAGTGACTGTAAGAGAGCTCTGTAAGTTGCCACTCATGAATGAATCAGAAGCCGTGACGCCCGCGCAAAAAGGTGGTCAAAGAGATGCGCAAGTCCAAGGCTGTAAGGTATAGCTTTATACGAACGAAATTTTCGGAAAATTTTTGAAAGATTTTTCGAATTTTTTTCGTCTGTCGAAAACTAGTCAAACGAAATTTTTTCAGATTCCGTTCGTTCGAAATTTCTTCGAACGAAATTTCTTCAAATTTCGTTGGTTCGAGATTTTCTCGAACGAAAATTTTTCATTTTTCGTTCGTTCGAAAGTATTTCGTAAGAAAAAATTTCGATTTTTGTTCGTTCGACATTGTTTTCGAAATTGTACAACTATAGTGTAAGGCCGTATGGTATTAGTCCAGCTGTCTTCAAGAAACTGCCGAGTGAGATTATGCCAATCCTGGCTGACGTCATCAACACGTCCTTCCGCACGTGCATCTTACCCCAAGACTGGAAAGCGGCAAGCGTCATTCCGTCTCCCAAGCCTGGTAAATCGCCATCCACAGCGAGCCAAGAAGTCTTTTATCACCAGTCGTCAAGGTCACTGGGGAACTGATCGTGAAGGAGCTTGCCGAGCATAGTAACAAACAGCAGCAGTAACATGGATTCCGCAAAATACACTCTACCAGCACGGCGCTGCTGCAGATTGTGAGCTATGTTTTGGATGGCTTCAAGGCCAAAAAATCTCAACGCACTGTTGGAGTGGCCCTTGGACCTCACGAAGGCTTTTGACTCTGTCAACTTGAGCATAATGTCTGAGAAGCTATCGAGGTCCACCGTCCCGCCTTGGCAGAAGCGATGGATAACCGCACTCATCAAAGGGCGCCGAGCAAAAAAGCTGTTTCAAGGACATGTCTTTCATAGCATCCCTATTGCCGCCGGTGCTCCTCAAGGAGGAGTTATATTTCAATGTAATGCGCTATTCCTTGTCCAAATGATGTTCGCATTGATATTGATTAAAAGAGACGCTCCATTTTCAGAAAAAAATGACGCAAATGGAAAAAAATTACATTGAATTTCACAAAAACTGGCGCTATTCCACTTTTTGAAATTCAGTTGGAACTTTTCGCTCGGGAGTGCTGCCAGGATTAATTTGGGGGGTCAACTCGAATATGAGATTTGTTGGGCGGCTTTCAAAAGGCTGTGGAAGGTCACACCGAAACGTATATCTTCATCGGTAGTTAAACGCTCTGGACTTATGTAGGCGCAACCTTGCCTAGAGTGCGTCTTTTTGAGTGCTGATCACGATGAAATTCACCATCGGCTCAAGATTTTCGTGGATGGCTAATTTCTTCGGTGTATAAAGCGTCACTCAGCCACAATAAGTGATCAGTGTCTTGAAAGCCTGCATCAATGGAATTTCAGTTCAATCTAAAATTGAACAAAATCACCTCCCACACATCGCAATCAGTTAAAAAGGGTCAGGAGTAGTTAGTAGTGTTCCATTTCTTTTTTGACTTGCAAAATGAATTTACGAACTCATAGTTTATTGAAAACATTCCTTTAATACTTCTGGTCGTCTTCGCCTTTGCCAATCACTTCATCACCTCCACTCTTCTCTACTGCCTTAGACCCCCTTCCCTCCACCCTTGCGCAGCTCAGACTCCGGGTGTGAATATCCACACCCCGCGCCGTACCCTGGGCAGGACGAAAACAAAGTCCAGCTTCATGTTGAGCACCCACGATTGAACCCATTTTAGATTACAGAACATTAGACCTTATTATTAAGAGGAGATGAAGGTGCACTCTGTCAAGAATATAATGTGTGCATTCGGTAGTGGTAGCAATATTGCGTCAACTCTATTTGCAGGCGACCGGCGGATGACCGATCACGTCGTTGAGGACTCTCTGTCACGGCGACCCGTCGCACCCGCGGCGAAATATGCACTAGGCCTAAGGGCGGCACGCGCGGGAGGAGCGGTGGACTATGAAACTTCTCACCGCGAGGAACAACTTCATCTGTCCGAGCCAGATTTACTCTGTTTGCTCGCTCGCTTGTGCGGGGCGAGGGTAGAGACAGAAAGAAACTGTGGGGAGAAGGAGACGCAGCGTACGCACGCAGAGGCACGCGACGAACGGAACTAAATCACACTCGGAAACAGAGGACATGAAATCTCTGGCGCCACCGCCAAGGCGGTGCGGGTCAAAGTTGGGCCTTAACTGTGACATGCACGGAAATTCCTGGTTTCCACTTGCGTATACGGTACCGTAGGATGGTCTAATAATTCTTAAAGGTAGTGTTCACGACAAATCTCGTTCTCGAGGTTTCAGTGCGAATTACTAAGTTGGCAGATGCTGGAGGGGATAGGGTCAAAGAAAGCAGCGAAAACGGGTCAGAAATCGATAAAAACGGCTTTGAAAGTTATCCCAGTGCGCCTACCTATACCGGTCCGCCCCATCATTCGGACGAGCTTGTGGCATCGCACACGTTTCGATAGGAAATTGCCAGGCAACTCTGCCGCGTCCAGCCTGATCGATTCACGCAGATTTCGCGGTTAGCACGCGCTTGTGGAAATCAGCAGGGCCCATGATCCGCGTCCACGCCCTGAACGTTAGAAACCGTTATTTTAGCCTATTCTGAACGTTTCCGTCGGCTGTTTCTTCACTATTTGTCACCTCACGACCAATGGAGCCCATTTTTGGGTCGAACTCGAGTGCGATATTCATCGTGAACTTCAGTGTTGGAGTGGACCTAAACTGAGAAGTCGTTGCGAATTTCAATCTTCGAAACCTATTCAGACACGAGATACACGACGCGGGTGCGATCCCGTCAGGTGCTTGATTTTTGCTAAATTCTGAATCTCTCATAACCACAACGTTTCGAATGATCGAGGAGTGTGGGTATGTTCCAAATCGCGACACCAGAAATCGACTCTGACATGATATACAAGACCAGGGTTCTATCCCGCCAGGTGCTTAATTTTTGCAAAACGTTAGACCTCACGATTTTTTTCGCAAAGTCGGAGTCACAAAAGTGGGATAATTGAGTCGGTAGTCGTCGAGTTATACTACATACAAACTTTCACTGTGTAGGATGGACGTTGAAAAGCGCTGCAAGGTACGGGCTAATACCTGATGCAGGTGAAAATCGGCAGCAGCATGGAAGCACATTAAAATACGTATACACTCCCTTTCAAAGATAGAGATCAAGACTCTCCTTCCCCCCTGCGTACAAACGACCGCTTTTGAAGGCCCCTTGCACTCCGAGAATGACTCCCTTGCTAAAAAAATGCGAGTCGTTCGAGGCCCATTATACGTGGAACATTGCCACCTTGCACTCCGAGGATGACTCCCTTGCTAAAAATTACGAGTCTTCGCAGAGCCCTTGTATTTGGAACACAGCCCAGTTGCTTACCGAGAGCGATCCTCTCGCTAAAATCTACGATTTGATGTTTTGTGAATTTCTCACCTTCCTTGATGCCAAAAGCAAAGGGCCGGGGAACGCCCACGAAACGCCCCTTATCATTAGCAAAGGAGTGACTTAACTCTCGCACCTCTCCTGCTAGTCGCTTGCTGTTACTGAATTGCCTGAGCACGTCGAGAGATAAAACCGTCGATTTTTATTCACATTCCTTGTGGATAACATGCAAAGACTGGATTTATACAGTTTCTGTTATTCGATCTGAAACAGCAGGACTGGTAGTAATGAGTGTGTCTAGGCGCTAAACCATGGAAGCGGCTAGCGAAATGGGCAGGAGTAAAGGCTGCTAGCAGAGGTGTCTCTGCATCTCCTTACAGCTAGCAGAATGAAGTCTTCCAGCAGCGGTGCTGGACCCTCCTCTCTAGTTTTCGCCCTTTTCAGTGTTTGGCACTTCGAGACTACAACCTGACTGTATTTATATAGAAACGAGTATTTAGCACTGCACGTTCCTCATTCGGATGCTGCTCTCGATTAAAAAAAATGTTTGAATCAAATCATTCTGACGGATTCACTTTGGTTTGTAATTTCACTTATGTTATGGCCCAGGCTCCAATGGTTTCTCACTCTAATGCAGCATTGCGGCTTATCTGCAAAACACTAACAGTGGGTGTGTGTAGGGCTGCGATTTCTCTGGGAAGGTCCTGCATCAGCAAACGTTTAGTCATGTCAACCTCTTTGTATACATATCTTCATGCTTTCTCTTTTTATTTACCTTGATTTAGGAGACTTCGTTAACTGCTACAATGTATCTTTCTTTCAAAAACCCAAAGCATAATTTTCCTTTAATAATCCGCACATTTTGGTCTTTTTCCATTCCTTGCCGTGTTGAGAATTTAGATCGCATTTTTTTCCCACAATTCATGGAAGTTATCAGAGACGTCTGAGATTTGCAATTCAGCAATTAGTTGGGGCAATTAATTCCTTCTCGCTAAGCAGAGTATGAATGCCTGAAACAACCGCCTAAGTGCAGATTACGGATGTTCCCAACAATTTCCAAGTTAAGGATAGCACTTGTGGTCTAATTTTCCAAAACACGATATTGGCGAGCAGAGACCAACATTCGCAAGGTAATGCCAACTTGTAAGTTTTTGATAACCTTCAAAGAATTAAGGAAACTAAAATGACGAAATTTTCAACACACGGCATGCGAGGAAAGAAAAATCAGACTTTGAGGGATTTCGAGGCAAATTCATGTCATTTTCGGATGTTTTTGAAGACTTGAGAAAAATAAAGCAAAGTAAAATGCCCGATTTTCCAATGTACAGCATGGAAAAAACCAGAATCTGCGAATGATTGTTACAAAATCATGCAGATCCCGGATGTCTTCGAAAACTGCCGAAAAAAATACATAAAATGAAACGCAGTTCAAACCTCTGCACGCGTCATGGAACGAAATTTCATTTAAAAATATGCGGATTACTTGAAAAATGATTGATGTGTGAATTTTCAGGAGGAAAAAGATAGCGCCCTTCTCACGAAGCGCGCCTTTGTCTTGAACTGATGTCATTTGAGGCCTTTCAAGACCTGTTCAGGGTGTTCGTGGTGGGACCCAATGCGCGTTGGCGTCGGTTTGGGAAGCGCGGTCCTTTATGTTCATTCTAGGCTTGTCTGCCTCGGAGAGAGGTTGCTTGTTTTCAAGTCATTGTTTGAGTTTTGTGTTTCGTACATATTTTGTGGTTTCGTTCTCAGTTGAATCGAGGTTATGCTTCAGCGCCTTTTTTTGGCTGTGAAATCGTTTGCATATAATTCTTTGGCGTGTGATTTATCCTGGTTAGTTAGTTCTTGGGCATTGCTTTGATTTCCCGTGGTTGGTTAATTCTTGGGAGTTGCCGTGGCTTTTGGTAGTTGGTTAGTTTTTCGGCGTTGCTGCGAATCGTTGCGGATGTATCCAGGTATAAGAGATTCTACCAAACTTTTTGGTTTACCTATCCTCCATCTGTTCATAAAAAATGAACAGTTATTCACCCCTTGTCTAGTACAAGTTTGTCTATAGTGTTTTTCTTTTGTTCACGTTTCGATCACAGGGTCCTCATCTAGTGGTATTCAATAGAAAACATTTTTTCAGAGGTGGAATTGCTTAGCACGTTCGTTTTCGAGTGTTTTTTGAAGCGTTACAGCCTTCGTCAGTAGTAAGGTCGTCTTCTCGTTGTTCCCAGCTCAACCTCAACTGCAACAGCCGTTCCAAGCCTTTCCAGCAGCCCAACCCGTTCCGGTCCTGCAAAATGGAGAATACCCACAGCCATTCTGCCAGTTCCCACCAAACAGAGGTTTCAATGCTCGCAGAAACCCGATCCAAAGAGGATGCTATAATTGTGGACAGCTCGGCCACATTGCAGCGTCATGCAACATTGTCAAGAGAAACCCACCGCAGTGATTTTGTTGCTGGTGGGATTTCGAAACACAGCGGTTTTTGGTTGTCTCTTGATCTTTCCAACTTAGTAAAGTCTTGGATTACCGAGGGAGTGAGAGTAAATTTTACAGAGCTGCCTCCTTCTCTTTCGTTTTGACCCAATAATCGTAAATCCGCGGAAGTCCACTGTGATTTTGTCGATTGGTCGATTGAAGACATGTTGTCCACTTGTGCTGTAGAAGAAGTTGAAGATGAGCCGTGTGTCTGGTCGCCATTGTCGGTGAGCGAAGGTAAAAAAATGCGTCTCATTCTAGACGTGTCTTGGCTTAATTCGTTCGTTGTTAAAGAGACCGTCAAGTTTGAAGACATTTCAAAAGCATGGGACCTCTTGAGAAACTCAAAATTCTCAGCTTCGTTTGGCATGAAATCAGGATATCATCATGTTCCCATTCATCCAGGATATCATCATGTTCCCATTCATCCCATTTTTTTTGGAGAAAGTACGGTATAAATCTTTGTCTTTATTTGGATGACGGTTTGATTTGTGGCAATGCAATTGACGAGGGGAATGAAGCAGTGAGAGTTGTTATGAAAGATTTCGAACGATCCATTCCGCGCGATAACAGTAGGCTAAATCCGCAAGCGCAGGGCCACTGGCTCGGTTTCGATATTGATCTCAGTGGAAGAAGAATCGGCATTTCTCGTGAGAGAATGCTTGCGACCGTGCGGCGATTGGAGAGCATGCGGAGCTCCATGTATCCTACGCTGAGAGAGCGTTTAGTATTTGTGGGCTCTGTGATCTCTATGTGGTTTGTTTTAGGCGCTGGAGCGCAGTCCTTCACTCGAGCCCTGAACGCAAGAGTTGCGAATGAGCCCAGATCGTTGGAGACGCACAAACCGCTGAATCAAGACGAGCTTGTGGAATGTGATTATTGGAGCGATAGACTTCAGGATGGTCCGTTTTTTGGGTTTTTCGACTCTAGGAATTTAAAACCTTCCTTTTCAATTTGTTCTGATGCTTCGGAAAAAGGACTAGAGGCGGTTTTGTTTTCAAGCCATGTTAGGGAGAGCATAAGCCGTAATATTCCAACAGATTTTTTGCTCGGATCTAGTACATTTCGAGAGTTATTGGCTCGCAAATTCGCCCTGGAAACGTGGGACGATAGAGTGGCAGGTGTAGACGTCGAGTTCGGAATGGATAATCAGGGGGCCGTCTCGATTTCAGAGAAGGGTAGTACGAATCCTAAACTTCATTCTATCGCCAATGACATCTTGACTATTGTTAAGCGCTACAATATATCTCTGCTTGTGAAATGGATTCTTAGGGCACTTAACACAGAGGCAGACTCCGCAAATAGAATGCTTGATTATGACGATTGGGAAATTCAGCACAGCGATTTGAAACTGAATTGCCAGCTGTGGGGCCCTTTTGTTCTAGATGTCTTCGCATCCTTTGAAAGCAGGAAGGTCAATCTGTTTATAGGTCGGTCCAGCTCAAACTCCCAGGATCAGATAGGTACGGACGCTCTGGCAATGGAAAATCGTCCGTTTTGGTTCTCAGGTATGTTGTGGCTGATACCACCTCCAGATTTGGTTCATGCGACTTTGAGTATTCTGAGAGAGGTGCGTGGGAGAGGAGTTTTGGGGTTCCATATTGGCCGTCTCATAGGTCGTTTTCGGGTCTCAAAAACTTGGGAGGCGGCCGGATTGAAGCAGTGTGGGACGGGGTCCTCTTCTCTGTAGGAACAAAAATAATCGCCGTACCCTCCATTCCTTCTCAAGCATTCCCATTTTAATTTTCCTCTTTTCCTTTCCTATTTGTGTTTCTGATATTCTCATCGTGTCCTAGACCGCTTAGACCCCTAAACTTTCAGTGACCCTCGGCTTTGTTTCTTCTAGCAGATAAAGCCTCGTTCCTGTCAGGTGAAAGAGTTCTAGACAAAGGCGAAGAAGAGTGAGGGGGTGTTTAGGGCGAAAACGTATCGAAGTGAAGTGTGAGCCATAAAGCGCCCTTCTCACAAAGCACGCCTTTGTCTTGAACGGACGTCATTTGGAGCATGTTAAGACCTGTTCAGGGTGTTCGTGGTGGGACCCAATGCGCGTTGGCGTCGGTTCGAAAAGCGCGGTCTTTTATGTTCATTCTAGGCTTGTCTGGCTCGGAGAGAGGTTGCTTTTATTTATTTATTCATTCTTTTCGGAGGCAAAAATGAATAAATGAGTGAAAATAAATAAATTGAAAAAAAGTCTAGCTGAACAAAATGTATAGTGAAAAAAAATATTTCAGCTCTCGATTCTCGAGAGGAGGCTATTCTTCTGCTGAGGGACAGTGCACGGGAGATGCGCTAACCTGTTGAGGAAACCTTGGATTACCCCCTCCCTAACTTCAAATCACCGTCTACTCTCAAAGCGTACAACAGAATCCTTGAAGAATTTCGCACATGGCAGCGGCAGGGACGGATCGAGAAAAGTGCGGATGATTCAGTGGGCGCAGCCGTTTTCTTTATTAAGAAGTGCTCCACAGTGTGCTCTCGTACATTGGCTACATTCGTTTCTGCGCTAGCCTTCGAGAAATTGGGAAGAAGTCCGGAAGAGATCGATAGATGGACGGTTCTGGACGAGATTGTAAGAGCAAAAAAGAGGTCGGAGACTTCAGGCAACAAGGTTTTGTCTCAGATGAGAAGTGGACTACGCTACTGGACGCTGCAGCTGGGTGGACAGAGTTCGAGTTCTGTTGGTTTTCTTGTTTTGCGGTCTTATGAGGATTTCCGAGGCGGTAGACGTGCGGGTAGATGATGCGTCGGATGAGGGTCAGTCGTGGAGAATTGGAATATCGGTAATGCCTGCATATTCACAGTATTTCTTCGTTTCCATAATGTGTTTACTAAAACTCTGATTTCAGAAGTCGAAAACAAATCAATCCGGAAGGGGAGCCGCGGTCTTCCTCAGGAAAGAAGCATGGTTCGATCAATCGTTGGAACGATGTATGCGCACCGCTGGAGGTATTCAAATTCTTGGTTCGCCCAATGGAAAGAAATCATCAAGAAACGCGGCCAGCTCGGAAATTCGCAGGCTCTGTATTTCTTCCGGTTTGAGGCTTCTTTCACCTCATATGTTTCGTAGGGGAGGCACTACGAGGGCTCTTGATGAGGGGGTAAACTTCTCAGCTATTCAGCGGCGAGGTAGATGGTCCAGTTCAGACTTTATGAAACCCTATTTGTTTTCATCCCAAGTTTCCCAGGAGGGTTCAGCAGTTTTGTTGAGGCCTTACAAGGGATGACTGCGAACACAAAGTGGAGTTTTGAAGAACGGTCTTTTGAGAGTTGTAGAGGGCGTAAAAAGGAACAATTTAAGATTTTAAAATTTCACTCAGTCCTCACGGGTAGATCAAAAACTACCAAAACAATGGGTTACGGTAGGTAAAATGCCATTCAGTGCACCCTAACCTGTCTAAATCCGCCAAAAAAAAAGGAAACGGACCTCAGATTCGTGTTCAGCGCCCCAAATTACCCCCTCGGGCGGAGTTTGGGCAAAAAATAATTTCGACCTCTGAACCCCCAAAAATGGCACTGAGCTTCTTACCTCACGGGGCTCCAAAGATCGAAAAAAAATTAAGGCCCAAACTTTGCTCTCGGAGGTTATTTAAAGTGCTCGTAACGAATCTGAGGTCAGTTTGTCGATTGTCTACAGATTACGGTAGATTACGGTGGGTATACGGTATAGTTGTACAATTTCGAAAAAAAATGTCGAACGAACGAAAATCTAAATTTTCCGTTCGAAATCTTTTCGAACGAACGAAAAATGAAAAAATTTCGTTCGAAAAAATTTCAAACGAACGAAAAATGAAAAAATTTCGTTCGAAAAAATTCCGAACGAACGAAATTTGAAAAAATTTCGTTCGACGAAATTTGGAACGAACGAAATGTGAAAAAAATTTGTTCGACGAAATTTCGAACGAAGGACAACGAACGAAAAAAATTTCGAAAAATCTTTCGAAAATTTTTCGAAAATTTCTTTCCTGTACAACTATAGTATACGGTAGTTGGGTCAAAGTCTCAGATTTGACTCAAAATTTCTGAACGGGGGTTATTCGGGGTGCTGAACACGAATTTTGTCAATTTTGAATTTATGAAGGTAGATTTAGGCCCTCTACGGCATGGCAACAACCGTAATCTACAGTAAACCTCAGAATTTCGGCAAACGATTTCTAGATTCGTGTTCAGCACCCTAGATTACCCCTACATACAAGTTTTGAACCGTACCCGAAATTTTTTTCAAACCACCCTAAAAATTCCATGATGGGGTATCCTTGCCTTGCCGCGATTCTTTGAAGAACGCCTGTAACGTTTTCCCAGGGTGGTTTCTTTTCTCTTCAGGGCAACTGCGAAGAGCATACTCGGATTCTACGTCCAAAATGGTTCCAGAAAAGTACATTTAATCCAGAATGGCCAGGCTGACTAAAAGTAGTTCCCTTGTAAGATGCGTTTCTTAAAGGGTGATTCGGTTCTATTCAATAAAGATTTTGGAATTGATCATGAAACACATGCCTATAGTCTTAGATCCATGCGCTAATAAATAAATTTGCTTCATTGGATTTTGGGGTTTAGGTAAACCCACTTTTGTTTATAATAATTATTTCTGTTGGAAAAAAGATTGGTCATTGATCAAAGAACAAGTCCACGAGGTTACATTTTGTCCGAACTTTTTTTCCAGCTTGATATATCAAAACAAGTCCCCTAAAGGTTTCTCCGAATTAAGGAAGGTTTTTTTGTGGCATATGTGGGGAGAAGGGTAAGGGTATTCTTGATATTCTAGCAAATGTTGAAACCTTGAAATTTCCAAAGCTTCTAACATGGATATAAAACGTTCTTAGTTTATATCACGTTACCTCTGCGATATAAGAAAAGAGGTATAAAATTAAAAGACACTGTTAAAACTCAAAACAAATAAGGTGAACACATAGAAATGTCATTACTGTCAGCCATAATGTACTAATAGTCCCACAGTATTCGAACCATAATTCAATTGCTTCGAAATCCAACGCCTAACCGGCTGACCCACGGTGTGCTGCTAGCTCACCCCGACTATCTCATTGCAATGATCGGTGGTTTGCATGCAACGAGCAAACTTTTAAGAGAAACTTTTTTAGATGATTTCATAGCCACTGTATAAGTCACATGTGTGCTACATCCTCCCAAGCCAGCGTTCTGGTTGCCTTCTTTTTTGGCCGTTTTTGATCTACCCGTGTGGACTGAGTGAAATTTCAAAATCTCAAATTGTTTCTTTCTAACTCCTCTACAACCCTCAGAAGACCGTTTTCCAAAACTCCATTTTTCGTTCAAAGTGCTTCCTTGTTAGTGCCCATGTTGGAACTGTTTTGGTTTGTGGTCATATATCTGTTCTGTTTTTCCTCATTTATTTATTTTTCTCTATCACGGTTAGTTTTGGTTACTAGCATGTATCTAGCATGTATTCAACTCATCCAATATTATCCTCTTTTAGCATCCATGGGAACTCTATATAGTCGTAAATATGACATCGCTATATGGGTTTGCCCTGTGCCATTATGAGTCTATTCTACCTTTTTATATGCATCTTGGTTCACTAGGAAACTTGGGGTTTACCTCTTGCCTGGTTGGCTAAGTAGAGTTGTGTCTATTTGTGCGCTGATCTTTAAACACGCTTCTGATCTGTGTTTTATTGATGACCTGTTCTTGCTTTGTTGATGTTGTTATTTGTGTGTACATTAACGTGCATAACACGCATAAGTTGCAACCTCGTTAGCAGATAAAGCCTCGCTTCTGTCAGGTGAAAGAGTTCTAGACAAAGACGAAGGTGAGTGAGAGGGGTGTTTAGGGCGAAAACGTATCGAAGTGAAGATTGAGCTATAAACTGCACCACGAATTGATTATCTTGATTCGAAATAATCAAATTAAGAAAGCACAAGATTCTGTAAAGGTTAACATGAGCAATCGCAAAAAAATTGGGATCGCCGGCCAGTGGGAATCGATTCTGTCTCGGGTTTGGGACAGCTGATAACCCTTGATAGCCATTATCAATGAGTCGTCCATCGCGCCGCAAATTTAGGGAGAGGACTCGTCCACGGCCAGAAACAACCACACTTCCAAGCCGATGAAATTGGTCGAAATAATGTTTTTTTGCGATTCTTTCGTGTAGATCTTAATACTAAGCATCCATAGAAGGTTTTGCTGAAGATAATTCGACACTCATATTTCAGCGTAAATACTGCCTTTAAAGGCAGTGTTCGCAATAATCTTCAATTTTGAGAGTATTAGCTATATCGATTAAGTGGCCGCCGGGTAGAACTAAAGTGACGTAGAAATTGAGAAAAATGCACAAGAAGTACACGAAATCCTTCAAGGCACAGTCCAAGCTCAGGGACGAAATCTGAGATTTCCACATAAATGTGATCAAGACCCACCTCATACAACACCTGCCAAGTGCGAGCTCTGGATTTCTCCGAATAAGCGAGATATAGAAGGAAGCCACCCTGTGGAGCCCACATCGGTAAGCCACTTTGGCACGCCCCTTTTGCGATCTTTCGAGCCGATTAGTGGAAAGATGAGCGATGATTGTTGATCAGGATGCTCGTTCTTCCCTTCATTCTTTGCTTCTCTGTTTATTCAGGTCGGCTAGTACACATCGGGTGTAAATGACGGAAGTTAGAGGCTTCGGGCAACTCGTCCACCATGCTTCCGTAAATCAATTTTCGAGGAGCCTTAACTCCGTTCCCAATTAGTCTTGCACGAACCCAGAGACATCGTTAGAATTAGCGGGGGACCGTTTTCAAGATAGGCAGAACAACAGGGAATCGATTCTGAGGCTGGACTGTGCCTTTAAGTATCAGCCCGCTTCTCAAGTATCACAGGAAGTGTTTGTTGTGACAATGAAATCTTCTGTGGACCCGTCCTTTGCAATTCTCTACTCTCTATTGCTCCGTTCTTTCCTTGGGGCCCTAACTAACCCTGCTTTAAATAAAATATTCTTCTATTTTCGACTGATCCGATTTCCCACCGGTGACAACCACCATGAACATGTTCATCCAACCGAACAACTAGTCCATCTTATAGAAGAACGTCACTGAAATACGACGTTTTAATGCGTTTCTCGCCGTTTCTTCGTATTTTTGGTGACACTTAGACGCCAAGGGATTGTTTCATCTGAAAAATTTGGGGACGAAAATCATCGTGAACATGCGTTTGTCGCCGTTTTTTTTTCGTCATTTTGGTAACACTTGGAGGCCAGCGCATTGTTTTATGTTAAGAACTCAGGGACGAAAATCATCGTGATGAAAAATGTGTTTCAGTATCACGAGGAATGAGTTGTGGAGGGGCACACTGTAACACTAACGTCAAAGAAACAACATGGAAACGATCCAGGAAGAGCCCGAAGTTGCCACTTTGAGCTCTAGGCAAACCCCAAAAGCGCAACGCTTGCACTCAACAGTGAACAAAGGAAAACTCGAGATCGTGAGATGAGCTATGGTTTCCGATCAATAGCCCCGTCCTTCCCTTCATTCTCAACTTCTGTCTTCACCCACTTCAGCTCGCATGCATTGGCTGCAAAAGTTTCAAGCCTCGGATAACTCGTCCACAATGGTTCCCCAGCTCAATTTTTGAGAGACCATAACTCCGTTCCCAGAAGTTCTTGTACGATTCCAGAGACATCATTGCAATCAGCACCGTTTTCAAGATCGCGGAAAACAGAAAAACGATTTTTCTCGTGAGCACTGCCTTTGAAGGCAGCGTCCGCTCAGAACCTGAAAACCAAGAAAAAAATGCAAAAAAAGCTGTTTAAGATGGTCTATTTGAAACCTTAAAAAATATTGGAAAACAGCATTGTGTGCTCTTTGTTCTGAGATGACAGAGGGCTCGCTTTTTAACAACTCAGACCGTAACACCGGGTGAGGGGATGGAGAAGTAGGCTCCACGGCTGAGCGGGCAGGCTTATCTTAGGGGTGGAGCGTCTTACCGGGTGAGTGGGCGGGTATGCTTTTGACCGGCTGAGGGGCATGGCTTTACGTGGTCGGCTGGCGTACATAACTCCACGGCGGAGCATGTCTCCGGGTGATCGGGCAGACATAGCATTACCGGGTGAGGGGCAAGCGTTCACGCGGTGAGCGGGCAGGCATATGCATATCATTGGTCCAATACTGAGGAGCTGAAGCAAACCAGTGTCATGTACGGTGCGGGCTAAACGGACTTCGAGCTGATTCGGGTGATGGCGTTCAAACGCGTTGTCATCCACGCGATTTGGATCATTGGATCCTCACCACTTACGGTTCGATGTGACCGTGGAAGCGTGCCAGTGAGTCCGTTCTTGAATTTTGAAGCGAGGTAAGGCTCGGCTCCCGAGGGTGAAGCCTCGATCTTGTTGGGGGACCGGTATTGCCTACTAAGTACTTTATCTGCTCCTGCAGATCGATATCATTCAAACGGTAAGCAACTAACGTCGGGTAAGCGGACCTCCATTTGCCGACTGAGGGGGCAGTGAATGCGGGGTGAGGGGAGGACCATCATTTGGCAGGTGAACGCTCCACCATTTACCGGCTGAGGGGGCGGTGAATGCCGGATCTCGCCCGGGTACAATGTTTTTTCAACCGGTATTGCTCGCCCCCTATCCCGGCGTTACTGTCTGAGAAGATATATAGGCAAAAATAGATATGAAACAACCCGAAGCGTGCGTGAAACGCGACTTCACAATTAAAGCATTAATTAGCGAAAGTGTTCATGTTGTCACGCCAACATGCTTTGTAAAAGGTACTCTAAGTGGCATGTTAAATAAAGAGATCTCTCGATCCTGATTCCAAATATCTCTCTAGATTTCCAAATTGACCATCAAGAACAGAGTTATGACTAAAGGGCAAAAAAAGGTTTTTTGCGTTTTTTTGCCGCCGAAAACGCAACAATTATGACATGTACTGTACTTTGTATTCCAGAACACTTGTTTCGATGTAGCTAAAAGGCAGCGTCCGCGCAGAAAACCACAAGAATTTTTCTTTTAAATCCAGTGCTTGAACCCTGTGGGGATAGTTGGCAAAGCTTGAGACCTCAATACTACGTGTTCATAGTACAGTAGCCTCATGAAAACTGCTCTGTGGTCCAAAAAAGCGTTTTCCCGGTCGATTATATAACACGAAGAACAGAAGCGCCACGGCATTTAATGCGATTCAGGAATGATAGGTCGTTATCTCGAGAGATACTCGCATTCAAATTCTGTACTCAGGCCTTTTCTTTTGGGTGTCTTTCGCAGTAGAAAGGCAAAAAGAAAGAAATAATCCAAGGTGCTAAGCTGTTCAAGACGTTCAAATTTTCGACGTTTGTGTACTACACAAAGGCGGCAAAAGTATGGAACGGGCGTAGCTGGGTATCGCAACCTGTCGGCCAAGCACTGTACAAACCAAAGTCTTCAAGGCAGATATTGAGCAAAGCTGCCGGAGATCATCCCGTCCCATGACTGCTTCTGAGATTCCCTGAATGGAATGTCATGGACTGTTCGGTATGGAGAATACTGTGGCCGTTTCGGTATGGAGAATACTGTGGCCGTATTCCCGAAACAACGGGAATCTCCCGGAGAGGCTTTAGAACCAGTAGATGTGCGCAGCGGGTGCACTTAGCATCCTCCCGGGAGGCTTCGGTAGGTTCATGAATACGGCCACTGGGTCAGTAGCAATCCCCGCGGGAGGTGGCAGCTACCGGCTGTCACTGCGTGGTGACAGTGTCAATCAGTGATTGGCTATCGATGTGAACACGCCGGCATAGAATTGCACAGGCGGCGCCCAAGTTAATGACCGTTGTAGTCAACCACCTGGCAGCAGTGAGCGTTCTTTTGTGATGTGGCTGACTGCAAGAAACGGGTGGTGACTTCGCTCACTACCGCAGTGGGAAGAAAAATAGCGCGCGATACAAAGAGAATTTTGGTCGATACCGCGGACGTGGGGTCATGCACGTCCAATGGTGGCGACTTCTTGAGGAAAGTGCGCCCCGAGAGAAGGCAGCGGAGCGCTTGCGAACTGACCAGTCCGCTGTCCACTTATAACCCCATCACAGCAGGGCGGCCATTCTCGCTGTTTAGGGGGCCAAGGAATGATTGCACCCGCCGACTGGCAACCATCCAGCTCCGCTGCCAGCTGAAAGGGCAGACAGGCGAAATGTCGAAGGTTCAATTGATGATTCAAAGATTGGTGGAAGATTCACTCCAAATTGAACGCAGCTTTCATGGAGATTCCTCCTTTATAGATTTCACATGTTTTATTACTATTTTGAGCTAAATTTGAATTTCCTATAAGTTGTTTTGACCACATTCGACTAATTTTGGATTTTTTTAATGGTCGCTCACTGTAAGTAAAAACAGATTCGCCAAGATAGCCATCTGAAAGTTATGGCTGCGAAATTGTTTCGTTCTCGAGAAAAAGCATAAATATACGTGATCCGCGGGTTCTAGTTACTAAATTCTGTATAATTGTTCATCTGAGAGCGGTTTTTGTCTTTTACTTCTCTAGAAACAATTTCACTACTTTCTATGTGGACTGGGAAGCGTGAAACAGACTGAGGAAAAATTAGTTCAGAATTTAAAAAAATCATTTGAACTCTTTGGTTTACCTTGTGGAGAAATACACAATGTTGCCTCCTCGACAATGAAATTTCAAAGTATTGCGTATCGTGATATCGGTGATAAACGGCCATCTAACAAAATAATCTCAAAATCGCTTTTTAAACCTAAAATTCTGTCGGTTCGATAATTTTCGTGGAAAACTCTAGAATCCCATCATTCAATGCTGAAGAATTGTTATACCTGAAAGATACACATGGACAAGTTCTCGGAACCCACATTTACGACCGCTAGCTCGATCAAAGTTGCAATGGATGCGAGGAACTGTGGAGGGAGTGTATGTAGGAAAACATGAAACGGATCTTCATATGTGTACATGAGGCCTAGCGGTCTAAGGCGCTGTAATGCACATCCGTCGCCTAGGCCTGTGCTGTGTTGGTTCAAGCACTTCTACGACTGAGAGTTTTGCATTCAACACCGCTCTTCGAGATAAATCTCGTTACAGGGTGTCAACCATAGGAGGCATCTAGGTGTCACCCACCTCAGAATGGCTGCCTATTTAAAGTCGCCACAATCGGGGATTGCTACTAGCCCTGGAGAAATTCCAGGACGCGCTGCGATCTTCTCTGGTGAAAAAATTTCCGCAGAAGACGCTACAAGCGCTGATTAGGGCATCCTTTTCACTCCTGATTTCTCATTAAAACAAGACTTCATGGACTGAACGACGTCTGGAAGCGACCATGAAATAACTTTGACTCCATGTTGAGAAACCTTTAAATAAAGGCTGGCCTTGCCCACTTTCTCAAGTTCCAAGTTCAAATGTTCACAATGTTCAAGGTTCAAACCACGGACGACTTGCTTCCAAGAGATCACCTCAACACCGCAATGAGGCCCGTAGTAAAATCCAACCTAAAAATTCCGTTGAGCCTGACTGAATCGAATTTCTGAAATAAGTCAGGCGAGGCCGCACATTATTAGGACATGCGTGCTGTGGGATAGCGACCTAGGCTGAGCGAAAAAAATCAGAAACCAACGAGATCGACAGAGCCCACCCCTGACGCGAACTCGTGGGACACACGCTAGAAAGAAGAAGAAGAGACGGGGTAACACAAATCTTTTAGCACCGCATGATGTGGCCCGAACAACACGGAAAATATGCTAGGGTTACCGGCTAATAGACGGAGCCGGCTAGAGAAGTTAGTTCACAATTACGAACATCAGCGGATTCGCCTTGCCACTCTTAATGTCGGGAGCAGTGATGAGTGGAATTTTGTTTTGAACTTTGGAAATCAGATGGACCTTCTCAGTTCCGGAAATTGGGAATATGTTCAGCGAAATTCTTGAACCTGGTGACTGTGCCTACCAAAAAACTTGGGCATATCCTTCTTTATTGAATAACTTTCGTGTAAAGACAATCAACCCTGGGTTGATAGTAAATGGTTCTGAGAGCGCGAGTAAACGCGCGGTAAGTTCTCGCGGTAAGTAAAAATCGGTGGATGAGTTGTCTCAGGCCCGTATTTATCTTCATTCGCAATCGCTGCGCGAGAGCAAGCCATGATAAGAAGGCAGCGAGAGCAAGCCATGATAAGAAGGCAGTCCAGCATTGGAATGAAGAACGACGACTTGTTGAGAATTCATCCGTCCATCAAGCCGCTATCGAATTCGGAAATCTGGTAGAGGCGTGGCCAGTAGTGGTGAGGGCAGGAGGTCGGGCCTGTGGTGGTTGCTTATATCTAGCTTATTCAGAGGTAGTGAGACCTCGCACTCGGTAGGTACTTTATAGGAGGGGTCTACTACACAATCAGATTAAAATCACAAAATTCGTCTCTGAGGGTGTACTGTGCCTTTAACGTGAGGTGTCATACGACGACGCGTGATCCTTACGCTTGTTTTCGCCAAGGAGTACGCAAGCCCTGGTGAAAAGGGTGCAGGACGTATACGAATTGGCGTAGGACCCTCGAGAGAGTATGCAGGAAGTGTAGAGGCCCCCAATGGAGTGAGCGGATCGGTTGCGGGACCCCGCTGGGGGCGTGCAGGATGTGAGCGGGGCCCCACTTGAAGTGCGCAGGCCTCAAGAAGCGCGCACATGGCATTAATGAGAGTGTACAGGAAATCATGGAATAAGCGCAGGACTTGACTGAAAATATGCCGGAACTCGTGGGATGTGTGCAGGTTTTATTGGGAGTGTCCAGCAAGTCTGAGAATGTGATCAAGACTTCAATGGGATCCTGCACACCTTCTGCACACTCCCAGGTGGATCCCGCACACATCCTGCACACTCCCACTGGGTCCTGCAAACATCCTGCACACTCCCAGTGGTGTCCTCCGCACAGTCTGACTCCCACTGGGTACTGAAAACATCCTGTTCACGTTCCACACACTCCCACTTGGTCCTGCTCACATCCAGCACACATCGTTTACACATCCCAGTGGGGTACTGCACACATCCTGTACATTCCCACTGGATCCCGCACACTTCCTGAACATTTTCAATGAAGTCCTGCGCGCTTTCTACGGCGTACTGAACGTTGCTTCATCGAATAGAAAGCTCTAGTAGACCTGGCGGTTTGCTCGTGTAAACTTGACGGTAAACTCGTGTTCAAAGGTGGTAGTTGACTATCGTTAAAAACCATTTATTCACCCTCGGGCTTTGTGATGAGTGACAACGGACCTTGAATTCGAATTAAGCGCCCGAAATAGCACCCTAGGGATTTGGCAAGGAATTATGTATAAAATCTCGCGGGTGTTTCCGATTTCATACGCATTTCCAGGCTTTTTTCGTGAATTGGAATCTGGGAGTCGGAAGATCCGAAACCATCGCAAATCGGAGTTCTGCTCAACCGTGGTCTGAAGCCTCACTGTCAGATGTCGAGAACTTGCAAGCTGTCTCCGAAGTCGTGTGGACATTTGCTGCATTCAGAAGAAGCGCTAGAAAGGCATCAAGTCAAGAGACCATGGAGATTGATACAAGCTGATTCACCGTGGATCAACAGACCAAAATGAAGTCGGAGTTGTCATAAACGAGAAATTGAGGGATTGCATCACTGCTGTAGATCGGGTCTCGGATCGCCCTATGGCAGTCGAAATAGACACAAGAGCGGCTTAGATGCAAGTGGTTCCAGTTTATGCGCCGCAACCGGGATGCTTCGATGAAGCAAATGTTGTTTTCTCGTAGGGCCTTGAGCGGTACAATTCATTGAAGACGACCAAACGCTGTTGATCAGAGGTGAATTCAATGAACATATGGGCTCTGAGCGAGACGGATTCGAGGAAAATCACGGAGAGCACGGATTCGGTGTGCGCATGTAAGAGGGCCTGAGAATCTTGGAGTAAGCAGCAGCAGCCGATTTGATTATTGCAAATACACTGTTCCGCACTGAAGTTCACACCTCATCACTTACTGTAGCAGTGGCCGAGAAACACAGATTGATTACTGGATGCGAATCCGGACAGATCGCAGAATTCCAATCGACTCCAAGTTGATACCTACCGATCACATTGCAACGCAGCATCACCTTCTCTTCATGGTCAATAAGATGGACCGACTCAAGAACGTCAGGCTAAGAATTGACACGAGTTGCATCAAGTGCTGGAAGTTGAAGGAATATCAGCGCATGCAAGTTCGGGAGAACATGTTGATGTTCAAGCTGTGGATGAGAACTCGGAGTAACCAAGATCCAGCTGTCTACCTAGCAGTCAAACGAAGCTCAAAAAACATTGTTTCTATGGCAGAGTCTAATAACTATGAGGATCTCTACGACAAGCTGGACACCCGGGAGTGCGACAATGTATATATCGCTTAGCGAAGGTTTGCAATCGCTCGACATTGGACGTATAGCATATCAATACCATCAAAGCAGCCAACGATAGCATTCTTCGACGCCCCAGTGATGTACTACAAAGATGGCGAGAGCGTTTCAACGTCAACTCAAATGAAGAGTTCCCACCAGGGTCAAGCAATGTTGGAAATTTTCCAAAGTGGGTGGTCGCCACCAAACCTGAAAACTAGATGGAGTCGCACCGCCAAATTTTTTGATCCCTTTTTTCGATTTTAACTCAGCTACACACAAAATGTTTCCTACACAACCACGAGTTGTTCAGACTGGTTTGTCAACCACTGGTGACCTAAATACCCGCCAAATTGCAATGGTCCTATAAGCGAAAAAAATGTTTTTGGGAGCCTTTCAGTGTCATGCGCAATACTCTGATGGGCCGTAACTTAGCGATTCAGCAAAATAGACCCAGTAATGGAGTGGATAACATTAAGGCCACTTATTTAGAGTGATAAATGTAAAATATCGCCCGTTGGAAAAAGTGTTGGTTAAAGGCCGTTTTTTTTTCCAAATGGCCGTTACAGCCTTGGTTTTCACTTTTAGAAGGCGGAAGTCGTATAGAAGGTGCGTGTACTAAATATTCATCGAAAACCGAATTAGCTAGATTTATTTCGAAAATTTTTTTTCGGCATTTTGCATCTCACCATGTACCCTTTGCGAAAAGCAAAAATCGCCCGGAAGTGATTTTTTCACTCTGGCTCAGTTTTGCTTGGAATCAACTCAGAATCACTTCAAATAGTTTTTCACACACTTTCAGCCCCATCAGACCGGTTTTTGAGCGGCTGGTCACTTAAATGCCCGTTAAAATCGGATTTTCCGGTATTGCGAAAAATAGGTTGCTCCGGACCTTCCGGTGTCTTTGTTACTGCCATGAGGTGCCGTAACTCAGCAGTTTGGTAAACTATGCCGGCCTAGGAGCTGAAAAAAGCAAAGCCGCGCCAATAGAGGGTGAAATAAAAAAAATCCCCCGTTGAAGAAAGTGGTGTTAATTGGCGGTTGTTCTCCAAATGGCCCTTACAGCCTTGGTTTTCATTTATAGAAGGCGGCAGTCGAGCAAAAGGTGCATCTAGTAGTAACAGGGCTGAGGATTGGTGCGAATACAAAAGAGTTGCGGCACTATTTGAAAAACGTTTGAAGAAGTATAATAGTAATAAGAAAAGGAAAGTTATCGAGTCTAAAAATGAAAATTTATTCTACAGATTACTTAATTCGAAACTCAAAAATAAATCTCAGGTTGGATGTCTTGAGAGAGAGGATGGTTCCAGTGCAGTAGAAGATGGCCAAAAAGTTCAACTTCTGGCAAATATGTTTAAGAAATCATTCCTTGAGGATACTGACTTGGATGAGAGTGTTAGTCCTTCTCTTTTTCCTGTTATGCCTGACTCTGTATGGTTTCACCCCGGGGAATTGTCGGAGCTACTAGCCAAATGGCCTAATTCGTTTTCTTACACGCCGGATCACATACCATTATGTTTCATTAAAAAGGTGATTGATATAATAGCACACACATTTTCAACCTGAGTTTTATGCGTGGAGATGTTCCGAGTAGATGGCGTACATCCTTTGTTACTCCTATACCGAAGAAAAAGCCATTTTCTGATCCCAACAATTACCGACCCATCAGTATTACGTCTATCTTCGCTAGGCTTTTCGAAAAAGTAATAAAAAAAAGAATTATGGCTCATCTAGAGGAGCACTCCATCATCTCGGAACACCAACATGGTTTTCAAAGGGTAAATCGACAATTTCGGCTATGCTGCAGTCACTTGAAGACTGGACTCGAGCGCTGGACAATGATGTTGGTGTGGATGTTATTTACCTCGATTTTTCCAAGGCGTTCGACAGAGTTTCCCATCGCAAATTAGGAAACAAACTAGAAATAGTGGGTATCCATCCGCGTATAGTTGCTTGGATTCGTGCTTTACTAACGGGCAGAACTTTCAGAGTCCGGCTTAACAGTATGTTCTCCTCTCCCTTTGCAGTCCTTAGTGGTGTTCCCCAGGGTGGACAGCTTTCACCCATTCTCTTTAATATTTATACGTATGAGCTTCCCTCGATTATATCCTTGAACAACGTTGGCTGTTCGGCATTCGCTGACGACTTTAAATTGCATAATCCTATTGGGACCAGGAAAGATTCGGAGTGTTTGCAAAAAACTCTTAATGTTGTAGCCGAATGGTCGTCTGAATGGAAATTGTCGCTTTCCAGCGAAAAAACTAAGGTGATAAAGCTTGGTAAGAGGCGAGTTAGTAGCTTCTATACTATTGACGGTATGCAGTTGAGCGAGGTCAGCGAGATTAAGGACCTTGGCTTTCTTATCAAGGATGATCTTAGTTTCGATGATCACTGCATCCAGGTCGCGTCCATGGCCAACAGGATGATGCACAACGCGTTTCGAGCACTTTCAACTACCAATGCAAATGTCCTGACTGAGGTGCATAAAACGTACATACAGTTCGGTCGGTTGGCGAGTGTACATTGCCGCCGGTGGGCGCCGGCGACCGCCGGCGGTTTCGAGCGTCTTTTTTGCAAATACCGTTTCCGGCGAGAAGTTGATACTCTTACCAGAATTGGAATTCACTGTTTATTCTCATGATCATTAACACTAATGGATAAGAGAAGATAAGTTTAAAAAACAAAACTTCAAGTGTCTTTTTTTTCAGATTCTTCATTTTCATCAGACTTTGGCCGGCAGAAAATCTTTTCTTATGCAATTAATTCTGATTTTTCATCACTATATGAATGCAGATTCAAGGTACTGCTACGAGATTAGAGGACACCTAACGAAAAAGTCAGTGAGATATAATCGAATACATCGAATAGCGATTCCTACGGGATTTGACTTTTCAGTAAAGACTTATGCTATCATATTCCAAGAAAGAAACGACATTCGAGTGCTACTTGTGCTAATATCAGTTTCAGGTTTTCCCAACAATTTTTCAGAGTGGGATGTTCTATCGTCTTGAAAAAATTACGAATACGAAAAGTTGCGTGGTGATGTGCCATTTTCATTCTCCTAGAAAGTAAGAAATCGATTTTCAACGTAAGCACACTTTACATAAATAGAGTCCATTTGGATATTTGCTCATGTTCGAGTCTTTAACCGAGAGCATAGTTACGGCCAAGTCGCTGGCACTGTCTGTCACCAAAGGCAACACTGGCCAGAGACACTTTTGCGCCTCGATGTTGAGACGATTTACCAATTACTAGAACTTGTATGTATCCAGCTAAAATGATTTCTCTTCTTAGCATCAATTTAAAGTGGTAGGCAGCATCGGGTTTCCAAAATTTTAAAGATGATTTTTAAGAAGTTCTAGACCCGACGAGGTCCCATTTTCTGTCCCGTGTTATGTTAGAAATTCGAAAATTGCATTAGCAGCCGTAACGAAGAATAGAAATTTCTTGGGCCATTCACTCATTTCTGAGTTTTTAGATGTGGTTATAATCGAACCAGGGTGGGGCTCTACCCGACGAAAGGCAACCCATGCCGTTGACATTTCTCATCTCCTGTGTTGGTGCACTTTCCTCGATAACTAGAACCCACTCATTCTAACAGTGAGCAATAATATTTTCGGAACACCCAACCTCAGAGTACAAAAAGAAATTTGGAAGTTATATTGTAATTTTTAAAAGTTTTAAAATTTCGAGTTTTTCAGCAGATTTCCTCGAATTGGCGTCCCGTTTCTTCTCTTTCTAGCAAAGCTGTGAAAACCAGCTAACATTGACTGTGCAGAGGACGTTTCGTAGACAGATATTCGAATTTTTGGAAGAGCTGAAGAATTTTTCGTTTGTTTTATGTTAGTCAAAACATGACTCTTTGGCCAAAAACAACATTCTTGTTACTTCTCACATCTCCAGTCGGGCTCATATGTGCTATAGAATCGAGAAATAGTCGCCAATTTAGTATACACCCATACATCGAGACTTTGAACGGGAAAGGGATTAAATACGGTGGGTCAGATATTTGAGCATTTTTGGGCTCAAGAGAAATTGAGAGCGCCCGATGAGGCGCTCTGGCGTGGGCGGGGCAAGTGGGGCGGGCCTGGCCCCACCCCTCGTCGCGGACGAGATTGTCTCTAGACTGGCTCCTTCTCCTTAGTATTTTCCACGTTATTCAGCAGTATTCCATTAAACTCCAAAGCGCTAGACGCTGCTCAACAGGTCTGTTTCCTTCCCATGACTGTCCTAATGAAGAAACGCTTATCCCGAATGCATCGGTTTGCTAACTCATGAAAGTTTGGATGCTTACATGTTAACATGGAACTTTTCTTGACTCGCAATTTGATGTTATACATTACTCATCTTTCCGCAGGAGTGATTCGATGAAAATGTGAGTCTCTTTCTCTAATTTCTTCCTCTCCATTTTTTTGAAACGTACCAGTGATTTAGAATTCGTGTATAACTCTATTCGCCCGATGTTAAAATCTTTTAATGTTGTTTACCACTCTGAACCTTTTCTTTTTCCGTTGCGCGGCCTAACAATTGATCATAAATCTCGAAAGTCGATTGTCAATATTGTAACTTTAATTTGAAAATTTACGAAGAGCTCCAGAGTAACTTCTAAGAAATACGGAAACCTTCCCTATTGATTAACTAGATTTTCTACACATTCGAGTCTTCCTCGAAACAAAATATTAATTTATTATATCTTCGGTTTGCATGGTTTTCTCGCCCTCAAGCGCAGAAAAATGATTTTTTAAAAATAATAGTGTTGATACATATCATCCGGATATTTTTTCCATAGCCTGACTCAATTTTATATTTTTCTATTTATCCAGCTAGATGTCATGCCATATTGAGAAAATTGTGGAGCCTCTCGACAACTTTTCACTCTTCGAGTAGCATAATTGAAACTTTAAAAAATCATACATATGTCTTATTTTGCTAATGCCTCTCCAATGAATTTTCTAGAACATTCGAGTGTCTTCTAGAGCATTCTTCATTAGCATTTTATTCACCAATTTTTAAAAAATCAGGCGGTGTTCAAAAACTCAGGTAAGCGTTAGTTTTGTTAGACCGTAACATTTCTATAGATTCGCATATGTAATTCGTGTGAAGAAATTTAGTGAGTGTTAATAAAGAATATGAGAACTCGGATCTATTTTCTAAGCCCTCTCTTGATCGGATCAATTCCTAACCTGTCTGAAAAAGCTGTTATAGAAACTGCCTGTGATTTACAAAATCAGATTTTCCAACAAAAACGTGGAGGAACATAGATATAAAACTGAAAAAATGAGTTCGTGTAAAATTTTTCGCCTCAT
This sequence comes from Aplectana chamaeleonis, assembly GCA_029168955.1. NCBI lineage: Eukaryota > Metazoa > Nematoda > Chromadorea > Rhabditida > Cosmocercidae > Aplectana > Aplectana chamaeleonis. The sequence goes on from JAPDOI010000201.1 coordinate 195,886, forward strand.
ATTTCTTCCAAACTTTTCAAAATAGATTTTTGCTATGTTTCATATATAAATGCTTATGAATGCATCTAATTATCAGGAAAATGTAATCGATTTTTTTTGAAAACTGTTTTTACCTTATTTCATTTATTTTTTTATTTGCATTTATTTTCGTATCGAAAAATGATATTCTTAAATTGGCAGAAACCCTAAAGGAGAAGAACAACGTTCTGGTTGATTTCACCAATTTTTACCCTTATTTCAGTTTTTTTTTAATAATGAAGCGCGCTTTGGTTTTTTCAAAACATGCAGTCTTAATATGGACAGAATTTCTTTCTATCCTAAAGTCGAATCTTTTTTTTTGTAGTCATTCAGCTAGGGCAGACATGCCTATTTTGATCTGTATTCTCAGCCTTTGCATTCAGCCTAATAAAGTTGGCTCATATCGGTCGATATCTTCATCATTCCATGGCCCGTAGCCTCAGCATATCCATTGGACACAACACATCGCAAGACAAGTAACCCAGGATCGTTAACATGTCCCAATGGCAATTTGCAATGGAAGTGTGGGTAGCAGGGTCAGCCGACCACGGACATCAACGATAATTTAGTAGATTGAATAACTAAGGCTGAGAACAAGATTTGGAATTGAAAAAATTAACTGTTTTCCTCAGTGAACGACAAAAAAACAGACAAAGGAGGAAAGTGGTGTTTTTCCAGAAGGAAATGAGATTGTTTGGGAGATCAAAGAATAAACAAATCATAAAATTTCACATCATCATCACAAAAATTTAAGAACTTCGTTGCTGAAAAGTTTCTGTCTTTTTTTTCTGATTTTTTTTTGAATTTTCCAGGGTAGAAGAAACATGTAATGTTGAAAAATCCTATCTGTTTATGGGATGTATTGAACAATGAAGTAGCATTTTCAATCAAAACAAAAGATTTTTTTAATAAATACAAAAATTTTGTTTTTTTTTAATTCAGCTCAAAATTTGTTTTTTCCTAAAAGAGTTTGTGAACTGATCCTCCAAAAAAGTCCTGCAGCAAAGAAAGCTAATGTCATCTAGAAGGTAACATAATATTTTTTGAATTTGAAATGTTATTTTTGATTTTCCGAACTTCTGTCTGTGGAAGGAATAGCGCTTCCATCTAAGCAATCATTCTTGAATAAAGTATGCACGACTCTTTCTTTTCTTGTCAACTCAACAGAAACCTTGAAATCGAATATAAGGCGAAAAATTTTACACGAACTGATTTTTCCAGTTTTATATCAATGTTCCTCTACGTTTTTGTTGGAAAATCTGATTTTGTAAATTACAGGCAGTGTTTATAACAGCTTTGTCAGACAGGTTAGGAATTGATCCGATCAAGAGAGGGCTTAGAAAATAGATCCGAGTTCTCATATTCTTTATTAACACTCACTAAATTTCTTCACACGAATTATATATGTGATTCTATAGAAATGTTACTGTCTAACAAAACTAACGCTTTCCTGAGTTTTTGAACACCGCCTGATTTTTTAAAAATTGGTGAATAAAATGCTAATGAAGAATGCTCTAGAAGACACTCGAATGTTCTAGAAAATTCATTGGAGAGGCATTAGCAAAATAAGACATACAATACCCGCGCTAAGTTTTGTAAAAACTGGGAGCATCTGGTAAACTTGGCAAAAAAAGCGTCCGATGCATGTAACTTTTTTGAATGAAGATTTTTTTGAATTCTGAAAACGATATCATATTCACAGATCAAATTGCTACATAATAATGTGCATTCTGGACCGAAGTTCAGTAAAATAGCTTTGTTTTTTGAAGGAAATAGTTTTTGCAATAGTTTTTCAAAAACGTCGCGCGCGGCGAAACTTTGAGCAGTATTTGTACAAGTAATGGAAGAGCAATCTGTATGTTTTCATCATAAATTAGGTGCAGGTGAGAGAATCTCAAGGTTTGTGTTGGTTGGATTTTCCAAATCCTTCATTAAATACGCCTGAGAACTACCTGAAAAGTCGGAGTTTTGTTGCAAAAGCCGCGGATTCCCAAATGAAGGACTTCGAAAATTCAACCTACGCAAACCTTGAGATGCTCTTATCTGCAACTAATTTATGAAGAAAGCATACAGATTGGTCTTACATTACTTGTACAAATACTGCTCAAAGTTTCGCCGCACCTCGCCGCGCGCGACGTTTTAAAAAACGATTGCAAAAATTATTTCTTTCAAATACAAAGCGCTTTTAGGGAACCAAGGCAGGCAAGACACATAATTAGGTAGCAATTTGATCTGTGAATATGATAGCGTTCTCAGAATTCAAAAAAGTCTTCATTCAAAAAAGTTACATGCATCGGACGCTTTTTTGCCAAGTTTGCCAGATGCTCCCCGTTTTTACAAAACTTAGCGCGGGTATTGTATGTATGATTTTTTAAAGTTTCAATAATGCTACTCGAAGAAGGAAAAGTTGTCGAGAGGCTCCACAATTTTCTCAATATGGAATGACATCTAGCTGGTTAAATAGAAAAATATAAAATTGAGTCAGGCTATGGAAAAAATATCCGGATGATATGTATCAACACTATTATTTTTAAAAAATCATTTTTCTGCGCTTGAGGGCGAGAAAACCATGCAAACCGAAGATATAATAAATTAATATTTTGTTTCGAGGAAGACTCGAATGTGTAGAAAATCTAGATAATCAATAGGGAAGGTTTCCGTATTTCTTAGAAGTTATTCTGGAGCTCTTCGTAAATTTTCAAATTAAAGTTACAATATTGACAATCGACTTTCGAGATTTATGATCAATTGTTAGGCCGCGCAACGGAGAAAGAAAAGGTTCAGAGTGTTAAACAACATTAAAAGATTTCAACATTGGGCGAATAGAGTTATACACGAATTCTAAATCACTGGTACGTTTCAAAAAATGGAGAGAGAAAGAAATTAGAGAAAGAGACTCACATTTTCATCGAATCACTCCTGCGGAAAGATGAGTAATGTATAACATCAAATTGCGAGTCAAGAAAAGTTCCATGTTAACATGTAAGCATCCAAACTTTCATGAGTTAGCAAACCGATGCATTCGGGATAAGCGTTTCTTCTACATGACAGTCATGGGAAGGAAACAGACCTGTTGAGCAGCGTCTAGCACTTTGGAGTTTAATGGAATACTGCTGAATAACGTGGAAAATACAAAGGAGAAGGAGCCAGTCTAGAGACAATCTCGTCCGCGACGAGGGGTGGGGCCAGGCCCGCCCCACTTGCCCCGCCCACGCCAGAGCGCCTCATCGGGCGCTCTCAATTTCTCTTGAGCCCAAAAATGCTCAAATATCTGACCCACCGTATTTAATCCATTTCCCGTTTAAAGTGTCGATGTATGGGTGTATACTAAATTGGCGACTATTTCTCGATTCTATAGCACATATGAGCCCGACTGGAGATGTGAGAAGTAACAAGAATGTTGTTTTCGGCCGAAGAGTCATGTTTTGACTAACATAAAACCAACGAAAAATTCTTCAGCTCTTCCAAAAATTGGAATATCTATCTACGAATTGTCCTCTGCACAGTCAATGTTAGCTGGTTTTCACAGCTTTGCTAGAAAGAGAAGAAACGGGACGCCAATTCGAGGAAATCTGCTGGAAAACTCGAAATTTTTAAATTTTTTGAAATTGCGATGTAACTTCCAAATTTCTTTTTGTACTCTGAGGTTGGGTGCTCTGAAAATATTATTGCTCACTGTTAGAATGAGTGGGTTCTTGTTATCGAGAAAAGTGCACCAACACAGGAGATGAGAAATGTCGACGGCATGGGTTGCCTTTCGTAGGGTAGAGCCCCACCCTGGTTCGATTATAACCTCATCTGAAAGTTCAGAAATGAGTGAATGGCCCAAGAAATTCCTATTTTTCGTTAGGGCTGCTAATGCAGTTTTCGAATTTCCAACATAACACGGGACAGAAAATGGGACCTCGTCGGGTCAAAAACTTCTTAAAAATCATCTTTAAAATTTTGGAAACCCGATGCTGCCTACCACTTTAAATTGATGCTAGGAGGAGAAATCATTTTAGGTGGATACATACAAGTTCTAGTAATTGGGTAAATCGTCTCAACATCGAGGCGCAAAAGTGTCTCTGGCCAGTGTTGCCTTTGGTGACAGACAGTGCCAGCGACTTGGCCGTAACTATGCTCTCGGTTAAAGACTCGAACATGAGCAAATATCCAAATGGACTCTATTTATGTAAAGTTTGCTTACGTTGAAAATCGATTTCTTACTTTCTAGGAGAATGAAAATGGCACATCACCACGCAACTTTTCGTATTCGTAATTTTTTTCAAGACGATAGAACATCCCACTCTGAAAAATTGTTGGGAAAACCTGAAACTGATATTAGCACAAGTGGCACTCGAATGTCGTTTCTTTCTTGGAATATGATAGCATAAGTCTTTACTGAAAAGTCAAATCCCGTAGGAATCGCCATTCGATGTATAATATCTCACTGACTTCTTCGTTAAGTGTCCTCTAATGAAGGCACGTAGCAGTACCTTGAATCTACATTCATATAGTGATGAAAAATCAGAAACAATAACATAGAAAAGATTTTTTGCTAGCCAAAGTCTGATGAAAATGAAGAATCTGAAAAAAAGACACTTGAAGTTTTGTTTTTGAAACTTATCTTCTCTAATCCATTAGTGTTAATGATCATGAGAATAAACAGTGAATTCCAATTTTGGTAAGAGTATCAACTTTTCGCCGGAAACGGTATTTGCAAAAAAAGACGCTCGAAACCGCCGGCGGCAATGTGCACTCGCCAACCGACCGAACTGTACGTCCACTTATGGAGTATGGCACGGTGGTATTCAATCCATACAAAAAGGAATCCATCGATGCGCTGGAGAAAGTCCAGAATACTCTCACACGTAGAGTTTACTTCAGGACATCGTGGTTTCAGACTAATCGCAACGTGTGTCATGTCACCAGAAACGCCAAGTTGGGGGTAACCACTCTAGAGCACAGGAGAAGAAGGTTTGATATGATAATGATGTATAAATTCATTCATGGGAGTGCTGGTGTCAAGGCTAGCCGGCTGTCCAACCTGAGTTCGTCAACCACCAGGGGAGCGCCGGTGAAATTGAGCCTCGTTGGGGTCAGGCGGAATGTAAGACAGCACTTTTTTGTCAATAGGGCGGGATCTGAATTCAACACATTACTTCGGTCGGGCTTGGTAGTTGGGAAGTTCACTGAATTCATAAAGGCGCTTGAGAGTTATCTGTTGTCCCAAGAGCGATGTTTATAAGATCTCATCCCTTCATGGTGGCGGTGTTGCCTCGTAGTCAGTTTATCGATTTGCTTTATTGTTGTCCTCTATCTTTAATCTTTTTCAGTTGCCGTTTAGGTGTTTCGTTCTGTTGTTTGTCTATCACACGGTTCTACCGTGTAATAAATCAAATCAAATCAAGTCTACTGGATGGTTATCGAAAACTACATTAGCTGGATTTTTTTCTAAGAAAATTTTTCTTCTGGGATTATTCACCTCACTGTTTTCACCTTTTCGTACGATGTGAGAATCTCAAAAAAAATTCAGAAAAATCCAGCTAAGGTAGTTTTCGATACCTAACCAGCAGATACATCTTTTGCTCGACTGCCGCCTTCTAAATGTGAAAACCAAGGCTGAAAAGGGCATTTGAAAAAAAAACGGCCTTTCTGTACCACTTTTTCAACGGGGAATTTTTTTATTTCTCCTTCTATATGCGCGGCTTTGCTTTTTTCCAGCTCCTAATCCGGTCTTTTTTTTAGCGGACCGCTGAGTTACGGTACGTAATGGCGGCACCAAAGACACCAGAAGGTCCGGAGAACCTATTTACTCGCTATACCGAATAGTCCGATTTTGATGAACATTAGGGTGGCATGCGGTTCAAAATTCGGTCTTATGCGACTGAAACGGTGAGAAAAACCGTCGGGCGATTTTCGCTGTTTCATGCAGGTATAGAGAGAATTTTCATCTTAACATCGAAGTAAAATGATTTCTATCGATGTGTTTCAATCTTTAAGTACCACAAGCTGTCACTTCCCTAAGACGATGCGAAATTTCGAAAACCCTATTTTTCAAATAGTAGTTGGGCGTGTAATGGATAAAGAAAATATTGCTAAATAAAATGTTTTATTGTTGAATTTTTTTGCACTAAGGTCGAAACTTTCACGAATAACACTTTTCACTCAGCAAAAAATGTCATATTTAAAGGCACAAGACACCAAAAATTTAATTTTCAGATCACGCTTATCTTGGAGAGAGTCACACGCTGATCACATGGTATCTCTGAAATCGTTCATGACCCGTCTGAACAGATTTATGACTCTTCGAAGATGCCTAGATTTTGAGGGTGAAAAATTGGTGGACGAGATGTCTCAGGCCTGCATTTCTCTTTATTCGCAATCGTTGCGCGAGAGCGAGCCAGGGTAAAGAGACAGTCCGGCAGTGTACTTGAGAACGGCGACTTGTTGGAATTCATCCATCCATCGAGCCGCTATCGAGTTCAAAATTCTGTTAGGGGGTCGGGCCTATGGTGGTGAGCGAAGGGGGTCGGGCCTGTGGTGGTCGCTTATATCTCGCCTATATGGAGGAATTGAGATCCCGAATTTAACACGTGTTATACAGGAGGGGTCTTCTACACAACCACATGAAAAGCTCAAAATTCATATCTGAGGGTGTACTGTGCCTTTAAGGAAAAAGAAAGTAGGCGGAGCAAAAAAGCGGCTTCAGCGCGGCCATGGTTGGGGGGTCGCCACTTTCGGCATCACTGGAAGGGGCATCGCAACCAGGATCGCAGTTTTTCAAACGGTTTGCTTGACCCTGGTTCCCATATCCGTGTATCCAGTCTGTGAGCAGTATGCAAGGACATGTCCCTTGTATTACGGCAGATAAAGTCAGTAAAGCAGTCACTAAAATGAAACTGAACGAAGCAACTGGCCCGGATTATCTTCCTGTTGGGGTGTGTAAGTTGTTAGGTGATCATGGTTCTGAAAATCTTGCCAAAAAGTTCAATCGAATTCTTGCCGAGGGCAGAACCCCGAATATCTGGCAAACAAGTGTAACGGTCTAAGAGATGTTGCCGAATGCTCCACGCACAGACCGATTCGCTTGCTATGCCACAACATTAAGACAAAACCGAGCCAATCCTAGACAATCAGCTCAGGAATATGGTGACAATGACGAGAAATCATTGTGGGTTTGTCAAGGATTGTGGGGCCATCGCCGCCATTTACGCAGTCAGGATCGTAACATTTATATCGCGTTCCTCGACAGACCTCGAAAAAGCCTTCGATCGCGTCCCTTACGATCTTATATTCATGTCGTTGACTTCAAATGGAGTGCCAGAGGAGTACGTGTGGTGGGTAAGGTTGCTGTACGCAAATCCGAGCAGTGTGATGAGGTGCTCAGCAGAAACTGGTAACCCCTTCCCTATTCAAGTCGGGGTCTAACCAGGATCGCCCTTGACGTTCATCACATGCATGGATACAAATACTCAAAACCTGCAGAAAACATCCATTGACAACAGTGTACGCTGACCACGTAATGCTAGCTGCCGAGTCGCGAGAGGAGCTGCAAGTTGACGTAGAGCTATGGAACGATCGCCTGCAGCGCTATGGGCTACGTCTTAGTTGGCCAAAGCCGAGTACATGGAGTGTGGACCGAGAATCGAAAAAGATCAATCAGCATTAATGGCACCAACCTCAAGAAGGTGGACAGTTTCAAGTACCTCGGATCAGGAATCACAGCTGCCAGCGACGTGCTACTGGATGACCATGGGCGCATCAATGCAGCATGGATGAAGTGGAGAGCGACAACTGGCGTAATGTGTGGCAGGATGATACCTAAACTCTGGTCCCGCCGTAATGACCTGTTGATTTCGATTATCACAGCGCGGAGCGGTGGCCTCTTCGTCGGAACCTCCTTATCACTAGTTATATTTCACCGAGGCCCACCGCTCCGCTGCTGATATTGATCGAAATCAATAGGTCACTACAGCGGGACCAGAGTTTATGCGCATCAAGTCCAAAATCTACAAGACGGTAGTGATACCAGTCGCCGTTTACGCCACAAAAACTGTTGAGCATTCTCTACATGTGATGAAGATGCGGATGCTCAGGTGGTCAATGGGAGTTATCTTGAAAAACAGGTTGATAATGACCTGGTGCTTTCCACCTTTGGATTTGCTCCCAACACTGCGAAGATGAAAGAGTTTAGCTTCAGGTTGTTCGGCCATATTCAAAAGAGGGACGAAGATTCAGTAGCTCAAACCTTACACAAGGTGGAAGTTGCAGGGACCAGGCCTCGCGAGGACCGGAAACCTGATGTGACAAAACCTCGGGTGAAAACAGACATGACTAAAGCGTAACTTAGTATGAGGGACAACGCCGACATGCACAAGTGACGAGCGAAGTGCAAGCAAGCGGACCCCGCGAACTCGTGGGACAAACGCTAGGAAGAAGAACAAAGAGAAAGAGCTACATAAATCTCTCAGATGAAATATCGGCCTAGCAATGTATTAATAGTTTATCAATGTCAATATCAGCTTTTCCAAAACAACCAACGTTTTATTTATTGAGAAGGGGAACATGGAGTTGGTCCTTTACTGAATTACCAGGCACAGAATAGAGGTCGGTTGTTCTAATCTCGACAGATATCATCATGTTCTCATCATAACATGAATATGCAAGATGGATTGCTTGAATGCAATCTACAATACCCACCCTAAGTTTTGGTAAAAAGGCGAAAAAAACGCGGAAAATCGCTTTTTTCGTCTTTTGGCCACAACTCGCTTCAAAGTGGATGTTTTTCAAACTTGAGAACATCTTCGGAATCAGCATTGATCATTCTTTCTTCTTGATCTATACATGGCTTACTATCAAATAAGGCATATAGGTTTGACACAATCAATCGAGTGAGAAGTCTCACAATATTAAATGCTGAAATAAGTGACTGCGTTTACTCTAGTCTATTGAACTTGTTTCTGATTGCGTTTTTCTTATTTTACAAAACTTAATTCTTTGAGATTTTTTTAACTAAATTCATTTCACCTTTGACTATCATTTCTTAGCTATTCATTTAGTTACTTTTTCAATATTTTTTGTGTTTCATCACCAATAGATTCTTGTCATATTGCTGACTTCGTCACTGTTTCTATACCTGGGAAAAAGACAAGATTTACCTCAACTTTTAATTTACTTTTAATCTTGCCTAGTCTTTTATGAACTTCGTTCTAGCGATGGTCACCCCTCAGCTTCCCCGTATCTCCACTCCTTTCACTCTATTTCTCTTCCCTTCTCTCGACGATCTTACGCACCCCTCGCTCGAAAACAGTCCCCCGAAGTGGATTGAATTGGCGCAGTCGGGATTGACTGGAGAGTTAGACCACCCAGCAGGCAGTGCGCGCGGCAGCGGCGCGTTACCGCATCAATCAATCTCCCAAACGAAACTCAACCAAATAATGGTTCGTCGTCAAATGCGGATTTGAAATATCTAAATACAAAAAATAGAGTCGGAATATGGACTTTTCGTGTTTTTCCCCGATTTTTCATAAAAACTACATTTGATAAATATATCTGAAAATTACAGAGCAGCCGTGTGGACTTTTTCACATTGCGAACGAACGAGATGGCAAGAGACTGATACCAGCATGAACCGAAGCGGCGAAAATTTGTATTTTTGTGCTGTAGTGGGGGAAATAAGCTAAGCCGATGGGCAGATCAAAAATAAATCTTTTGGGGCTTCTAGACATCGAAATATTTTCAGCCTGAATTTTTTGCGAGAGGGGAAGAATATTTGGGGCGCCGAACGGGAGTATGAGGTTTAAGGCCTCTGCATAGTCCGGCGGCAAAAGTCGCGCCGCAACGACGGAGAACATAGGGTAGGAACGAAGCTGCGTAGCCACCCCTACTCTTCATCGTGGCGGCGCGACTTTTGTCACTCGACTATGCAGAGGCCTTTATTCTAAGTTCGGAGGAGGCTCGATCATTGCGGCGGGCCGTGCGGCGTTCGCGACATTACGAGCTATAGGGTTTGAATCGTGCGTCTACCGTCGTTGCAGCATCCAGTCGCTAGACTTTATTCTAAGGAGAGACCATTTGTTCTGATTGTAAGCTCCACAAAATATGCACACGGCATAGGCTCCTACTAGATTCAGTAAAAGCATGGGCGAACTCAAACCACCCTGAAAAAAGAGTCCAGTTCCAAGTTTGAGATTGCCTGAACTTGAACCTGTCGCAGAAAATCTCATAGGGTTTTTCATTGGGTTTTTGATTAGGTTTGAGCGAATATAGTCCTTTCGATATGTGAGCACAGATAACCCCCGCCACAGCACAGATAACACAGAGAGTTTTCCTCACATTCCGATAAATCTGCGTTTTTTTTTTTTGAAAGAATCGGAAAAACCAAAAATATCCATATTTCGACCCAATTCCTTGCCTTTAATGATTTATATCCGCATTTGACGACGAGCCGTCAATTGGTTGTACCAGAACTTTATTTCAGGACGTTAATCAATGCGCTGACGCGTCGCGGCCGCGCGCGCTGCTTGCTGGGTGGTCTGACTCTCCAGTCAGTCCCCGCTGCGCGAATTCAATCCCTTTTCGGGGGACTGTCTTCGAGCGAGGAGTGCGCCAGATCGTCGAGATAAAGGCAGAGAAATAAAGTGGTAGGAGTGCAGATACGGGAAAGCTGAAGGGTGAGCGTCACCAGAACGAAGTTCGTACAAGACGGCAAGATTAGAAGTAAATCTTGACTGTTTCCCAGGTATAGAGAGAGTTTTGAAGTCAGCGATACGACAAAAATCGAGTGGTGATGTTCTGCTGGTCGAATTCACATCAAATCTCAGAAATTTCAGCTTCTTGGGAGGGCAAAATGTGTCATAGCCACTTCAAAAAATAACTTCATTCTTGAACTCGAAAACATTTCTGAAACCAGGATGACGGATGTTGTTCTCGAATTATGAAAATAATCTCAGAAACACTGAATATTGATACACATGAAACTCGAACTACTTCCTCCATTGTTGAGGCTCGAGGTTTTTAGCGTTTTGAATTGTTTGTCTGAGGGTAGAGCCAGGCTGCGGCGCGAGGTGTGATACAACCCAACATTGCTCCGACCCCCCTCCCAAGTCAAGAGATTTGCTCAGCCCCCCCCCCCCCCTGGGAAAAATGATGGCGACTACCGGGGAGGGGGGGTCCTCATTTCGTAATTTTTTATTTTATAGTGAACGATTTTTCAATTCAAGATTAAATCAAGACCTAATAATGCAATAAATAAATGTTTTCCACGAAAGCAGACAAAAACAACTCTCCTACGACAATGGCACCAAATGTCTGTTCAATGGCTGAACGTTCATTAGTGCCCTGAGGGCACATAGGTGCTGTTTCAGGCATGAAAATCACATCTTGTAATTGACTATCCGGATGTGAAAACGCACCCAGAGTTTCATGGACGCAGCTTAAAGCCGAATAGCGCTACATAGGGTGGGGTCCATGAAAAAATCGATAGCTGTAAAATATTAATTTATTTAAGTATTCAACGAAATTTGAATTAGGGAGTTTCGCGTTGCTACAACGTGCGGAAAACCTAGCCACGGACCCAAGTAATTAATTTTATTCTTTTAACCGGTTGAAAACGGTCTTTGAAGATTCATTTTTAGATATGATATTCCCCGCACGTTGTAACAACGCGAAACTCCCTAATTAAAAACTCGATAAATACTTGTAAATATCTCACAACAATTCCGGACTTTTCATGGACCCCACCACCCCACCCTATGTAGCGCTGTTCGGCTTGAAGCTGTGTCCATGAAATTTTAGGTGCGTTTTCACATGGGGATAGCCAATTAATATATGTGGTTTTGATGCCTGAAACCGCACCTATGTGCCCTCAGGGCATGAAAGTAGACTCCGCCCACCCTATGTAGCGCTGTTCGGATTGAAGCTGCATCCATGAAACTTTGGGAGCGTTTTCACATGCGGATAGCCAATTACTATATGTGGTTCTGATGCCTGAAACCGCACCTATGTGCCCTCAGGGCATGAAGGCAGACTCCACCCACCCTATGTAGCGCTGTTCGGATTGAAGCTGCATGCACCGCTCCTATTTGCCCTGAGGGCGTAAAAATCGAAAGGCGATTTCTTTAAGGAAATTGTAAGAGATATCACAGTGAACAACGCTCTTTTGTGACAGTCAGCTATCCATCGATTTACAGCTTTGCGAAATTTTTATATTTAGCGGGATCGTACTTGTGAACTCTGAATCGCCTAAGAATGCATCTTAGATCACGAAATTCAAGAACATCTGTGTCATTTCGTTGACAGGATAGTCCGCTTGTAATGACCTCGATGACAGCGAGTATTCAACACCACCGGTGCTGACATATCCAGGGCGCTTTGGCGACACATTTTACCTTTCCAAGCCTCCTCCTCCATGTCAGAGTCATTAACGATGGCCAGGCTACTGTCGTCTATTGTCTTGCATGCTTTATCACCAGTGAATCGTAAGCTCTTCTTGTGTGTTCCTGCCTCATTTTTACATCCCCATTTCATATCTTGCCTCATTTGTTTTTTCGCGAATGTTTCTCACTATTCAGTTTCTTTTTTGATCTCCTGTCTCATTTTACTCTCTCAGTATAATCTCCAGTTTTAAATTGACCTCTTATTGTGATCTTCTTTGGCCGACATTTTATACTAACGGTATGGTTCTTAACACCTCCCCCCCTCCGGCCTGATAGAAGTCCATCTTGTTTATTGGTTGACCGAAGGTCCGACCCCCCATCCCACCGGATGTCGATGGGTCCGACCCCCCCTCTGTGATACATCACACCTCACGCCGAACCCTGGGTAGAGCTAAAACGACTGATATCCGAATAATTTTTCACGTTGCTAGCGAAACCAATTTCCAAATAAAGAAATAATAATACGAATGAAGGTGAACGGTATAAGTATTCTAATTATAGTGAAAATCAAATAAAAATAGAGTAAATAAAAAAGAATGTTACAAACAACACCAAAAAATATTGAACAAATAACTCAATGAATAGCTAATAAGTAACACCTAGAGGCGAAATGGAATTACATTTTAAAGAAATCAGAAAGAAATAAAATGTGTAGAATAAAAAATCGAAATCAAAAAAGAAGTTGAATAGACTAGAGTTACACAGTCACACATTTCAGCATTTCATATTGTCTCACATCTCACTCGATTGATTGTGTCAACTCTATATGCCTTGTTCGAGAGTAAGCCATTTATAGATAAAAAATAAAGAATGATCAATGCTGATTCCAAAGATGTCTCCAAGTTTGGAAAACATCCACATTGAAGCGAGTTATGACCAAAAGACGAAAAAAGCGGTTTTCCGCGTTTTTTTTTCGCCTTTTTACCAAAACTTAGGGTGGGTATTGTACTGCTTGCTATAATATCAAACTCGTCTGACTCGTGTCTGAGACATTTCGGGTTCAGGGTTCGGCGCGGGGTGTAGATATCCACACCGGGGGGTCTGAGCTGCGCAATGGTGGAATGAGGGGGGTCTGAGCTCCACCGGAATACCACGTGGATCATTCTGATCGGGGGTAGTAGGTACACTGTTTGGGAATATTTTTTGCGAATAATTCGGTAATACCGTCCAATTAACATGAAACCTTGTTGTAATTAAATTTGCGTAAATGTTAAAATTATGGTAAAGGTTCTCCTACGGTTGAAGATAGGGCACATATGTTCTGGGCGTGTATCCTGGATAGTTGTGTACTGAATTGCAAATAAGAACAGATTGGAAGCTACGGAATGGGGCGGAAGAAAAGAGTGGATGCGATGAATGAAGTTATTGGCAAAGGCGAAGACGACGAGATGTACTAATGAAACAAATATGTTGTCAGAGAAGAACAGTTCATTTTAAATGTATGGAAAACACGCTTTAATAAGTGGTTAGATACGAAAACAGGTGCTTCAACATTAGCCAGACCAGACATGGCAAAAACACTTGCTAGTTGAAAAGAGCGTCATCTAATCTGGTAACGTTTCAAATTTCATTCTCCGAAACCCACTCATACACGAAACACACTACGCGGATTCGATCTCGAAAGGTGCTTAATTGTCGGAAAACATTAGAACTCACAATTTTTTGCAAGGTAAGGGTCACGAAAATAAGATACCAGGTCGTCCAATAATTCCTGTCCGAAAACTTTCAAAATTCTATAATTTTCCTTTGAAGTGTTATAATATCAGGCAAGTGTAAGAACCTTCTAGAAGGTTCTCCAAAGTTCTACGCTAGGGGTATATAAGGCACAGTCGCCGCGTCTAGCTACCAGTACAAGCTCAAATGGACCAAGGTCGAATACGTACGTTCGTGTACTACGAGTGGCTGCTGGGCAATGACACGGGCACCGCGGTCGCCAACATCTGATGAGCGTGCAAGGAGGATGCAGTGTCCCAACGCACAGTCAGCCGCTGGTTCAATCGTTTCGAGAGCGGCGACACGAGCCTCAAAGACAGGGAGCACAGCGGGAGGTCTTCTACGGTGGATGATGACGAAGTCCGTTGCTGTATCAAAGAGAAGCCGGAAGCCACCACCCGTGAACTGGCGACGACGCTCGACTGCAGCAAGTGCACCATCCACATTCGACTCAACTTACTCGGCTACCACAAAGTTCTGGCCCGTTGGATCCCCCACCGTGTGACGGACGCCAACAAGCAGAGCCGCGTGGCCGTCTGCCAGTCCCTCCCCCTTCGTCCGCATCGCAAAGAATTTCTCGAGGACCTTGTCACTGATGATGAGAGCTGAGTCCTCTACGACAACGTCGAAAGCCGTGCCGTCTGGATCCGGCGCAGAGAAGAGCCGCCGACGACGCTGAAAGCCGACCTGCACCCGCTGAAGATCACGCTCTGCTGCTGGTGGGACACCAAGGGCATGCTGTACTTCGAGCTGCTCCCGCAAGGCAGGAGGGTCACCGCCTCTATCTACACCGATCAGCTCGAGAAACTAGCCGCCGCCATCCGAGAAAAGCGTCCCCGACGGGCCTCGATTCACCTGCTGCACGACAACGCGCGCCCCCACGTGGCGAAGGAGACCCAGCAGAAGTTGGCGACGCTCGGCTGGGAGACGGTTGCCCATCCGCCGTATTTCCCGGACCTCGCCCCCTCCGACTACCACTTGTTCCGCCCGCTGAAGCACCATTTGGCCGGAAGAAAATTCACCAACTACGACAACCTCAAATCCGACATCGCGGACTTCTTCGAGTCGCAGCCCCCGGAGTTCTGGGCGAGGGGCATCGGCGACCTGCCCAATCGATGGGCCACTGTTGTGGATAACTGTGGTGATTATATTGTTGATTAGACTTGTTTTTCTAAAGTTCAAAAAAATTAAAAATGGTGAAATTTTCGGACAAGAATTATTGGACAACCTGGTATTTGAGTCGAGAGTGGTAGATTTACCCTATATACAAATTTTTTGCCTCTAAGATGGACGCCGAAAGGCACTTCTCCGTGTGGCCCACACCTGTCGCAGGTGCGGTCGCGCAGGGAGTCTACATTTTTGCAAGGTATGAGTCAGGAGAATACGATGATCGAGTCTAGCGTGGTCGATTTACCTCATATACTCACTTTCACCGTCCAACATAGATGCTGAAAACCGCTACAGTATAAGGCCTCACACTTTTCTCAGGTGTGGTCCCGCGGAAAAGGGGCATTTTGGAATTTGGGTGTGACGAGAGTAGGATATTTGAGTCCAGCGTGGTCGATTTACCCGTTGTACAATCTTCTACCGTCTCAGTGTAGCGCCGAAGACCGCTACATAGGATGCGGAACAAGGTAAAAAAACGTTAAAAAAACGTCGTAGACCACAAACCTGGAGTAGGGTTTTGAAACACCTGTAACTTAACTTCCAAAAGAGCTACACCAGGTCTGAGCAAAACTAAGAAACTAGGTTTGTAACCCTACCGAACGAAACTTTACTCGCTCCCAGAGGACGCCCTATAAAAAAATTTACTAGGTGTGGACATTTGATGTTTTGAGCATAAACGTCCACACCTAGCTAGTGCATCTAGGTGTGGACATTTATGCTCAGAACATCAAATGTTCACACCTAGTAAATTTTTTTATAGGGCGTCCTCTGGGAGCGAGTAGAGTTTCGTTCGGTAGGGTTTCAAACCTAGTTTCTTAGTTTTGCTCAGACCTGGTGTAGCTCTTTTGGAAGTTATGTAACAGGTGTATTAAAACCCTACCCCAGGCTTGTGGACCGACGTTTTTTTACCTTGTTCAGCTTCCTATGCAGCGGTCTTCGGCGTTACACTGAGACGGTAACAGATTGTAAAAAAGGTAAATCGACCACGCTGGACTCTCGTCACACCTAAATTTTGAAATTGACGACTTCCGGCGGGACCACACCTGAGAAAAGTGTGAGGCCTTATACTGCAGCGGTGTTCAGCATCTATGTTGGACGGTGAAAGTGAGTATACAGGGTAAATCGACCACGCTGGACTCGATCATCGTATTCTCCTGACTCATACCTCGCAAAAATTTAGACTTCCACCGCGACCGCACCTACGACAGGTGTGGGTCACACAGAGAAGTGCCTTCCAGCGTCCATCTTAGAGGCTGAAAATTTGTATTTTGGTTAAATCTACCACTCTCCTTCCTAACCGGAATCATTCACAATTTCTGGATACACGGTCAAACCTATGTGTCTTATATTCAACATTGGAAGAGCCTTCACTATAATCAAAACGCTTACTTTAGCTAAGTTTTTCAAAAACGCAGACGACTTCATGTAATCCGTCAAGAAAAGCCTCGTCCGTGATCTATTCCAATGTTTATGTCCTGTTTTTTTGAAATGGTTGTTCTTCTCCGAATTATACATCTTTTGAAATAAGTTGTCCCTTTGATTTCAATTTTACTATAAAAACAGACAATTAACACTCCTGGGAGGAGGTCCGTGAGAATCGCCAAAAATTTGACCTATTAACGCTACTGGGAGGGGGTCTGAGAGAATCGCCAAAACTTGGCTTTTAGAGGGGGGTCTGAGAAAATTTAGCCCTGTCCACACCTCGTGCCGAACCCTGTTTGGGCTTGCCTTATGGCCCACTCACTCGACCTCGACTTAGTGGCGGGTTTACTACGAGCCTTAACCTTTTTGAGGTGTTTTTCACCACCAAATACTTTTCTCAATCTCAGTTATTGTTACTCAAATGTAATATTCTGATCGCACTATGAAAATTCGCTGAGAGCTCATACTTTGGCAAAAAGTAGATAAAAAGATGTCAAATTCATATACTACAAAGCGAAATATTGGACGTCTAGGCAGAAAATTCCAAACAAAGAGATGTTAACGAGCTAGAAGCGAACTTAAGCGCCTTTCACAGTCTGCCGGACGACGCCGTCCGGTACGTTATAAGATAGGGCTGCGGCGTCGGTGCCATCCGCACTGCGATGTCGGCCGACCGACGTCGCACTGCGGTGAAATCATTGACGCGACGTCGCAGCAAGTTATGACGGGTCAAAACGTGTTGGTTTTGCCTCATATTTTGTACTGGAGAGTTGGAACTGACGGTTGTTCACCGCAGCTTCCCTCGCACTGCGGCACTCTAATAAAGTGCAGGACGGCAACGTCCGGCAGACTGTGAAAGGCGCTTTAGCTCACAGAACTTTGAATAAAATTCATCCTGATTGACCTACCATTTGGTTCAGCACTGGCTTCAAAGACGATTGCAACAACCAGTAAAGTGGATAGCACTGACTTCATGGTTGTGCAATACAATATATGGATACGACGGTTGCTGAGCAATTACTTCTGGACGGATATTCTGCCTCGCCTTTAATATCCGTTGTGATATACAAATCGCGACCATATCGCTCGCTTACGTATAATTCCAAGAACTTGCTTGTTAAATTGACAAAGGATTGGCAGGAAATCGCTTTCGTCGTCTGAAGGCTCCTTCCCCTCAATTCGACACGAGGGAGAAAAACTCGTTGTCGGAATCTGACTGGACATGGAGGAGCTCTGAAACTGCGTTTGTATGCCATCATTGCCTTAATCTAGGAAATAGCTACGACACTCCGTGACGTCTTTGAATGAAGATTCCTATTCAGGTCGTGGGATAGCACTATATTCCATAAAACTGTAAGTCAGCAAAATTATTCGGTATATGCAGGGAATGAGCATTTTCTATTTTTCGAGAGGAAGATCAACTCTTTGTATTTAGAGTAGCGGGTTTTAGGGTAAAATCTTGAGAGGACTAAAACCGAAGCCCGCTCTTAATTAAAGGCAGCGTCCATTTGGATATTCCTTTCCAATCCAACGTTAGAAACAAGTGGAGATAAATGGCAAGGCTTCTCGGACAGAAAATAAGGCTGACCGCGCGCAACGATAGGACCGACCGCGGGATCGGCGACGTTCCGACCGCACAATTGCGAGCGTTCCGACCGGTATACAGCCGCGGTCAGTACAAAGGTGTACGCGTTCTGAACGCAAAGCTGTATCACGGCACTTTGCGTAAGGACCGCGGGCAAATATTATATCACCGGGCCTTCCCGATTGGAGGGGCTCAGAACAGCGCAATACGCCAGCAGGGGACCTTACAATCATGGTGCCCACTCAGAAACTCGCGGCGTTCAACGGGTGGGCGACATGCAATCACCTCACAGCGTGCTTCCCCACGACCGCTAAAAATAGGCGAGACTGCTCCCCTAGAGTTGTCCGTCACCCCCCTCCGAATTCCCGTCACCCCCGTAGAGTTGTCCATCGACCACTCGACGACCGGTAGTGGGACACTAGTCGATCGTTAGTTGGATACCTGTCGACCGGTAGTTGGACACCCGTAGACCTCGAGAATGAATGCCGCTGGCTTTTCAAAACTGCCGCGTTGCGGCGAAATTCTTTCAAATGCTGGTAAAACACTTACAGTAACGAAATTTTATCCTAATCATTGATCAACAACTTAACAATTTAGAATGATGGCAAGGGAAGATCTCCTGATCTAAAATAACGACTATCAATGAATAAATCAGAGATAGCAAGACAACATTTTGGCGGATGATAAAGGATATTACCGAATAGTTTCCAAAAACGAAATAACAAGACATGAGACCTAACGTGCACACTGTACCGGCAGAAATATGACACTGCTTCCTCAAAGCCTCAGTTCAGTCAAATCGTTGTGCTAAAATAAAATGAGACAGAAACATCGAAAACTTTTTATAGGTTATTTCATTATCGACTAACTTGATTCATCAGCACTGCTACATGCTTATTTACATACAGGGTGCACACCCACGCCGCTACCACTTTCCGCGAAGCTCAGCGCACTCACAATTGGGTCTCGCACATTTTTCTTGGCGCTTGGCGCACTCCGAGTTAGGTTCCACACACTTTCTCAGGCGCTCAGCGCACACACTTCGGTCCCGCACATTTTTCTCGGCGCTCGGTCCACCTCAGTTGGGTCCCACACACTTTCTCAGGCGCTCAGCGCACACACACTCGGGTCCCGCACATTTTTCTTCGCGTTTGGTGCACTCGGAGTTGGGTCCTACACACTTTACCAGGCGCTCAGCGCACACACAGTTGTGTCCCACACACTCTCCTCGGCGCTTGACGCACTCAAAATCGGGTCCCGCACATTTTTCTTGGCGCTTGGCGCACCCCCAGTTGAGTCCCACACACTCTTCGAATTCCGCTTTCCAAGTTCCGCAGTTTTTAGCCCCGGAATTCCGATTCCCGAAATTTTGATTTTGTTTTGAATTCCGAGTTCCGAACTTAAAAATTTTTATTTCGCTCATCCCTGGTGCGCAGTGTGGACACGAGGTCCTAAGAGCATAACAGCCGTGGGGGCCCAGTAGCCGCGGTCTCTTGAGGCAGCATACACGCTCGTAAACGTGGTTGGGATTACAATGTGAATCGAACCGTATGGCTTACAACATAATGCCTACGCATTTTGAAGTGTCAAAAACGACGCACAATGCCGCTACATAAGTTAGAAGTTAGCCCCGCCCTGTATTTTCACGCCCCCTGTATTTGCTCTTTTGCTCCAAAGCAGGGCTGCTGGGTCATCTTCGCCGTTAGTGACGTGTGTGGTTCACTTGTTAGGCAACCTACTAATAGTACCAACGGTGAATGTTACCCAGCAACCTTGCGTTGCAGGAAAAGCGCAAATACAGGGGGCGTGAAAATACAGGGCGGGGCCAACTTCTAACTCATGTAGCGGCATTGTGGGTCGTTTTTGGCACTTCAAAAAGCGTAGGCGTTGTTATAAGGACCATACCATTTTATTTCCTTAGTTATCTCAATCACGTTTTCGAGCGTGTATGCTGCCTTTAAACCACAGACAGGTATTACGCCATTATTTTAGAATTACGATCCGAAAATAATAATCACGATCGGATCGGAGTTTTCGTTTGCGCGCGAACGCTGTTTTCAGTGGTGATCTTATGGTTATGAAACGCACTGTATTAATGCTAAGATTAGGGCGTATTTGTTTGAAGGCAAAGTTTACGATAAGACGGACTAGTGGCTCTCGTTAAGAGAACGCATTTGGCTGATGTTAGGAGTCTAGTTGGAAATTACACAATAATACATCTATTAAAAACCCTGATTGTAAGAAGAACATATTCTCTCACATCTTATTCTGCACTGGATTGAAAGGACCGTGGTCGATGAAAAAACAGGTCATCAAAGCTGTAGTATTACATAGTTACAACCTTGTACAGCGGTAACGTATATGGCTGAATTCTCATACCAAAAAAGGCTTCTGAAGATACTGTTAGGAAAGAATCGTTTTTTTTTCGAAAATATACAAGCCTCAAGGAAGACGAGATCTTAGAAGAGCGGTCGTATGAAGCCATCAGAGAAGCGTACTCGCCTTTGAAACTGTATCCGGAATCGTCCTTCCTGCAAAACTCAGAAATTATTGCAATGTCAGTCTAGACTGAAAGAAAGGTATATGGCTTACAAGGCTCAGCCAATTGCACTTTTAGCAGCGATGTCTACTAGGCTAGCTTGTCCTGTCGCTCCCCAGTGCGTGCTTTTGTATATACCATAGAAACCAATCATAGACGCATAGCGACTGTTTCCTGTAAAGTACATACCACTCTCAAAATGTATGATTCAGCTTCAATCAGAGCACTACGTCCTTGGTAGTGATATGAAAGACTGGGGCAAGCTGAGAATACGTACACTATCGCCAAATGTGAGAAAATGGCCGGAGACTCATGAATTCGTTGATCATCTGAATATCCCGAAAACTTGTGGCAGATCAAGTGTACTTGATGAAAACGGCTTAAATTCTCGAATTTAGCATTTTCCAATAGTATATTCGAAAAGCAAATCTATCCAACTTTCAAAACAACTTTTTAAATTTTTGATTAATTCTTGTGATTATTTAACGTTTCGTGTTGGCTGTCATATACTGTGACCACTAACGAAAAAGATATGAATGAAAAAAATGAAAGAGAGGAAGGGAGAAGCAATTACACCCCTTTATTCACTTACTCTCTATTCACCTATTACTACAGAGTGCGCTTTAAATATGGTGACAACATTTCTAACCTTGCCAAGCCTAAATATGTTCGTCGCCTATCTTCCCGAACGATCTGTTATTTTCATCAGATCTCTCTGCCGAACTGCACTAAGTTTTGGAGCGCGAAGTGGTTTTGGAAACAAATGATGAGAGGAAGCCTGAAGGGTCTCCGATTTTTCACAGTAGAACTCGGCTTCGGTAATTGTTCCTCGTTCACCCCATGTGACCGTGAAGATCTGCGCCAATGGGGTCATTTTGGAGCAGAGGGTGTCTGCTTTAAAAACTTGTCATAACGGAAGTCCTTGGACTCTGTATTGAAAAAACGCGAAGACAAATTGCCAAAATTCACTTTTCGCCCTGGTCGGTGTTCAAGATAGCTGAATTTGTACCACTTTTTCGTCTACCTGACGACGTAGGGGCGTCAAGCTTGGAGCGTAAGTGCGTATGAAGGTTTTCTATCGATCTGTACACATATTAACAACTTTTCTCAAAAATCTTTAGAATCGATTGATTATCAATTTTTTCAAAATTGATAAAAAGTAGAAAATTCGATGAAGAATATTCTTTCGCACTAGACCACACATGGTTTCCGTATTCGATCTAGTCTGACGCATGGACCAAGCCGCTGGCCGTGCGATGTTGGCGGCCTCACTGGAGAATGGAGCTTCGATTCGCTCTGAGTGATCTGCAGCCGCAGCCCCGTCCATTCATCAGACTAGAATTATTGCGCGAACTCTAGTTAGCCGCG
The DNA here is from genome assembly GCA_029168955.1 of Aplectana chamaeleonis. Lineage (NCBI taxonomy): Eukaryota > Metazoa > Nematoda > Chromadorea > Rhabditida > Cosmocercidae > Aplectana > Aplectana chamaeleonis. The sequence continues at coordinate 218,120 of JAPDOI010000201.1, forward strand.
GAGCCGTTGACAGAACCCATAGCCATTTCAGAAACGATTTCACGCTACGAAATTTTGCAAGTTTTGAGACAGAGGTTCATAGAAAAGGCCACATCAGCCGATTAGGCACGCAAATATTTCGACGGGATGAGATTTTAAACCTTGTCACCATATTTAAAAAGTTGGTATATGTACCCAAAAATGATTTAGAACGGTTTGCTGGTTTTCTAGTAAAAAATGAAAGACAGCGCGTTTTTGTTGTTGATCTCCTTTTTTTTCAGACGGCGTACACGATCTTGTTGGTACACTTAAAATTGAGCTAGGAAGCTCATTTTTGGATAGGAGGCTGGGAATAGATGCAGGTCGCTCCTATTCCAATTTGAACTTGATACCTTAACTTTGAAGGGCACCTCAAATTTGTGGGTTTAAAAACTAAATTAGCCGTGGAGCACGAAAACTGCTTTTTTTCTGCTACGGCTGTGGAGACCCGGGTGTGTGAGTGAATCTGCAGCCAATCAACACAGGTCGTCGAAGGTAAGTACTGAACTTGTCACAAATCGTAGTCATGACACGTCATCAATCGATAATCAATATTCTCGATTTTCTTGCTTTTTGCACAAAATGCGGCGAGGAGTGGTGATTGCTGATGGGATTGGTTTTCTTGGTTGAGGAATTTTGCTCATAATTCGTTATCGATAAATACCGATCAACAGTATTGATTCTTTCGCGTGTTGCACAAAATGCTCTCGAGGCAACTCGTCCGCAAAATTTTTGCCGTTCAAGTTTGAGAATTTTGAGGGTCCATAGCTCCGTTCGCGGTGAGTTCTGACCTACTCTGGAGACGCCATTATGATCAGCGTGAAATATTCGGCAATATAAGCAAGAAAACTCAGATTTCGATTTTGAGGTTTGATTGTGTCTTTAAAGGCAGTGTTCACGATAAATCCTGGATGTTCAGCTTTTTACATATTATGATAGTTCATGAGCTTACTGTTTCACCAGCATCACGAAAAACCACGAAAGCGACGAGAAAGCACTTTTTCGGTCTACTAAGGACCTTCTGTGACACCCTATTTTTGAGAATGTAAGGATTGACCGATGTCACAGTAAGCTTCAATGAAGTCTTTCCATGTGATAACGTGCCCACTGCTACCTATCAAAGCCACTACCTTTGCTGACCGGCTGTTTACGTGTTCAGTCCTGTTCAGAAAGGATTGGTTTGGGGGCGGGGTTGTCCAAAGGGTTGACTGGCCCACGCGATTTTAGCCCCCTTCCCGATGATTTTTCGTGACTCTCTCTTCACTGTTTTCATCGGTACATTGTAAAGCTCACATTTCTGTGGAAAAAAAACTAGAGACTTTCTCATCGTTAACACTGCCTATAAAGGCACAGCCCAAGCTCAGGAACAAAATTTGAGTTCCCACCTGAGAATTTTGAGATGTAGCACGACCAGGGGTGTGCGGCAATTGCCGTTTGCCGTTTGCCGATAGCTGTTTGCCGGCCATTTTCGGGGTTTGCCGATGCCGTTTGCCGAAATTTTCGTCTAAAACGGCAAATTTTCGGCAAAACTTCGTTAAAACAACAGGATTTGCGCTTACCGCAGTTTCTGGGTTGGTCAGCGATTCGGAGCTGCAACAAATATTTATTTTGGCTAACTCCAGCTTCTAGTTGCAGCTCATTCAATGTATGATTGTACCCGTTCAATCGCTAAGTGGTGAAAACATCTCGACTGGGGAATCAGAGGAGTTCGTTCGATTTCTAAATTGTTTGGGAGCCCCAAATGTCTTTTTTCAATCGTCAAAATCCTAACCTCTCTAAGGCACAGGACACCCAGATAATGATTTCTCAGTTTTTTATGCAGGTCTTGGAGAGGGTGACACGCTGGGGTGGTAGTAAACCAGCGAAACTATGATGTTAACCAAGACTTTTAGCATCGATGTTAATTATGAGGTTATTCGTCAGGTCAGAAAACAGTGTTTTAATATTCAAGGCCGAAATAAGCTTCTGTGGAAATCCTAGAACTAAACTTTGATGTTATTACCCGTTAACAATCATGTTACCCCCCTCGAAACCCTCAATCGCGAAAATTAATGTTCGCTGATTAATCGGCGCTCTCCACAGGTCAGCGGTGAGACACTGTGCCTATTAAGGTGTGCACTAGACAAAGATGGTGGGTTAGGACGAAAAGTCCTCGAGAGGACTTTTCAGCGTAACCCGACAACTCGGAGTTCTTCACCCATCATCATTGCAACTGCAGTTGAGCCAAGAACAATCTAAATACACGTCAATTCCCGAACTGCTGGTGTACCATTCGCCATGTGCAGTGATAACGCGATAGATGCAGCAATATTTTCCTTCGTTGATTGATCAGAGAAGGACAGTGCAGCTGATTGTTCCATCTCTGATTGCTCTTTCTTTGTCCAGGTTTCTTGTACTGTTTCCGATTTTTCTTGTTAATGTTTTTGGTCCAGAAGAACATCAAAAATAGTTATAACTGGCCGAGATACCTGTCGGAGGAATACAATACCGCCCGCGACTTTGGGAAAAGCGGCGTTTTCGGCGCTTTTTTTCCGCCGCAAAGCGCCGCTTTGTCATAACTTCGTTCAAAATGGTCCGTTTGGGTTGCTAAGGGCATATTTAGAATCGCCATCGAGAGCTCTTCATTTTGAGCTTACACATGTCTTACCCTGCAAACAAGGCATATAGAGCCAACAGAATCAATTGAGTGTACGGAAACTGAAGCTGGGTATCAAATTGTTGTGAATATTTGACTTCATATTAACCGTACATATCAAGGACGAGTTATGTACAAGTACAATACACGCACTAGTTTACTCGAAAAAAGCCGCTAAAGTCGCGAAATCGCGACTTTTCTTCATAACTCGGCTCTATGTGCTCCGTCACAGAGCCCGTAAAGACATTTTTCGAATGAGCCTCAAAAGCTCTTTTTTTGAGATTTCACTTGCCTTACCACTAACTAGGCATATAGGACTTACACAACCAATTGAGGTATCGAAAGGAAAATTCAAGCAATTATTCAACGGTTGTCACTTTAACTGAAACAGTGTAAGTGATGTAGACAACGGGTAAGTAAACTGATTGCTACTGACCGGCCTTTTCTGCGAAATTTCGGATTTCTGCTTTTTCAGACCCGAATATTTTGGCCATTTCCGAGGCCAAAAGCCTCCTCTTGCCTAGATTTACAGACAGTAGTAGTGTTTTTCGCCGAACTTGTCTGAATCCCTCCATAATTGAAAACTTGGACCAAATTCAGGCCGCGAAAAGTGGTTCACAGCGATGTCCAATCAGTTATCTTTGTATGCAGCCCATTCAAGAAGGGCCGAACTCGCTCCCAGAAACCGGTAACCTTTGCAGCTCCTCGCTGCACATAATAAATAGTTCGGGAAACCACCTCTACTTTGCGACCTATTTTTTCAAGCCCACAATCGGATCGTTAGTATCAATAATTATTCAACGGTTGTCACTTTAACTGAAACAGTGTAAGTGATGTAGACAACGGGTAAGTAAACTGATTGCTACTGACCGGCCTTTTCTGCGAAATTTCGGATTTCTGCTTTTTCAGACCCGAATATTTTGGCCATTTCCGAGGCCAAAAGCCTCCTCTTGCCTAGATTTACAGACAGTAGTAGTGTTTTTCGCCGAACTTGTCTGAATCCCTCCATAATTGAAAACTTGGACCAAATTCAGGCCGCGAAAAGTGGTTCACAGCGATGTCCAATCAGTTATCTTTGTATGCAGCCCATTCAAGAAGGGCCGAACTCGCTCCCAGAAACCGGTAACCTTTGCAGCTCCTCGCTGCACATAATAAATAGTTCGGGAAACCACCTCTACTTTGCGACCTATTTTTTCAAGCCCACAATCGGATCGTTAGTATCAATAAGTTTTATTTGTTTTCCGATGCTCGGCAACCCGCAATCAGCTGGCGCCCGAATTTCAGAATCTTGTTGATAAGGGCTTTTCAATTGTATATAGTTTTTTAACGTTCAAATTCTAACGAATCGCTCCGGGTCTCTCAGATCCAGAAGAACCATCTTCTGTTGGTCCCTCGCTTTGCGTTTCTGCGTCTCTGCCCCTGCACACCCCACTTTTGAAGGTGTCGAAAGCGCACTATCTCGCCTGCCCCGCTCAATGAGCGAGGTCCACGCGAAATGGATTGATTTCCATGAGCAGAGTTTCAATCGGGAGACAACGAGTGCGTGGATTTGAACAGTAGGAACGAGAGAGAAATGAAACATGTGGGGGAGATAATCGCACGGGTGTTATCCCGAGCATCAACAGGTGGGGATAGGCTAGAAGGAGATATAACGAGATGGATAGTCCATAGCTCACCAACGACTTTATAGACAGGTTGGAGAGGAAGCTACTACATGGGTGGTCTACTGTCTTAATATCAACGTCTCGAATCGAATGTGGAGAATTGAAATTTACGGGTGTTCCTCAGATGATCTGCTCAATCCGACCGGCACGATGAATCACAACGCGGCGCGGTATACGCCATGCAATGCTACACCAAGCGGTGAGTTATTCATAGCCATTGATGAGCCTTGTTATTGGAACTTGCCGAGATTTGATAGAATTATCTTCATGTTTTTATGAATGGCGACAAATGACAAAGATTACTGAAACATGGCACAAAGTCCATTCCAACATCAAGGCTGAGGCGCGCGTAGCCTGATGTATATGCGGAGCGACCTCTCGCGGCTCGCTCAAACCTCTGTGTTCCAATCATTTTTTTCCATTCTATCGCATCTTCACTGTATTAGTATTGCTAGGCCACGTAATTCGAATCTGTCGCGCATCTGTTAACGTCAAGACTGCGCCTCACGCGGCTTATGGCCCCCGCGACGCGGCCGCCCGCGCTGAGTTACGCTGACTTCTCTATTTAAAATTGAGCGTTTTTATTTTTTTTTCGTTTTCAGACCACCCACCATTTATTGTTTATTCAAACCGCCGCGCTGCAGTAAAATGCGGAGCGGTCGAGTTCTGCAGAATCTATGAAACTTCAACTTGAAAAACATCACCAATCGATTCTTGTCGTATTGCGAATTTCAAAACTGTCTCCATACCGCGAAAAGTAAACAGTGAAGATTTACTTCTGCTCCTGCCTAGTTTTGGATGAATTCCGCGCCGGCAATGGTCCCCTTCAGCTTCCTGCGCCTCCACCCCTCCCACTCTATCTCTCTCTTCCTCTCGACGGTCTATCGCACTCCTCGCGTGAAGACAGTCCCCCGAAGGGAATTGAATTTGAGCAGCGAAGATGGACTTGAGAGACAGCGGCGGGAGGTGTAGTCCTTGAAAACCAATGGTCCGAATGTGATAAGAGTAAGCATAGAGGGTGGTTTCTGAGATGGTTTGAAAATCGTCCACTTTGAATCGAGTTAGGATCAAAAAACGAAAAAAGCGATTTTCCGCGTTTTTTGCCAAAACTTATTGTTAGGGTGGGTAATGTACTCACTAACTCGGATACCATGCGTGCGACTACCTTTCCCTCATGTTTCTCTTCCTGTTCTTTCTGCTCTCGTTCCTACTGTTCAAATTCATGGACTCATCGTCTCCCGATTCAAACTCTGCACATGGAAATCAATCCATTTCGCGTGGACTTCGCTTGTTGAGCGAGGCAGTGCGCTTTCGACACCTTCAAAAGTGGGAGTGTGCGAGGCGCGGAGAGGCAGGGACGCAGAGACGCAAAGCGAGGGACCAACGATAAATTACTCTTCTAGATCTAAGAGGCCCAGAACAAATTGTTCGATGTCATACTTTAGAAAACTCTATGCCATTTCGGAAACCGGCTGACTGTGAGCTTGAAAAGAATAGATCACCAAAAATTGGAGGTGGTTTTCCGGACTATTTATGATGTGCAGCAAGGAGATGCAAAGGTTACCAGCCCTGGCATGTTTTCGGAACTGTTGTTTCCGGTCTCACTACGTGCAGCCGATTCAAGGTGGCGGTGAGGTGCAAAAAAACAATGTTGCTTGGCCATTCTCTTAAAAGTAGGAAAAAAGCATGGGTGGTTTCGAAACCATTTTCAAGGTAGTTGAAAAGTTCACATGTGATCAGTCCAAGGTCTACTGAGACCGGCGACTGAGCCGCCGGTGAATGGCTCCTTGTGAATCCAAAATTCATGCTAAGTTGGGCCGCACGGTTAAATTAACGTCGCTCACACTCCCTGAACCTCCCTATGACGAATCGATTAGTGAGGCAGTAGGGTGGCTTGATCCTGTCCCTCTGCTCTTCTTCTCTGCGCTGTGCGGCTCTGCATCTCTGCCCCTGTCTCCACACTGGGGGTGGGAATAGAAACTCGATGAGTAAAGGGGCGCTGGGAAGCTCCGTCAGTGGCGTTTGGGAGCAAGAAACAGCGAGGGTGCGTGTTTTCTTGACGTAAAACTGCCTCAGTGCACTGACTGGCCATAGCGAGTCTCGACAAGTGAAAAACCGAAGTTTGATATGGGGCTGATAATAATCGAGAAGTGAATACGGCAGCCTCTTACGATAGAATTTCGATTCTTGCATTGCGTGAAACGCTGAGATCCGAGCAAGTTTCCGAAAATCTGTATTTTGAGAAGCATATTGCAAAAGAGAAGAATTCCTGCAGAAATTTCCGAAATATAATGGCCTGGAAATTAGCAGTAGCCACGAAAAAAGTCGTCGGGAAGGATGGTCTGAACAATTTCAGATTGGCATCGCGCTCAAGATTGGCCTAAACGTGTTCAAAGAAAAAACAATCAGTTTGAAACAGGGGCTAGAGAAACTTGAAATTTCGGTCGCGATACCACCTGTTTTACTGCAACACCACGCCATGCCGGGTTCCGAAGTCGAAAAAATTCAAATATGGGATGGGGGCGATTTCAGTCGAGAAATGGATAAAGCGTTGTCAGAAGCCATTATGGATTGAAAAGCTTTGTGGGTCCTTTTCAGCCAAAGTCACCGGGGTGACGCTAAGCGGGAAATGCCTCAAGACCGCTTGTTTCTGTTTTGAAGGGGTCTGTCCTAAGCGCAGTTGTGATCCCGTACCTTTTGCGCCCGAGCTCGAGACGATGAGGGTGTCTGCCGCAGCGACGAGACGGCTGAAAAGCGCTGTAATTTCTTAGAGTGATGGAAATTCAAGTTTTCCGGATTGGGCTGCCGCAGTGCTCATTTGAAAGATGATAAGAAAGTGAAGGTGTAGGCCGAGTCTCACGTCGGTTGGTCCCGTTTGAGCCGAGAACGGGACGTCGATGATCTGGGGTCGTTTCTTCAAAGCCAAAGTCACCAGGGCCGCGCTGGGCCTTCAGACAGGTTCTTTCTGTTTTCGAATAGTCTATATTGAGCGTAGTTGTGAACGCAGACATTTTGCGGCCGAGCGAAGGGCAATGAGTGTGTCTGCAGGGACGAGGAAACTACTATAACATTAATTTTCACTTTCGACACCTCCCTAAATTGGTCTTACTTACTTGTAAATAACTTGGTCTTGATATGTACGGTTGATATGAAGTCAAATAATTACAACAATTAGATACCCAGCTTCAGTTTCCGTACACTCGATTGATTCTGTTAACCCTATATGCCTTGTTTGCAGGGTAAGACATGTGTGAGCTCCAAATGAAGAGCTCTCGATGTTGATTCTAAATATGCCTTTAGCAACCCAAACGGACAATTTTGAACGAAGTTATGACAAAGCGACGCTTTGCGGCGGAAAAAAGCGCCGAAAACGCCGTTTCTCCCAAAGTCGCGGGCGGTATTGTAGCTGCTTCAGAATGGGCTAAAATGGGGATTTTGAAGTTATTATTTTAAAATTTTGGGTTTGCTTGGTTTTTTCTTTCGTCTCTGTTTATGTTTAGTTTACTAATCACTTTTGTCGTGACCGTGTGCCTACCTTTTTCTCACGTAATCTTGAGAAGAAAACAAAACACTCATTGCCATTATCACCTTCGTAATCGATACATTACCACTTTCAAAAAGCATCCTGGAACTATGTTACTTAAGAAAAACATGGAAGAATAACATCTCGCTGTTAAGATCTATACGAATAACGCGTTCGTTATAAACACAGCCGAAAATGAAATTATTTCTCACTCTTGCTGATATATTCGATTGATTATGTAGTTTAGACGTGATGTTCAGAATTGGAAAGTTTGGCCAACCTCGGGGCATGGAATTGGGATACTCAGCAGTCGAGAAATCTGCCCTACAAAATAAGTGAACTTATTGCCGTTGGAATTTTTCTGAAATTTCTCTCTGATTATTGCAAGAATTCTCCTAATATTAATCTGAATCCAGTCGAGGACAGTTTTTTGAATTTATTCATCCATCCGGGAGAATTGAATATAAGCTTTTTGTCCCTAACTGCGAGGTTCTATTCTTCCAGTGTATTTTTCCTGAATTTTTTTAGACAACTTTCGGATTTGGTAAAATGTGGATTTTGCAAAGTTGAAAACGACAACTTGTGTGTTTTATTTCTCCTTTTTGTTTAAGTTGCCTAAAAAAACAAATGCTACAGAGCCAATACAAAAGTGAATAGTAGAGTCCCTATGATAATAGACGAAAGGAGAAACCATGCAGACCTGAAATTCCGAAAGGAAGACCTTGAAATTACGCTTTTATGAATTCTCGGTCAGTTACTCGTCTGACGTAATAATCGGCCGATTTGACCTCAATTCATAACTTTAGTTAAATCCAAAAACGTTATCAAGAAAAATGGGGGACACAGAACATCAAACTAGAGAAAGAGAGAACAAATAGAGGAAAAACAATTACCTGAACGGATCGGTCAATGAAAGCACGAATATCATATCTGACAAAAAAAATGTGACTTTCATTATGTACGGAACATAACTGGACTGAAGAAGAAAGAGTGCACGCTAATTAAAAGGCGATTTAAACTCTCTTCGCTGCAAGAGCTAATATTTATCTTGACAGTTGCGACGGGTGGTTTATATGATCGACGGGTAAAGAACCCAGGAGAGCCTATCAGTGATTGTATGCATGAAGGTTTCTAATAGGGTTAGGCTATCCTATCAGTCGCCATCACCACAAAAGTTGGTAACAATGAGCAGTTACGTGATTACAGAGACTTATACGTCGGCCTGTCCCCATTTCAAACGTCAACGTATACGGCCCCAGTAGTAAGCGACTCCGTGGCTGCACGGTGTAGCGCAATGTCGCGCTGCTGCTATCGGCACGGTCAGTGGTTCGATTCCCCGTGTGATCACATTTTGATATGCATGTGCAATACTTAAACATGTCAGTCATCTCGCGTACATCCTAATCAATGCAGCATAGTGCAAAGAGATGTATCGCTGATGATGAGGCAGAACTTACGAGATCGCTTCCAATGGCGGTGTAAGTTTTGCAAACAATTATGTATACGGCAGTTCCCAGTAAGATTGAGGGTAACAACGATGTCTCGTGCATCAATTCCTCCTCGTAACTCTGACATGATCATGGTTCTGAACTCTCAGTTCTGTCCAGTTTACTACCGCCCCTGATCACAGTGGTATCTCTGAAATCGCCAAAACCTCCTATGAACAGAGTTACGGCTCCTCAAAGATGCCTATAAAATGAGGGCGAAAATTTTGTGGACGACTTGTCTCTAGCCTGTATTTCTCTTCGTTCGCAATCAGCCAAGAGAAGGACATAGACCTATAATGGATTGGGGAACGTAGGCTCGGTTGAAATTTATCCATCCATCCGGCCGATATCGAGGTCGAAAATCGGCAGGGGGTCGGGCCTGTGGTGGTGGCTTATATCTCGCTTAAAGGCACAGTCCAAGCTCAGGGGTAATTTTTGATATTATATTCCGGCCGCCGTGTATAGCAATCCTGTCAAGCGCGAGATCTCAATTCGATCAAATAAGTGAGAAACTTCAGGGAAAAAGTCGGCTCCGCCCACTTTACCCCAAAAGCCTAGCCGGGCATACCGCCCCGGAAAGAGAACCAAGAGCTCTGCTATTGTACTTTTTGCCTTTGAGCATTGCTACACAAACCAATTTTTCCGTTTGCAAAGAATTTGGTTCCTTATTTGGGCGGAAACGCTCGATTATGCTTTTAAAGTATTGGGGCGGGGCCGACTTTTTCCCTGCAGTTTCTCACTTATTTGATCGAATTGAGATGTCGTGCCTGACAGGGATGCTATACTCGGTGGGCGGACCATAATATCAAATTTTACCCCTGAGGTTGGACTGTGCCTTTAAAGGCAGTGTTCACGACTATCTTCAATTCTGAGATTATTCGCTCTATTGATTAGGTGGCCCCCGGGTAGAACCAAAATGACGGAGAAATTGAGAAAAACACACGAGAAGTACACTCCCGTCCTTTGCGATTCTCTACTCTCTGCTGCTCAGTTCTCTCCTTAGGGCCCTAAATATACCTGTTTTGCATGAAATGTTCTTCTACTTTCGATCGACCCAATTTCCCACCGGTGGCAACCACCATGAACATGTTCATCCAACCGGACAACTAGTCCATCTTATAGAATAATGTCACTGAAATACGACATTTTAATGCGTTTCTCGCCGTTTCTTCGTATTTTTGGTGACACTTAGACGCCAAGGGAATGTTTTATGTGAAAAATTTGGGGACGAAAATCATCGTGAACACTGCCTTTAAGTGGAGGGATTGATATCTCGCCCTTGGCACGTGTTATACATGAAGGGTCTACTATACAATAAAATTCACAAAATTCATGTCTGAGGGTGTACTGTGCCTTTATGCCAAAATTACAAAAAAAAACTTTTTCAGAGGCATACCTATTACTGCAAATTCTAAGATAACAAAACCAAGTGACATCAAAGTTGTAGCGCAGAAAGCAGCTTTTTTTAGATATACGAACCATTTGAGAACTCGTGTATATAGGCCCGCTTGTGGTCGGTTGGTTGGCTGATGGTAATAATTGGGACGGGAAATTTATCAATTCTGGAAACACTTTGTCCGGCTTTTTGAAAGTTGAACAAAATTCACAGCGGTCATTAAAGGCGGTGTTCAATAATATAATTGATTTCGAAATCATTAGCTGAAATGGAGGGTTGACTCAATGACAGAGCTGGTTTTGTTAAGAAATGGTGTAAAAATGAAACAATGAAAAATCTTTGAAGGCAACGATTGAAACCGCATTGAACTTTTTGCCAGAAATCGAAGGGTTCGAGGCCCATTGCAACAAAAGTGTGGGAAACCGGCTTGACACGAGCAACCAATAGAATTATACGGCCCCGAAACTTGAACGTGGTGTACTCACCCCACCCACTTCCTCGGTAGCCGCAGAGGGGGAGTGGGGCGGGTAAATCACATTCAAGTTTTGGGACACTGTAGATCAATTTGTTGCTTGTTTTAGCCAATATTGTTGCTGTAATTGGCTTGTAGGCCAAATACCCAGAAAGGTAAGGGCTCAGAAGCAGGCCAGCTGGCTAAACGCACTGCACGTGGCGCTCCAGCGACGAAGTGAGCGCAGCGGACTTCCGTCGTGCGCGTTGAACCAGTCGAATTGCTTTTAGGTGCCCCTCATCCTGTGTATTTGATCAACATGTCCCCTCGGAGCTTTTATTCGCAAATTCAAAGGCTGTTTTTACCGCGAGCACTGACAAGTTTATAATGTGCCAACGGCACAAAATTCTCACGAAAGTGTAGAAGTTTTTCTTTCCAAAGTTTTCCATGTGTACGTCCCGATATCGTGATATCTTTATCACCGGTGAGGCTGCTTCCCTACTCCATAGTCTGTTTAGAGCTTCAGCCGCTTACCTCTGGAGAAGGCGATGTGTGAATGTGACACACCGCTCTTCATTTCTTTTATACCCTACGCTTTTTCAATTCGGTATCATCAGTTTTGTTTACCGTGAGAATTTTGTGCCGTTGGCAATTTATAATCGTCTCGAGCACTGCATTCAACTAGACTGGTCTTACTCCACTCCTGTAGCATCACAAGGGTAACCATTCAATCGTAAATTGAAGTGAGCGAAATTGAGATACTGAGCCTACTACTTGCTATTAACAGTAAAATAACTGGCAGATATTGCATGGAATACGACATGGCTAACAAGGTAGGGTTGCCTACATGAGATGGAGTTTTGGGATGCACATTTATTATGTTCTAGTGCGAGGGCAGTGTTCTCATATCCCACACTCATAATCGGCTAAATGCCTCAGGCAGTCCCTGAAAATGTCCAAATTTGAACAAGGCCAGAACGCCCCGGCCGAAGTGAGCTGATTTAACGATTGAATAATCCTTATGTATGTTCAGAATAGATCAGGGTTTGGGCAACAGTGCATGATTTCTGATCTAAACAGGATCAATGCACCAAAATTTTTACATATATTCTGAACATATCTAAAGGTAATTCAATCGTTAAATCGGTTCTACTCACTTCGGCCAAAGCGTTCAGACCTTGATCGGGTTTTGACCTTTTTAGGGACTCCCTGAGGCATTCGGCATATTCTGAGCATGGGATATTGGAACACTGTCCTCCCCCTAGAACATATTAAAATTGCATCACGACACTCGATCTGAAGTTGGCAACCCTCAATTGTAAGCAAATGTTGGTGTATTATAGCACAAATCAGATCTTGCCGTTTTGCTGTTTGCCGTTTGCCGGTCATTTTTGGGGTTTGCCGGTGCCGTTGCCGTTTGCCGAAATTTTGAATTCCTTTGCCGCACACCAATGAGCACGACGGGTTTCAATACCCGTGTCAGAATACGTAGTCTCAACAATGACCGTTCAGCGCGAATTTGTATCAGATTTTTGTATTCAACACTCGTCAGCATCTCAGGACTTTTTGAACAATTCGTTCCCCAATTATTGAACAAGTTGCGAGTTGTCTAATTTAAATTTTGTAATTGGTGCTAAGACAGGTCTCATGTCGCTCTGGACTAGGTGGCAAATCGTCAATACCGGTAGGAACGAACAACTAATCAGATGGTTGTCTTGTAATTGTTCACAACTTTGTTGGAAACATATTCATGACGTTCACGGACTATTTTCTCACTACGTCACCAACAATTAACGTCGTGGTTTCCACATTTCATTTTACGATTGTTCATACCAAGTTTGATAGTTGTTCATGGCATGATAGACAAATTTCCCCCAACTTACACATTACCAGCGCCATGGCTTTCGAATCCTCCCTCAAAATTGTCCACAACTCTATTGGACAGCTTTGGAAGAAGAGAACCACGGTGCTTGTAATGTGCGAGTGGGGGGGGGGGAATATGTTTATTACGCTAAAGCCCCATTCATAGCTGGTCGCTTCGACTTGAAGTCGAAGCGATCAACAACACAGCTGCGATCTAAAATCACTGAACGAAGCAATTCGAAATCGCTTCGTCCAGCGATTTTAAATCGTCGAACGACTTCAGATCGCTCGTGTGGACGCAATTCCGCTTGAACGCGACGGAGATTTGCGGAGTACGTAGCGAGATTGAGTGTGGAGTCTGCAATTTAGCGCCGAATACCCTACGTCTTGAAGACAGTTTACGGCTTAGTCGCTTTGACTAGACCAATCGCTTCCATCATGCGACTAATCAAAGCGACCTAACAAAATCAAGCAGGTCGTTTCGACCACCTATGGAATAGCGTATTCGCTCGGCGATCCCGACTGAAACTGCGAACTGTTCTAACCCGTCGCGACTCAGTGCAAGATCTGTTCACGCGACGGGTTTTGTAAGTGTTGGCAGTGCCGGTACTCGATGGACAACTTTCACAAAAATCTCTCCTTCTCGTATAAAAATCTTGAAACAATTTTATTCAACAGCTTGATCCTTACAGGATACAAAACAAAACAGACGTGTAGTGGATCCCAAGAATAAAACAGGTAGATTGACATCCGTATCTTCATGAGAGATCATAGCTGCGCGGTTGTAAGCTCGACTTCGTCCCCCTCGGACGCTGTACCATAGTGAAGACGACGTTGCTTTGCCGCTCCCCGAAGCAGGGTTAAGCAATGTTGGAAAATTTCCAAAATGGGCTGTCGTCACCAAACTTGAATTTTTTTTTGATTTTAACTCAGCTCCACTACATAATATTTCCTACACCACCACGATTTATTCAGACTGGTTTCCACTCCACAGAGCCAGAAAGAATTTGTTCCTACAAAAATTAAAGAATAACGAAAAACGAATTTTGTGACACACATAGTTTTCGATGACTGTAGTACTTTGGAAAGCGTCAAAAGTTGCGTTTCGCACTCAATATTGGGCTTTTGTTACGGGCATCAGGAATAGTGCGGAGAGAATGCAAAAAACATAGTGTGGAATAATGCTGGAAATGTAGAGAGAAGACGCATTTACGTAACAACTTCTATCCTCGAACTCCGTCCTTGAAACATGGCGAATTCCAGATAAATAAATTTATTTTTCCTCTTCACGCCTCCTATTCACGTTCCTGGTCCTCACTGGGGAGCTGCTTGGCGTGAATCACAGAGGAGCTAGGGCCTGCAACGAAGGTTATTTATTGAAAGGACCAGCTGCATACTGTCACTCAGTTAAAGGCAGCATACACGCTCGCAAGCATAGTCGAGATAACAGCATAGATAGGTCCGCACGGCCCGTACTATGTCGTCGACGACGTTTGAATCGCTGAAAACTGTCCAGGAAGACAGTATTTGACAATGTTTGAGCAATCTTGCCTTCCACGCCCGTATTTTCACACCCCTTCGAGTAACAGAATGAGAATCGATACTTGTGAAAACGTGTGATAATTGAGAGTGATATCAAATGGGAGTGCACGAGAGAAATAGCTTGGTTTACTTGAGTATAACATGCCTGCATACCTACTGACTCTCGTCCACCTTCGAGAATGCCGCTCTACTTTGGCTGACCTCTTGAAATGGAGGATTTTATCAGTGCACAAACATGTTATATTCAGGTAAATCGAGTTTTTTCTCTACTGCGCTCCCTTTTTATAGTGCTATCATTCTAGGTTATCACATGTTTTCTCAAGTTTCGATTCTCATTCTCGTACTCGAATGGGAGTGAAAATAAGGGCGGGCGAGACAGGATTGCTCAAACATTGCCAATTATTGTCATTCAGGATAGTTTCCAGAGCTTCAAAGAGCGCTGACGACTTGCTAGGGGCCGTGCGGGCCTATTTATGCTAATATCCCGACCATATCTGTGAGCGTGTATGCTGCCTTTAATACGAATCGGTCACGAAACGCTTCTAAATTCAAGATGCAAAGGAATCATGGAGTAAGTTAACCTATCCACGAACACACAGAATTTCGGGGGACTGCACGTTCGGACCGCGTGCAGTATTACCGTATACCGTGTCCCACCGGTGGGACACGTATTGCTCGAATTTGTAGCATGCAACAAAAAATCGATTTTATTTTATCGTGTCCATAGTGGAGCTACCAGATTGTTCAATAAGTTTTGTCGTTCGATAAGAGAGGGCTACTAGCCCAAAATGTTTTTGTTTTGTTGGTACACTCTTTAAATGAACGTATTCCAAGTTCAATTTCAATCTGTCGATTCGTTCTTTGTTTACAAGCCATTTAGTGTCGCCGTGCCACAGCAATGGAAAAAATTGAATATCGTGCAGTGATAATTTTTTTTGGAAGGTGTAAAAAAAATTGCGAACGAATGTTAAAAGTGTATAATGATTGTTCACCTACAATTAGTACAATAGAAAGATGGGTTGCTGAATTTGAACGTGGTCGTACAAGCCTTGAAGACGATCCACGTGAAGGACGTTCAAAAAGGGCATAAACACCAGAAAGCATAGCCAAAATACACGATATGGTTTTGAAAGATCGCCGATTGACTGAGAGAGATTTAGTAGAGGCTCTACACACCTCACTAGGCAGTTTGAGTCCTATTTTAAGTGAGATTTTGGGTTTTGGAAAGCTGTGTGCACAACGGGTGCCGCATTCGCTAACAATGGAACAAACACAAATTCGAATGCGACTTTCTCAGCAAAATTTGGAGCGTTTCAAAAATTATAAAGTGGATTTCGTGCGTCGATCCATCACTATGGATGAGCTTTTGTCTATTACCATGATCCTGAATCAAAACAAAAGGGTAAAGAGTGGTGTAAACCTGGTTGTTTGGCTTCGAAACGAGTTCGTGTCCGGAAATAGGTTTTTTGGGAAGCGAAAGGAATTTTGTTAGTGGATTACTTGCAAACTGGTAAAACAATTAATTCTGAATATCATTGCAACCTTTTGGACCAGTTGGAGGAGAAATTCGTGAAAAAACCCGGTTTGCAGAAGAAAAAATCCTTCTTATCAGGACAATGCACCGTGTCACAAGAGCATTTTGACAATGACAAAATGCATGAATTAAAGTTTGAATTGTTGAAGTATCTACCGTATTCATCAGATTTGATCCCCAGCGACTTCCATTTGTTCCCAGAACTCAAAAATGTTATGCGTAGCAAGCGTTCTCCATCAAACGAAGAGGTTATACGGCTGTTGAAGTGTATTTTGCAGACCTTCCGGATTCTCACTTCAAGGATGGGATCCACAGATTGGAGGATTGTTGTAGCAAGTGTATTAATGTTCAGGGAGATTATACTGAATAATAAAGTGTATTTTAAACCATAAAATTGTGTTTTTCTTATCGAATGACAGAACTTATCGAACAACGTGGTATCAGTGAGGTAAAAAATGTACCAACGTTTCCGCTCATAAAGCCCTTCCTTCCAAGAGAAAAAAAATACTCGAAGTCACAACACTGTGAAGTGGGAATAATATTTGCCTACCACTTTCCAGGCGACCTTCCCTTACAGTAGTGGCCAAAAGCCTATTGACATCGTCTTTTTTTGAAATATCTTGCTCTCCTTGAGGCTAGCGATTTCATCTTTTGACACGATACTTTCGGTCATAATATCGATATGATAAAATATGCTACAGGACTATAGAGCAAGTATTCATCGAAGAGGAAGAAAATTTTTAACATTCGCAATTTGCGGCTTTTTGTCTCTTCTTCAACTCGATCGATTTCTTCGTCGTTTTCGATATTCTCTAAGTGATTTTTATATTTCATAGGATTGATCGTTTACCCTGCAAAGTTAGTTCGTCACAAAATGATCGAAGATCTATCATCTAAGGTTCTGAAATGGGTCTATCAGAAGCAGATCTTGGATGCCACTTCGGGATCGCAATACAAGCCATTTAAAAATTCTGTAGGTTGGCTTTAGACATCTATTGAGACCGAAAGCTCGAGGAAGACATTATGAAAGAAGAGCAATATTGGATGGTGTCATGACAAGCACCTTGCGCGACTTTCCGAGGCTTGATTATAAGGACATTGGAGGAAAACTTCAGGAATTTCCTAAATCGAAGCCGATCGCTAGGATTTATGTCCTTGTACAATCCATTCAAAGGTTTCTCAGGTATCTCTCAATGCTGCAAAGCGTCGATACCGTGACTGTCGAGTTCTCGGACGTCGTCCCATCAAGTGGCTTTCGATGAAAGACGTAAGAATACAATACTAGCGTGGGCCACGGAGCAGATGCCCTAGACTCGACAGCATTGGTAAAAAGCCGTTTCCTCAGCTTGATCCAGTGTTCCAAACAAACGAGACGTAAATTCAGCTGCAGAGATAACTTTTTTACATTGCTGTTGACTCTAGCGATGATGCTCCGTCGCCAACGCTAGTCTTGTCTTCTGATGCCTCACTCTCACCAAAAGCCATTTGATTGGACGACGTCCGAGAACGCCACATCGACGGTGTAGACGTGTTGCAGCATCAAAAAATACCTGAGAAACACCTGGGTGAATTTTTATAGGGATATAAAACCTCGCGATCGACTGCGATTCAGGAAATTCCTGAAGTTTTCCTCCGATGTCTTTATAATTAAGCCTCGGGAAGTCGCGCAAGGTGCTTGTCATGACACCACCCAATATTGCTCTTGTTTCATCATGCCTTCCTCGAGCTTCCGGTCTCAATAGATGTCTAACGCCAACCTTCAGGATTTTTAAATGGCTCGTATTGCGGTCCCGAAGTGGGTTCCAAGAACTGCTTCTGATAGACCCATTTCAGAACCCTAGATGATAGATCTTCGATTATTGTGTGACGAAGTAACACTTCCGGGTAAACGATCAATCCTATAAAATACAAAAATCACGTAGAGAATATCGAAAACGACGAAGAAATCGATCGAGTTGAAGAAGAGACAAGAAGCCGTAAATTGCCGGTGGCGGACGTTTAGGCCGGTTGGGGCTGAGGCGAGGCAGAGACGCAGAGGGCGGAGGCAGTGGTAAGCTCGTCCCCACGCCGGTGTCGCCTGAGCGCATTCGCGTGGCTGTAGAAGAGCATCCACGAAGCTTAGTTAAAGAGAACTTCATAATCTTTGTGCACATATAAGTGGATTATTCAACTATGAATTGAAATTGTAAGTGGTAAACCATCTACTCTATTGATAGGCCAATTGAGCAACCTTTTTTCGTTGAAAAAGATGGAACAACTATTTTGAGACTCCCATGAGTACTTCGCGAGTGATTTATGGAATGAAGGGTGAATCATTTTTTGCTTCTGACATTTGTTAGTAACTTGGAGTTGAACCTCGATATGAAACTGTGTTGTAAAACTAGGAATGCCAAAACACTAACTTAATTAATAGAACACAGCTTTTATAGATGTATATCGCAGGTCAAAACGGGATGGCTCCCGAACTTGCTCGTTTCCAATGTTCCTTGTAACTGAGGTGGTGCGGGAAGCATTCCCATTGGAATTGCGTAATTTTTGCCAGGGCTTGTTCAATATTTCCCATAATTCAAATTCCCTGCGCGCGCGTTACCTACTGCAGTACCGAAATTCGAAGCATACAGCTCTAGTAAAAAAATAGGTGCTGACATAGAAGTATATGGGTGTTTCACGTCACGTTAAGCGTCCTTCTAAAGATTGATTTTTTAGTTCAGTATCGGTAGTCGCCTAGCGTTTCTCAATAAACTTGCTTATTATGCGTGGTAGGATAAGGATAACCGCGATAGTTTTTACAACCCGATAACACTGCTTTGAATAAAAAAACAACTATAATTAAACGCTGGTCCATTAATTCTGATCATTGCTTAACATGTTTAAAAACGTTCTTCTTCCGGATTACGTGCGTATACTACAATACACACTCTGCTCTATATAAGTCCTTTGCACTCTCATACAGGCCATAAAACGGCCAATGTCTCACCGTCGACTGCGTACCACGCGCTGCGCGACCGCACGCGCGTCGGAAGCGAACGAGTTTTGACCGCCGCGCGACGAGTTTCGGCCGCCGCGGTGTTACTACAGTATCCCAGCCAAGCCCTCCGCTGGATGCGGCCGCGCCTCCAGATCGCGTCGCCGCGGCCGCGGTGAAAGTTGCGGCAGCCGCGACCGACCGCCATGAGCCTCCAATATGGACCTTCCCTGATATTAACACTTAAGAGACCGCCTGCTCCACGGCGAATTTCCACAGCCGACCGATGCGCTCTACAGCTAATCGTTTCCGTGGGTGACATGTGTGGACACGCGGTTCGCTGGGAACCATTTTGATAGGAGCAGGCTCGCTTACTTAGACAACCATTATTCCGTTTCCACTCCACCTGAGAGTAAATCGCCCCACAGGGATCTGGAGTGAGTCCATAGTGAAGCGATGATCCACCACTTTTTCGCGGACCTGCTTTTTTCACTTTGGAATTTATTTCAGCTTTTAATGCACAGGGCTGGTAACGGAATAAGCGTTTGTTTGTCGACTTCTAGAATGTTTTTCAGGTTACAGCTAATGGTTAGGATTGAGCCGTGCTAGGCCGACCCAGAGTATTAAAAATTTGAAAAATGAACGAACCTCTCCTTTGTAATGCCCTAATAAACCTCATGTAGAACTTTCGGCGGACTCAAATATTTTGATCTACCAAGTTGCCGGATGCGACCAACAGAAATTTTATCAGAAATCTCAAAATGGGAATCAGATTCATGATACGCACCCCATCCTCCCCAATGACCACATGAGCGAAGTCACACCAAAACCTGAAACGGTCACAAACGGATAACGAACGGCAGACGCCAGCGAAGCTTTAGAAAACTGTGAAATATACTTCATTCATTGTTCAGCGCCTCCAAATACATATACCCCGTAGTTTGTGTACAATAAAAACTTAAGCACTGAACAATTTCTAGGTTTTCACCCCTTCCCCCCCCTAGTTACCCTCCACTCGAAATTTAGCGAATTTTTAAACAAAGTTGACCGATGGCTAATATACCGCATTCAAAGAAAATTTCATTGAAAATTGAAAAGTAAACACCAGAAGCTTGTGCAGCAACTCGAATAACCCTCGAGGTCAAGGCAGCAAATTTTGAAACGATAACCTACTACAGTTATCTCAAATAGGTGACAGTACTAATTCGACAATTAATTATAGAACATCAGTTCCGTGATAAGCATCATTGATAACACTTTTAAGCCAAGTGTGGAACGATTTCTTTCCGGCCAAAGAAGCTCGAAAAATCTAAAAATGCCATTTCCGAAGATGCTTGTAAAATTACTAGAAACACTCAAAATGCTTGACCACCGTGAGTGTAAATAGGTTACATTATAAAGAACCGATCCGTAATTAAGAAAGACTCCACGCAATAGAAATATAAAAAGTATTGAAAGTTTTATCCCGTGGGTGCGCAGTGTGGACACGCGGTCTCTTAAGTGTTAAAGAAGCTGAATTTGTGCGTGCAGATTCATTGGCCTCAGGCTTCGGATCTTGGAAGCTTAAATGAACATCGAAATTTCAAAATGTCACTTTCAGATTTGAATTTTTTCAAGATTCGCCAAATGCACCTGGAATGGCAAATCGTTTTGAAATTGTTGGAAATGGAAATTTTAAATGTAATCAGCAGATTGAAATTTTAAAATTTTCAGAAATTGCATCTAGAGATCCCAGATTTTTACAGCAGCGAAGATCGGTTGCAACTGGGAAGCTGCTGTGCTCCGAATTGGGGTTGCTCAATTAAAAAAAATCAAATGTGATCTACAATTTCAAATTTTCAGAAAATGCACCTAAAATTCCCAGGTTTTTACAGTAGTGAATATCGTTTGCAACTGGGAAGCTGCTGTGCTCCAAATTGGGATTGCTCAATTTAAAAAAAAATCAAATGTGAACTACAAATTCAAATTTTCAGAAAATGCACCTAAAATTCCCAGATTTTTACAGCAGTGAGGATCGGTTGCAACTGGGAAGCTAATATGCTTGGAATCGGGATTGCTCAATTAAATAAAATTTTAATGTGATCTACAATTTTAAATTTTTAAATTTTCAGGAAATGCCCCTAAAATTCCCAGGTTTTTACAGCAGTGAATATCGTTTGCAACTGGGAAGCTGCTGTGCTCCGAATTGGGATTGCTCAATTTAAAAAAATCAAATGTGAACTACAAATTCAAATTTTCAGGCAATGCACCTAAAATTCCCATGTTTAACAGCAGTGAATATCGTTTGCGACTGGGAGCTTGTTAACAAAGTCAGTTATATATAGAGTGCTCTAATGCTAGTCAGTCATACTGCGCCATGAATTTGTACGGTGACTAACTCAATGTGCAACTATACCAGTTGAACCGGGTACAGAGTTCTCATTTTTCTGTCTATATTTGCGGTTTTCCGAATTTGTAATCTCGCTGCAGATAGTTCTTCAACTGGAACGAACGATATTCGACCCATCATTTCTTTCTACTTCTCTAAAACGTTGAGGTACCTTGACAGTTATATTCTATGTTTGGCTGAAACGAGTTTACGAAATTTCATTAATGTGTCTAAATTCGCTATTTTTCCAATGCTAATCATGTGCCATGTATCGGACATTTTCCAAAAAAATCGATTTTCACATTTTTTGAACTTTGACAAAGATCGACTGCTGACGAAAAAACTATATCATAGAATTGGAAGCTGTTACCAGTAAATTTGGTGACAGATAGTCATTAGATACTGAAAATACGATGGAAGCCATTTTTGATTTAATTTCCTCGGAGCAAAAAAATTGCCTCTGAAAATTTTCGTTAAGCCTGTTCTGGTGCTTGAATCCGTGTATTTTCGAAATTTCTTGAAAGTCTTATCATGAACAATAGCTGTTAAGGGTGGGGAATTTTCCCTGCCATCCGCCACTGTGTATAGAAGGCGGAGGCCCGGTTCCCCCACCCATATCCGAACTTCGGGAAGCCCTAAAAGCCTCCTTTCTTCGATTCCTCTCCGCGAAAGTAAGAGACTCTCTTATAGAGACTCCCTTCTCAGGGAAGAAACAAAGACGATCAGCATTTTGTGGTGCAAAATTCTGTAAAGCAGAACACGGTAAAATCATTTTGAGTTTGTGATTATACCCTTGCTTGGGCTTGCCTAGGCGATCTACGGCAACAGGTGTGCATTCCACATTGAGAAAATGAAGAACATTACAGGCGCTAAAGTAGTCATAACGGAAACGGTGCTTGACAAGCCAGGGCTTTCGCTCCGGCACACCACACAAAACAAGCGACCTACGACGTTCTACTATCATAGCAGCATTATTCTCATCATCATGAATTTTTTCTGCAGAAGTTACGGCACTAACATTAGGAACTGACAGATGTGAAAACGATGGACCAGCAGAGTTAAAGATAAGCGAGATCTGATGTTTTAGGTTAGCATTTTCAGCAGAAAGGCGTTCTACTTTCGTCTCAAGATCAAAATTCCTTTTCAAAAGAGAGTCAAATGTGCTGATTAGTGTTCAGCAAATGGAGCAAAATCTCCTTCACATAAGATGGAATAGACTAATCCGCATTCAGTCGATCGATCGGACTGCCAATGTCCACTCTTCCGATCACCATTTCACCGCATTGAGAAACGCTCTTCCTGGCACCAGCTCTAGTCAAGACCATTTTCACAACAGTAGAAGAGAATAATATGAAGAAGGCGATTAGCTATACTTTAGACGACCCAAAGCTAGAAATATCAAAGTCGAGTAATTTCAATACAACCTGTCAATAGATTTCGATGTGCAGAGCTCAGTGAACACGACCGCACAATGTAAGGTTAATAGAATATAGAATAGCGAATACAGAGTAGAGAATAAATGGGGATCAGCTGTCACAGGCCAGGCAGGGAGGGGGTTCGATGTGTGCGGCTGCGCTAAGGCGTCGACACCGCCCGAGCCGTGGCGTGTTGGCCGTGGCGTGTTGTGCCAAAGTCGATGAGGCCGCTGATGAGCGACCAAGAGGATTATTCGACGTTCGCCAGTCTCTCTGGGGGGTTCTCTCACCTCCTAGAGAATTCTTTTCTGTATAGGGTAGGAATTGAGCCGCTGATTGATTGCCCACTCCTGCCAGCCGACACTCTGCGTCCAGCGTCTCGTCTTCGTCCGCTGTCTCTAAGTAGTTCCCCAGTTGCTGACAGCCCGCCGCCATCGCTCTGCTGCCACCTCGCCTTGGAGGTTCTGCTGCCAGCTCGCCTCTGCCTAGTGCTGCCAGCCCGCCTCTGTGCTAGTGCTACCAGCTCTCCTCTTCTCAGTGCTGCCAGCCGTTGTCTTCGCCTGCTGCCTGCAGCCGCTCCCGTCTAGTGCAAGCGTTGAGAGGGGCCCCGTATAGTGATGCGGGTGACCCGTTAACTGTTCCGAGCCGGAATTTCTTAGAGGGTTTCCCGGGAAATTTCGGAAAGTGGTTAGGGGAGTAGGCTGTGTAGGGACATAGCTGAAACTCATCTTGTGCACACGACCCCTGGAAATATCAACTTCACTCGTTTCGGCTACCAGTGGCTTCTAGTGATCTATTTGTAAGATTCCATTATTCTTGTTGTTGCTATATTGTTTGTGATTTTGCTCATTTATAATAAGTTATTGTTATTTCTATCGCGTTATCTACTTGGTTCACAGGGTTCCAAATCCTAAAATTCCTAGTTTAATCATCTTACTCACATTTTCTCGGGTAACTACTGCTTACGAAACCGAACTACAAGGCACCCGCAGGACTATTGACTAATCGTGCCGGGACAACATGGTCCCAGCACGATTATAATCGGTTTGCGTGATGTAACAGCCGTTGTGACACCGATCCTCACTGTTGTAAAAATCTGGGAATATCGGGTGCATTCTCTGAAAATTCAAGAATTTGAATTTGTAGATCACATTTAACTTTTTTCAAATTAAGCGATCCCGAATCGGAGCACAGCAGCTATCCAGTTGCACTCGAACCTGACTGATGTGAAAATCTGGGAATTTTAAGTAGGTTTTGCGGAAATTAAAATTTGTAGATCACATTTAAAAATTTCCAATTCCATCAACTTTGGAACGATTTGTCATTTCAGGCGCATTTGGCGAATCTTGAAAAAAATTTAAATCTGAAAGTAACATTTCGAAAATCTGTTGTCCATTTAAGCTTCCAAGATCCGAAATCTAAGGCCAATGAATCTCCACGCACAGATTCAGCTTCTTTAATATCAAGGAAGCTCCATATTGGAGGCTCATGGCGGTCGGTCGCGGCTGCCGCAACTCTCACCGCGGGCGCGGCGACTCGATCTGGAGGCGCGACCGCAGGCAGCGGAGGGCAGGGCTGGGATACTGTAATGACAGCTGGCAGCCTGTTCGCGGGTTACGGCGGCGAGCCCTTTTGGGTGCACTAAGTCTCGGACCCGAGGGGAAGGCAGATGGCTAGCCTTGCACGGGCGGTGACCGGCCTTGCTAGGGCTGCTCGTCCATCGTGACAATACGCCCTTACTGCCGAAAAATTTTCATATTCACCTTTCAACCTGCCCTAATACGCCCTTGCTTGCTCAAAAATTTTTTTTCTAGCGGTCTCACCCAAGTCCAAGTTGTATTGGAGCGGCCTTTTGGATTTGCCGTAAATCCGAAATCTCTCCATCACAACCTTACTCTTGAGTGAGCCCGCTAGGAATTCTGGAGCAACACATAATACAAACTTACAATTATTAACCAATGCAAATTTATTGCCCGGAATCACTTACACAATAGAGATTCAACGTGTAACCAAAAAGTCTTTGAAGGCAACTTCATGATGATCTGATGTTTGAGATGCGAAAAGAGAACCGTGTTTCGTCAAACGCAATCAAGACTATGTCAGGACACTACAACAGAATAAATGCATGACGACCACAGGGCTCACAGAGCATAACAGAGTTAGTTTCAGTATCCATGAGATTAGTTTAGAGGTAACTGGGTTCGGAATGACGAGCAGATAAAAAGATATGACACTACGGAACGACGCTGCAATAAAAGTGAGATAGATTGAATTTAAAGCATCTTGATCGAACCGTAGGCAGAGTAGCGGGGGCATCACAAGAAAAACAGAAGTCAAACGCAAATACAACACAAAAAACACAACAAACATCTCAGAAAATTTCGGGAAAGCTACTTCTGGTATGGAGTAAGTAACTTGAACGTCTCAAGTTACTTCCTCATGGAATACAAGTCACATACACAATGTGGTAAGCAACTTACCCAAGGCGACCCTGTGAAAGGCCGCCTCGGGTAAGTTACTTACCACATTGTGTGTGTGACTTGCATGCTATGAGTAAGTAACTTGAGTCATTCAAGTTGCTCACTGAATATCACAGCTCACATTCCCGAAATGGTCTGAGCTCGACGTCCGATCGACAAGACTCTAAGCCGGGTTTGCGATGACTCCCCCGGACGACAAGGCAAAATGGCGGCGCGTCCACATCGCTGGTCACGCGTTTCTAAAAAAAAGCATCACATAGAACAATTTAATTGTATTTGAGATAAAACACACCTTCATTGTGACAAGCGCTCCATCTCTTTCCACTGTCCTCCAGTTTTTTTGTAGCTCCACAAGTAACGGAGAACTTGTGCAGCACGTGGCCTATCCACCACGATCTCAACATCTAAGACGTCTCCAGCCGGCATCAGTCTGCAGGAAAGCATTCTGGTCGATGACAAGCTCGCAGTCACGGCAGTTTCCAGACATGAGATATGGGAATGCGGTGTAACACAATAAAACTGCAGAAGTTACGGAAACGGAGTATAACATTGAACAAAATTTCTGAACAGTACATGTAAGGTCTGCCCGAATGAGAATGTCCGCCCAAGCGGCCGGCGTGCGTGTTGAACGGTCGTAGCGAAGACTTTTTTGGAAGAGCTTTGTCGGGGCTGCAAACAGCTGACTGGAATATTACTCTTTTTTTCTTGTAATATTCGTGTTAGTCGATTCAGATGTCCAACAAATGCCCTCTCGACTCCCGTTCGACACGCACGCCGACCGCCTGGCCAGACAGTCTCATTCAGACAGACTTCAAATCACAACATTTTTGAAACTCCGAAATAATTGGCAAAAGGTTATGAAAGTTTGGTTGAATGGAAAATATTTTCAAAACAAGCTCAGTCGATTCAAAAAAGGGGTGTTAAAACGATTAATAGTAGATCTACGAATCGAACATAATTTTTTCGGTTTCCTCTCATTTCCTATCCAATTTCTTATACACATCATTGATCAACTTCCACTACATAAAACCCTATTCATGCAACATCAAACAAATCAAACTCGTGTAGACCCGAATAAAGAGATCAACGAGCACATAATAGCGGATCAATAGTGAGATTCCAATTCTTTAGCGGGAAAATATCTTCAAAATATTTACAAGCTGGGAAAACGAATTTAGGAATGTAAAAAAAATCCATTCTGCAAATGGATGCAGACAGAATGGATTTTTTTAAAAGACTTGTGAACATCGTAAACCGTAAATCCTGTGCACGGTATAAATGCAGCTGATGTCTTTAGTATGTATGTGCACAAGGAAAAATTCAAAAAACACTGATAAAGCAGGAAACAGTGAGGTGTACCGTCAGAGTTCGAAATGGCGTAGGCCTGAGGTTTTTCTAGCGCTTGACTACGGAGGAGATAAAAAGAGGCACATATTAGCTAGAAATCAAGCGAAAATACATGGAAAATGAAAAAATAATGAAAAAATGCGGCCTGAAGGTGTCTGGTTGAATTCTGACCGATCGTTGCTGTCGACAGGTCGATTGCGCGAAGCGGCATTTGAATTCGACCAATAGCAGACGAGGAGGGCAGAGCGTTTCCGTCGATTCTCGCGCTGCAGGTCAAAAAGCGGACATCTCCGAGCTCGACCAAGGGCGGATATCTGTCCCCGCCCAGTCTCCGCCCGCTTCCGCAGCTGACTAATCAGAATTTTCACGGCAGCAAGCCCGCCGCTGTAGACTTGCTGCTCAACCTTCAGAGAGGTAGGATTAGAGGCGGACCTACCGCCCTTGCTGCTACCCCGTTTGCCAGAGACGTTCGTTCCCAAAGTTTATTGTCGATTACATGTTCGTGCCCGTATCCGAGACATGTTTTCGATTTTCATCACACGTAGAGTTCGCATAATAATTTTAGTCTGATAAATGGACGGAGCTGCGGCCAGATCACCACGCGCGAATCGAAACCGCATTCTCCAGTGAGGCCGCCAACCTCGCACGGCCAGCCGCCTGGTCCATGCGTCAGACTAGATCGAAAACGGAAACCATAAATTGTCCGTGCGCCGTTGCAAGCATCAACAACTAACGTTTGAATTAAGTAAATGAACCGAACGTTGTTAACGCGATGATACATTGTTTTACAATTGATCGCTGCGTTTTATGTTGTTCTCGAATAGTTCAAAAAGTTCTGACATCCCACGCAAGTTTTCAAACCTAGCAACCCATTACGAATTGGATCTTCCAACGGTGTAAACATTAAAGATACAACTACCACTGTAGAAGTGTGGTCCATTGTTCAGCCGTAGTGCTTTGTCCTGATACAACGATGTCCTCCAATGTTCCAGGCTATGATTTTGATATTCCAGAAGAACTATATGTTGACATGTGCTTCCTGTTCAAGAAGATTTTCTATGTTCATAAATTGCAGTTATATGTAACCTGGTCTTCTGGATGAAGTTTTTCTCAGGTCGCGCAGCTCGATCCGCAATGACCGATGAATGTCGAGGCATTGTTTTAATTCAACTAGTGAAAGTTACCGTTACTCGGTCATGATCATGGCCGCGGAGAAAACCGCTGATCATAACCTAGTGACCTAAGCGAATAGTAATCGCATATTCGGCTGTGTTACTGCTGAGGCACGCGATCAACCTGTCTGTCTACTCGTCAACATTGACACCTCTTTGGCAAATGGGTCTCCTGTTCATCACTGTTCTGACCTCACTGCCCTTTTACACTTATTGTGAGTACGATACCGTCAGGGAATGTTCAACTTTTATCTTGTCTACGGAACATAGTGTCACAGAAAGCCTGCATGAACTGCCAATCGATTTCCTACAAAAAAGAAACGTAAGGGTTTTTATAAACAAATGCCAGTTGAGATACCGTTAAAAAATATCAAGTAGCATAAAAAACGGAATAAAAAAAAAGAATTCAACATGCAAATTTGTTTCTGCGCAATCAATCTTGCAAACAATTCAACCAGTGTTTCGAATTACGGAGAACTCAGATGGGAGTTGACAACTGGATCCTTTGCACATGAGTATAATTGAAAACTATCCAAATCGGCAACGGATTTCCGATTAAAACTGGTAACGAAATGATAGGACGCAGAAAACACCCCGATAACGGGAAAGTTGGCTTTGATTATTATTGCTTGAGTTATCAGAGCCAAATTTTGCTTCGTATTCGCGTACAACGGCTGTTACATCGCGCAAACCGATTATAATCGATAACCGATTATAACCTTGTTGTCCCGGCACGATTAGTCAATAGTCCTGCGGGTGCCTTGTCCGGTCGTGTTCACTGAGCTCTGCACATCGAAATCTATTGACAGGTTGTATTGAAATTACTCGACTTTGCTATTTCTAGCTTTGGGTCGTGTAAAGTATAGCTAATCGCCTTCTTCATATTATTCTATTCTACTGTTAAGAAAATGGTCTTGACTAGAGCTGGTGCAGGAAAAGCGTTTCTCAATGCGGTGAAATGGTGACCGTAAGAGTGGACATTGGCAGTCCGATCGATCGACTGAATGCGGATTAGTCTATTCCATATTATGTGAAGGAGATTTTGCTCCATTTGCTGAACACTAATCAGCACATTTGACTCTCTTTCGAAAAAGAATTTGGATCTTGAGGCGAAAGTAGAACGCCTTTCTGCTAAAAATGCTGACCTAAAACATCAGATCTCGCTTATCTTTAACTCTGCTGGTCCATCGTTTTCACATCTGTCAGTTCCTAATGTTAATGCCGTAACTTCTGCAGAAAAAATTCATGATGATGAGAATAATGCTGCTATAGTGGAACGATAGTGGAACGTCGTAGGTCGCTTGTTTTGTGTGGTGTGCCGGAGCGAAAGCCCTGGTCTATCAAGCACCGTGTCCGTTATGACTACTTTAGCGCCTGTAATGTTCTTCATTTTCTCAATGTGGAATGTACACCTGTTGCCGTATTTCGCCTAGGCAAGCCTAAGCAAGGGTATAATCGCAAACTCAAAGTGATTTTACCGTGTTCTGCTTTACAGAAATTTGCACTACAAAATGCTGATCGTCTTCGTTTCTTCACTGGAAAGGGAGCCTCTATAAGAGAGTCTCCTACTTTCGCGGAGAGGAATCGAAGAATAGAGGCTTTTAGGGCCTCCCGAGGTTCGGATCTGGGTGGGGAACTGGGCCTTCGCCTTCTATACACAATGGCGGATGGCAGGGTACCTCTCATTCAAGAGCCGATTTGTCGGCGAGTTCTTTACAGTCTCAAAGTCAGTTGTCTTTAAACTAGTGGAATCCTATTTTAGGCCGTTACAGAGAAAGACTGCTTCTTTTTATACCAATGTGCGTTCGATTCCAAAGAATTCGAAGTATAGCAGTTTTGTTTTGGGTAATAATTTTGATTTGTATGTCTTCTCTGAAACATGGCTAAAATCCGACCTTTTTTTCGTCGATGCTGTGCAATTTATATAGTGAATACCAAGCTTTGCGTTGTGATCGGAAAAGAAAACAGGGTGGTGGCGTATTTCGTCTTCTAAGGAACACTTTTTGTCTGGCTGAGGTGGTTTCCGAGTCTATTCCTGATGCTCCAAGACCTTAGCCTTTGATATTATTTTCGATTGTCAAAGATTTAAAGTGACAGCGGTCTATAGAGCCCCGGCTTCATCCAATGGTCTTCTTTCTAAAACGATCAGTGACATTGTCTGTTGTGAGTACCCATCAGTAATTGTAGGTGACTTTAATTACCGGAATGACCTAGGGAAACCTATACCGCCAAGCATTTCTGGTTTTGTTACTATGATAGTATCTTCACATGACTTCAGCCAACTGGTGAAAGAGCCAACTAGGATATTTAATTGTCTAGATCTGGTCCTTTCTAATGATCGCACACTTGTGCGGAATTTAAATGTTGGACCTCTGGTTGGATCTAGTGACCATAACAGTGTCAGCTTCGATCTAGAATGTGAACATATGTCGCCTCACTTTACATTGGTTCGGGATTTCGCTCACTGTAACTATTATAGTGAGGACCGAATATTCAAGTTCGAATAAATACTCGAATTATTCGAGCGAATTTTTATTCAAACATTCGAACATTCGAAAAGGGTGAGATTCTAACATTACTCGAGTTCGGCTATTCGCAAAAGGTGAATATTCGAATATTATTCGAATTCGACTACTCTTAAAAGGTGGACATTCGACTATTTTCAAAATCGACTATTCGGAAAAGGTGAATATTCGAACATTATTCGAATTCGACTATTCGCAGAGGCGAATATTCGAACTTTATTCAAATTCGAACACTCGGGCTGGTTCAACAAAAATTATGAAAATGAGCTCTTATATGTGAAGGAATCGACATACTTTTCAAGGCTTGATTCATTTTCTTCACTACTCCACTGTTCTATTTTTCGAACCGGTTGAGCTCTGACCCCCGTCATTCCACCATTGCGCAGCTCAGACCCCCCGGTGTGGATATCCACACCCCGTGCCGAACCCTGTTTCGAAAGCTTTCGACAGGGTTGACCACCACAAGCTCATGCTCAAACTTGAGAAGCTAAAGTTCCATTCATTGGTGTATAGCTGGATAAAAAAATAAGCTCAGTGACCGTACTTTCCAAGTCAAAGTGGGCTCTAGCTTTTCGTCTCGCCGGTCGGTTAGTACTGAGGTTCCTCAGGGTGGCGTTCTATCGCCAAATTCGTTCGCGGTCTATATCGCACAGCTTCCCCTGTTGTTGGAAAGCGCCGGAGTAGTCTGTAAACATTTTGCCGACGATATAAAAGTACATACCAAAATACAGTCACTTGAGGATGTCGATAAGTTACAAGCCGCTCTTGGCATGGTACAGGAATGGTCGAAAGTTTGGAGTTTACCGGTGGCTCCCGAGAAAACGGTCCACTTGAGGTTGGGAAACTCCAGTCTTCCAGGCACCTACGTGCCCGATGGTCACTCTTTGACAACGGTTTCAAATGTTAAGGATCTTGGTTTCAGTATGATAGTAAACTTGACTTCTCTGTCCATTATCAAGCCATTTCTAACAAAGCTTTTGTACGCACCTTCCATATCTTTAAAGGCTTGTCGACTTGTGACGAAAACGTCCAGTCGCGTGCGTATAAAGTATATGTTAGGCCTATAGTGGAATCAGTTACTTCAGTGTTCTGTTCATGCAAAAAGAAGGATATTCAACATTTGGAAAAAGTCCAAGATAATTTTACTCGTAATGTTTTCTTGAGACGAAATGGAGTCTCATACACTAGAGTACCTGGGCCCATTAGGCGGAATCAGGAATTATCATTGCATTCACTGGAATCTAAACGCAAGAGAAATGACGTGTACATGATTTTTAAAATTGCAAGTGGAATGGTAAAAACTGATAAATCGAATTTTCTTGGCTTCATGGCATTTAGAACACGGGGTAGCTCGGAGAAAATCCCGTATGGTGTACCCAAAACTAGCCTTAGGTTGAACAGCTTTACCTGTAGAGCTGGGTCCAGGGCTGGGCACGCGTCCCGGATAACCTTAGGGGGTGCATACTGGACGTTGCAAAGAGGGCAAAGGGGGGGGGTGTTCAAGCCGCACACCAAAAAAAGCGAAGTGCATGTTCTGTCGAATTTCAGGAGCAAAATAGTACACGATTCTCTCCTGGTTTGTCGTATCTTCTTCTCCGCTTTTTAAAGGCAGTGGTCGCGATCAAATATGCTTGTCGTCTTTTTCTCTCCAAATCCTTTTATGGGTCTCGAGTAGTAGGACCCATAAGGAAAAATCGCGAAAAAACCACTGTCTTGGGACAAATTTGGAACCTGAACTCTCTTGTCTTTTGATGGTGGACGAGCCCACTCCACATCATAGGCATCGATGACCTCTTATATCAAGAACATCAGCTGGCTTGAAATTGAATTTCAATCAATGAAGCTTCGGATTTATGTACGCATCTAGTCAAAAACATTGACTGAAGTGATGCTTTCATTGTTCAACTGTTTTTAATCGTTAAATTTGCATTCATTTCCTCCTCTGAATATCGATGATTTTTGACTGCTCGGCATGAGACTGCGATCTTTTTCGTCATCGCTGTGCACGTGTGCACGAACTAACTTCTTTGGGCCCTAGAAACTCTAAATCTAGCCCGTTTTTCACAGCGCTACCTTCAAAGTTTTTTAGCTGTTTTTGATCTAAGCTGTATTTTGCAGTTTTTGCGATAACGTTTTCCATCGTGACCACTGCCTTTAAGACAAACACTTACAGAATTCAAATTATCGATAGATATGCAGTTTGTGTTCGGAATAATTCATAGTTGCTGTCGAAGCTTCTCATCAACAACTCTATGAATTAAAGATCATATATAATATGTTTGATTGTTTTGATGAAGGAATAAACACTACTCTGTTATCTTATAGCAAGTAAGGATTGATGTGGTGTAATGTTTCTTTGGTGTAACGTTCAGTGATTACGCTTGTGGTTACCGATTAGGAGCGAAGTTAAAAAGACAGCGCTCAGACGCGCTATCGTTCACGTTTAGAAAAGGATTAGCGAACCGCTGTATTATGGCAGACTAAAAATACAGATATCACGTTCAGTATAAAAACTAGCAACGGAATTTCGTCTATGAGAATGACTTACGAAGAGAGCCGACTGTGAAAATTGAAGACTGCAAGTTTCAGTGAAAGAAGCAAATAATCATATCTTCCTACTTGAGAAGTACCCTGTACATAAAAACCCGGATTTTGTCCAGCTTGAATGCCGCGATTCCCTAGAGACTGGGCTCGCCGTGCGATATGGTGTTTGTCCGCAGCTACACAGCGCACGCTGGAGTGGACGCGCGCACAATTTTAATTAAAAATGTGTTTTATTACAGAACGGGGAGAAGAAAAGAATCGACAGTGGAGTAAATGGAAGAAGGCAGAAATAGGACCATGAGAACCAAGAGCATTGGGAGAAAGAGGAGAATCTGGCAAACATTTCAGTAACAGAAGCTTTGATATTCAATGTGATTTAAGGACCTTAAAACTCGTCCCGGTTTTGTCCCGGTTTTCGGGGTAAAACCGGGACAAGATTTAAGGTCTTTAAATCACATTAAAAAACCATCTTGTTGAAGCTAAATTGTTTGCCAGGTTCTCCTCTTTCCCACAATAACCTTTGCTCGCATGTTTAATGCTACTTTTGATCAGCTAGGTTCGTTCGGATTAAACTTGTCGCGGCTAAATGATACCCCTGCTCCAACTTTGTTTGTTTACATTAAATTTCTAAAATGGGTACATCCAGAATAGACAATTTTCATCATCTTCCATTTCCTTCGGTTTCAATAGTTTTCTCTTCCCCGTTCTGTAATAAAATACATATTTTATTAATATTGTGTGCGCGTCCACTCCCGTGCGCGCTGTGTAGCTGCGAACACACACCATATCGCACGGCGAGTCCAGTCTTTAAGGAATCGCGGCATTCAAGCTGGACAAAATTCGGGTTTTTATGTACAGGGTACTTCTCAAGTAGGAAGATATGATTATTTGCTTCTTTCACTGAAACTTGCAGTCTTCAATTTTCACAGTCGACTCTCTTCGTAAGTCATTCTCATAGACGAAATTCCGTTGGCTAGTTTTTATACTGACCGTGATATCTGTATTTTAAGTCTGCCATAATACAGCCGTTCGCTAATGCTTTTCTGAACGTAAATGATAGCGCGTCTGAGCGCTGTCTTTGTAACTTCGCTCCTAATCGGTAACCACAAGCGTAATCACTGAACGTTACACCAAAGAAACATTACACCACATCAATCCTTACTTGCTATAAGATAACAGAGTAGTGTTTATCCCTTCATCAAAACAATCAAACATATTATATATGATCTTTAATTCATAGAGTTGTTGATGAGAAGCTTCGTCAGCAACTATGAATTATTCCGAACACAAACTGCATATCTATCGATAATTTCAATTCTGTAAGTGTTCGTCTTGAAAAGCGGAGCAGAAGATATGACAAACCAGAAGAGAATCGTGTATTATTTTGCTTCTGAAATCCGACAGAACATGCACTTCGTTTTTTTTTTGGTGTGCGGCTTGAGCACCCTCTGGTAACGTTTCATATTTCATTCTCCGAAACCCACTCATACACGAAGCATACTATGCGGATTCGATCTCAAAAGGTGCTTAATTGTCGGAAAGCATTAGACCTCACAATTTTTTTGCAAAGCAAGGGTCACGAAAATAAGATATTCGAGTCGAGAGTGGTATATTTACCCTATATACAAGATGGACGCTGAAAGGCACTTCTCCGTGTGGCCCACACCTGTCGCAGGTGCGTTCGCGCTGGAAGTCTACATTTTCGCAAGGAATGAGTCAGGAGAATACGATATTAGAGTCGAGCGTGGTTGATTCACCTCATACACAGACTTTAACGGCATCATATGAAGACCGCTACAATGCATGGGCTCACATTTTTCTCAAGTGTGGTCCCGCCGAAAGTCGGTAATTTTGAAAACTAGGAGCTACGATAGTAGGATATTTGAATCCAGGGTGGGCGATTCATTCGGTGAACTTACTTTCACCGCCCAACATGGATGCTGAACACCGCTACAGAACAAGGCCTCACACTTTTCTCAGGTGCGGTCCCGCTGAAAAGGGGCATTTTTCAAATTTAGGTGTCATGAATGTAGGATATTTGAGTCCAGCGTAGTCGATTTACTTTGTATACTCACTTTCAACGTCTCAGTGTAACGCCGAAGACCGCTACATAGATAGCGGAACACTGCAAAAAAACATCGGTCCACGAACCTGGAGTAGGGTTTTAAAACACCTGTAACTTAATTTTCTAAAGAGCTACCCCGGGTTTGAGCAAAACAAAGAAACTAGGTTTGTAACTCTACCGAATGAAACTTTACTCGCTTCCAGAGGACGCCTTACAAAAAAATTACTAGGTGTGGATATTTGATGCTTTGAGCATCAAATGCTCAAAACATCAAACGTCCACCCCTAGTAATTTTTTTCTGAGGCGTCCTTTTGGAGCGAGTAAAGTTTTATTCGGTAAGGTTGCAAACCTGGTTTCTTAGTTTTGCTCAAACCCGGGGTAGCTCTTTTGGAAGTTAAGTTACAGGTGTTTTAGAACCCTACTCCAGTTTCGTGGACTTCTATGTTTTTTTGCAGTGTTCCGCTATCTATGTAGCGGTCTTCGGCGTTACACTGAGACGTTGAAAGTGAGTATACAGGGTAAATCGACTACGCTTGACTCAAATATCCTACACTAATTTTTTCATCTTCTCCTCCTGTGTATGTAGCGGTCTTCAGCGTTATACTGAGACAGTAATAGATTGTATAAAGGGTGAATGGACCACGCTGGACTCAAATATCCTACTCTTGTGACACCTGAATTTTAAAATTGTCGACTTCCGGCGGGACCACTCTTGAGGTAAGTGTGAGCCCATGCAGTGTAGCGGTCCTCAGCATTCCTATGATGTCATTAAAACTCGTATATGAGGTGAATCAACCACGCTCGATTCGATTATCGTATTCTCCTGACTCATACTATGCAAAAATGAAGACTTCCAGCGCGACCGCACCTGCGACAGGTGTTGGCCACACAGAGAAGTGCCGTTCAGCGTCCATCTTAAGGGCTGAAAATTTATATATATATATATATATATATATATATATATATATATATATATATATATATATATATATATATATATATATATATATATATATATATATATATATATATATATATATATATATATATATATATATATATATATATATATATATATAGGGTAAATCTACCACTCTCGACTCGAATATCTTATTTTCGTGACCCTTACTTTGCAAAAAAATGTGAGGTCTAATGTTTTCTCAAAATTGAGGACCTTGCGGGATCGGACCCGAGCCGTGTGTTTCGTGTATGAGTGGGTTTCGGAGAATAATTCCCAACGTAACCAGATTAGATGACGCTATCTCGAACCAGAAGTCCATACTCTGCCAACGCGTAGCTAGATGCCTCCGAGAGCGCGGCCTCAAACGTCTCCCCATTCCATGTAGCGAGAATTTAAGAGTTTTAGCTACGATAGCTAAAACCCGCCTATTCTTGTGTCGTTATAACCACTGTTCTCTCTGACGCTAAACCCGTATATTCTCGCTAAAATTTTGTAGCGAGAATCTACGGATTTAGCGACAGCCTGTGTTGAATTCAATCTCAAACCCGCGTTGGCTACGCGGAACACAGGGATGTGGTTTGAGCAGTGTTGGCACAGTCAACCCACGGAGAACTTGACACTCTGTGGGTGGTCGTGGAGGGTGACCCCGTGTCGCTCTCTGCAAGACCTTGCAAGGGATAATTTTGGCCGGTGGTATGCTGCAGGCCATTGGGAAGAAACGGCGATGCGCTCGATCGCAGCGGGGATCGTCTCTCTAGTACAGATCAAGACTGGGTGGGTCGATCGACCGTGTGCAGCAACGAGAATAAGCGTAGAATATGCGGGTGCTTTAGCGAAAAGTTACGAAGAATATGCGGGCGCTGTAGCTAAAATTTCACCAACTGAGGCTAAACTTTCCGTAATTTACGTAAATTCTCGTGTCAAAATTAGACTAGATGCCTCCGAAACCCTGGGCATCTCTGGTTTTCGTGCGAGGCATTTAGCTACGCGTTGGCGGAGTACATCTGAAGTGACATGTTCTTGTTGAACTTTCGAAATGAATTTACGAACTTATATTAATTTGAGAACACATTTATTTCTTCGAGACATCCCGTATTCTTGACCTTAGCCAATCACTTCATCTTCTCCACGCTTCTTTTCCACCACATACATATATACCTTAGCTTCCTACCCGGAATCATTCACAATTTCTGGATGCACGTTCAAACCTGTTTCTTATATTCAACATTAGGAGAGCCTTCACTATAATCAAAACCCTTACTTTAGCTAGGTTTTTCAAAAACGCTGGCATCTTCATGTAATACCTCAAGAACAGCCTCGTCCGCGATTCCGCGATCGATTTCAATATTAATGCCTTGTTTTTTTAAATGGTTGTTCTTCTTCAAATTATACATATTTTGGGATAAGTTGTTCTTTTTATTTCAATTTTACTACAAAAACAGACAATAAACACTCCTGGGAGGAGGTCCGAGAATTTCGCCAAAAATTTGACCTATTAACACTTCTGGGAGGGTGATCTGAAAAAATCGCCAAAAGTTTGCTTTTAGAGAGGGGGTCTGAGAAAATTTAGCTTGGTTCCTACCAGGGCTATGCGTAATTACGAATTACCAATTACGAATCACGGGCGTTTTTGGCAAATTTTTTGCGATTTACGGTTTACGAAATTTCGACCTAAAATCGTAACGAATCGTAACAATTCGTAACAAATCGTGAAAATGCTAATGGGGAAACAGCTCAGGCTTCTCGGCCCCGAATCGACTCACAGTTCGACTCGTTCTCACAATCTTCGATCGACTTCTGCTGCTGTCTGAGCCACTGTTCTTGCTTTCCGGTCCACTGTTGTTGCTGTCCGGGCTCTTGGAGCTCGCACGAACAGCAACAGCAGTAGCCCAGAGATTGAGAGAATGAGCCGAATTCTCAAGCGGCCCCAACTCTATTCGATGCGGCTCGGGGCCGAGAATAGCCTGAGAGTGCTCATTTGCTGTCTAGAGCATAGTTAAAATTAACTTTTCATTCCTAGTATTTTTTCTTTCCACTTTCAACTTTCGATGAAACCTTTCCCTGACATTCCCAGCCGGGCGTAGTTAACAGCAAAGGGGTCGGTTATGGCGGACTATAGTTGTTGATAACGATATTCACTTATGATGAACTTCGCCGCTCTTCACATCGACCGGCTCAAACTTATTATTGGGTCCCAACCATTCCTTGTCCCATAAACGAGCCAAGCCGGTGGAGCCGAACTCCACAGTTACTTATTTCCATGGGATACTTTCGCTCCCCATTACAGAGTCGCAGATGTTTGGTGGATCTACTATTTATATCGGAGCGAAATTCCGGTCCGCAGTTGCAGACAGCCGGTGTTGCAACACGTAGTTCAAACAGAATCATGCTTCGAACTCCATGTCCCGGCGCAATTAGTCTTCAATCCAGCACCACTGTCTTGAAGCTGTGTGCTGCAAATGCGGCTGTCTGCCACTGCGCGCAGAAATTCCACTTCGATATGGACATTCTATACGGGGTTGGGCTCTAAAGACCTGGTTGGCTCATGAAGCAAAAAGTTTGAAACCCAATATATACTTCGCTGCAGAATTTCAAGAAGATTCCGGAAACAACTTTCACCACGCATCAATCTTGAGCGGTTCGAAAGTGACCTGCAAAAAAAACTGTCTTTTCGTGAATTGAAAGCTGTTGGGCGATCGGGAGACCATTTTTCTAAGCTGAAAACTATTCGACGGGGAGTTTAACGGGTTTCTGGACAAACCTTTGATAGATCTCTATCTCCAAAGGCAATTAAGCTTTGGGAGCAAAAGTGGAAATTTTAAAATTTGGTTTGGAGCATTTCAACGAAAAATAGCGCTGTAAAGTTACCTACCTTTTTCGAAAGGGTTTTAAAAGTTTTAAAATTGAGATTTCAAGCAAATTCTGAACGCAAGAGAAAACGAAGTTAGGGAAGTTTGCGGGGGTTAAATGCTGATTTTTTTTGGTATTTAGCTTACGATTTGATTGTTGTTTATTCTCGAAATTTGAGACTTGCAACCTTGACCTCTTAGCACTTCAGAAATTTAAACAAACGTCACCTCGCCGGCCGCTGTCTCCACGCCAACACCCCTATGTTTATGTGGAGAAAAGCCGTTAAGGGTGAAGCTTCACGAGCAGGGATGTCCGGCAAACGATCTTGAGATTTCGGCAAACAGCAATCGGCAAGAAAATCCCAAAAACGGCCGGCAAACGGCAATCGGCAAACGGCAAAAAACCTCATCTCTCAGATTGACCCAAAAGTTATCCACATGTGCCGCTCTACTTGTTTTTCTTTTTTTTCAGTACTTATGTAAATATTCTAATAATTCCGATTCAAGGGAGTAGTTTTATTCTAAGGCATCAGATGAACAAAAACAAGACATGTGGAACCTCATGGAAGTCAAAGGAATCGCCGCTGCGACCTCGCGAGGACGTTGTTCAACAAGTTTTGTCGTTAGATAAGAAAAACACAGTTTTATGGCTCAAAATACACTTTATTATTCAGTATAATCTCCCTGAACATTAATACACTTGCTCCAACGATCCTTCGAACTGTGGATCCCATCCCTAAAGTGAGAATCCGGAAGGTCTGCAAAATACCCTTCAACAGCCCTTATGACCTCTTAATTTGATGAAAAACGCTAGCCACGCATAAATTTTTTGAGTTTTGGAAACAAATGGAAGTTGCTGGGGCCAAATCTGGTGAATACGGTGGATGCTCCAACAAATTCGAACTTCAATTCATGGATTTTAGCCATTGTCAAAATGCTCTGGTGGCACGGTGCATTGTCCTGATGAAAAAGGTTTTGCAAATCTGGTCTTTTTTCACCATTTTTTTCCTTCAAAAGGTTGCAATAATATTCGGAGTTGTTCGTTTTACCAGTTTGCAAGTAATCCACAAACAAAATTCCTTTCGGATCTCGAAAAACTGTTGCCATAACCTTCTTGGCCGAGTTCCGGACACCAACTCGTTTTGAAGCCGAACGACTAGGTTCACAACACTTTTTAGCCTCTTGTTTTGATTCAGGATCATGGTGACAGACCCACGTCTCATCAATAGTGATTAATCGACGCACGAAATCCACTTTATAATTTTTTAAACGCTCCAAATGTTGCTGAGAAAGCCGCATTCGAATGTGTATTTGTTCCATTGTTAGCGAATGCGGCACCCATTGTGCACACGGCTTTCTAAAACCCGAAATTTCACTTAAAATATGGCTCACACTGCCTAATGAGATGTGTAGAGCCTCTACTAAATCTCTCTCAGTCAATCGACGTTCTTCCAAAATATATGCTGTATTTTGGCTATGATTTCTGGTGTTGATGCTCTTTTTGGACGTTCTTCACGTGGATCGTCTTCAAAGCTTGTACGACAAAGTTTAAATTCAGCAACCCATCTTTCTACTCTTCTAATTGTAGGTGAATAATCATTATACACTTTTAACATTCGTTCATGAATTTCTTTTGGTGCTACACCTTCCAAAAAGAAGAATTTTACCACTGCACGATATTCAATTTGTTTCCATTGCTGTGACACGGCGACACTAAATGGCTTGTAAATAAAGACTGAATTGACAGATTGAAATGAAACTTCACATACGTTCATATTTATTCATTTATTAGAATGCATGCTAAGGTGCGTCGAAAAAAAAACAGTATGAACAACAAATAAGTCAAACAACTGCAGTATCGAGCAAAGAATTAAACGAAAAATGAAAGAAGTGGAGGTTCTTCTTATTCAAATTTGAGAGGTTCATTGTACCCTTTCAATGATAGAGTTACATCCTCAAATCTATTCCGGCAAGGCAATATATGATATAAAGATTCTCGAGGAAAAAATCAGGTGGATGACGTTAGGGAGACGCCATTAACACGAAAGCTAAGGCATTCATGTAATCTCTGACGCCAAGTTTTCGGATGTTAGGTAATCCCTACCCCTAACAACTCGGCTTGAGAGCCACCAACAGAACAAGTCCAATTTAGAGATAATCAAAGAACGCCAGTTCGACGGAATATCGTGAGAGAAACACACCAGAGAAAAAGCTATCTTCTTTTTTCATCAAATGAGAGAAAAACAAAGAAGAACAACCATTCCTAAGCAAAACAACGTATCATTCATTCATTCATTTCTATGTCAATCATGAATATAAAAGTAATTAAAATATTCTTCATTTACCAGCTACTCGTAGTCGTATTATCACTATCTTAGATGCAAAGCGGTTAATCTTTTCGAAAACAGCAACTTTGAAAATGAAGAAATCATTCTCAAAACCGCACCACCCCTATCATAGTGATGCCCAACCCTGCGAGTAGTTGGGAAATGAAGGATACATCCAGATTGACTAAAAAAAAAGAAGCAAACTAAGCTTCTTGCTCGCGAAAATGGTGCCTCTATTTGAAAGATCTGACGTTTTGATTATAAGTTCGTCGAAAATCAGTGGCCATTCACTTAGAGAAAAAATAGTGTTGAGTAAGATCCGTAGCAGCCAACAGTTTCATGGCTTCTAAAAGGGATGGTT
The DNA here is from genome assembly GCA_029168955.1 of Aplectana chamaeleonis. Lineage (NCBI taxonomy): Eukaryota > Metazoa > Nematoda > Chromadorea > Rhabditida > Cosmocercidae > Aplectana > Aplectana chamaeleonis. Next base: position 259,612 of record JAPDOI010000201.1, read on the forward strand.
AATTGAGAAAATAAATAGAAACAAATAGAGCAATAGAGAATTATTTTTCTGTTGCCCATCAAGCAGCATGAATGAGAGCTTTCGTTGACACTCTCGTTAACATCACTTACGCCCAAACAGAGGGTTTGACCAGATTTTGACCATTGAGCAGCTGTCTGTAGGATAACCCTACCGAGATCCAGCGCAACTGGTAGGAGACCATTGACGAGCGGATGCGGGAGCACCTCTTTGATCTAAATACGAACTCATGGCACTGACTCGGGGGTGCCTACAGTATAAGCCATCACACTGGTCAAAAATGGTCATGGCGGATTGGCGTGACACGAGAACATGAACGATAACCTCATTCATCGCACAGAAGCACAGCAGTGCTAAAAAGGGCTCTGACATGGACCTGCTTCGAAATTCAACCATTGAAACTGTTGCTGAGGCATCTTTTGGATGATGATATTATTGTATGTAACGGTTTTGGAATGCCCGCATAGCATTGGCTGCTGGAAGGATAATGAACTGCGGAGGGAAAAATTAGGTATTCAAACCATAGCTCACGAATATCCTACTTAAACAATAGCAGACCTAAGAATTTATTAGAAACACTTTTTCTTCAGTTTGGCGGGCATCATAGAATCATACTTCGGTAAATACAGAAGGCATATATCAACACAAGCCATACAGGTCTAAAAATCAAGAAAATCCACTAAGTTTCATAAGGTAGGATCATGGAAAGCCGCTTTCCATCCAACGGTAAGGTTTAGCCAAGCAGTTGTTGCCATTGCAAAGGGCCACTACAAGTCCTGGATTCTAAGAACTGAAAGCATATCAATTTTTCTCAGCCTGGTACAGAAAATTTCGCTGTTGAATGACTCTTGAACGCTAGGTGGTAGTAATTCTAACCACCTAGCGCATCTATAGAATAAGTATTTTCAGACTTTTGACTGGTTCTTTCTATGGACTTCAGGACAATGCAGTGCAAGCAAACCACTCCGTCCCCTACTCTGAGAGAACTGGCCGCAATCGCCCCGCAATGGTACCGCAATTGCGCTTCAACGGCCCCGGCCGGAGCCGCAGAGGCACGATTGCTGTACGACTGCGGGGCGATTGCGGGCAGCCACGACCTTGCCGCAATAGCCCCGCAATCGTACCGCAATAGCGCTTTCGTCTCAGCTTTGGCGCTTCTGCTGAGCCTATAATTTTGTTTCCAAGCCATTTCTGCTATCACCAAGTCATTATTGGCTACGTCTTTTTGATTCTTACACAATCTGTACTGAACAAAGTATCATCCTGTGGCCCATAGATTAAATTCACTTTGATTATCCACGCACTGGACGCCAAAGAATCGGCTGCCTAAACCACGAATACGTGCTATGTAGTTACGTTGGCACCATAAATCACGAGAAAGCACAGCTAGATGGTATTACATGCAGCTATTTGCCCCTGCATATCTTTTCTCCGATGGACTTGTTGCTATCTTGAAAGTCCATTTACTTTAGGAACGATTGCACTCAATTTTTTGTCACAGTAGAACTAATATAATTTCGTATTACGTCCACAGAGTAATTCCGGTCTATCCAAATGAAACTGCTCGCCCACGCGGCCGGTGGGCGTGTTGACCGGCCGCCGCGAAGGTTTTTTTTTTGATTCGTGAATAGATTACCACGAATATCAGACAAATTGGGAATAATATTGCAGTTAGCTGTATCTCAGTCGTCGGTCAGCTCGTCTGAAAAATGCCTTCGTGAGGCCTAGTGCATACTTATCGCAACGAGCGACGCAACATAATGCTTGCCATCTATGGTGTCCGTTTTTATTTTAGTCTGACTCATGGACCAGGTCGCTGGCCGTGCGGGGTTGGCGGCCTCACTGGGGAATGGGGTTTCGATTTGAACAGGGTGATCTACCGTCGCAGCCCCGTCCAGTCATCAGACTAAAATAATTGCGCGAACTCTATATCCTACCGAATATCGATATTGCTGATATGCACTGTCGCGATAGCGCAACGCGGGAAGTATGCACTAGGTTTGATGTGTGCTCGTTGCGCAGGCTGACCGCGTGGGTGGAGAGTCTCATTAGGACAGGCTTTAGGTAATCGATGGGTGTCGTCTTAAAGTGAGAAAATCTTTGGTAAGAAGCCAGAGAGTGAATAGACTTGGTATCATTCTAGTGGAGTGATTATTCAACTTAATGAAGGCAGCTTAGGGCAGTAGCTACCGAAGAAGAGTAAACTTTTTGCTTCCTACACCTAATTAATATACCGGATTTTCTCTTTTAGGGGGTCATGCACTTCTAATCCTCATGCCTCTATTTTAGATGTATTTCAGTTAGAGGTGTAATTCAAATAGAGGGTGTACTTCTAATTCTCAGAGACACGTCCTGTTGGTGTACCTCAATGAACGTGTACTTCTAATATGTAGGTGTACTTCTAGCATTTCGACGAACAGACCTCAGATTCGTTTTCAGCACACTAGAATACCCTTACATACAAGTTTCGAGCAAATCCGATTTCTTCTTCAAAACATTCCAAACAACTCCTGATGATACCCTAACCTTATCGTGAAATTTTAGCAAAGCTCATAACTCAGCGGGGTCAGCGTATCTGCGCGTGGGGAAAACCACCCTCACTGCAAGGTCCACGATGTCATTTGAAGGCAGTGTCCACGATAAAAACCATGTCTGTTTTTTTTTTGGTGGAGATCGGCAGCTACAGGGCCTAGCGCAACCCTACCGTTTAAAAAAAACTAAGAAAAATGAGCTCGGAACGGTCCCCTACGGGCCCAAAGTTGGACACCCGTCAGCTCGTCACCCCCAGATGCACTTTCCACGCCCACCGACGTGAACAAATGAAAGCTCGAGATCGTGAGATGAGCGATGATTTCCAGTCATTAGCCCCGTTCTTCCCTTCATTCTCAAGTTCTCTCCTTACTCAGGTCAGCTCGCATACATCGGCTGCAATTGACGGAAGTTACAAGGCTCGGACAACTCGTCCACCATGTTTCCTTCGCTCAATTTTTGAGGGACCGTAACTCCGTTCCTAGAAGGTCTTGTGTGATTCCAAAAACATCATTCGAATCAGCATGGGACCGTCCTCAAGATCTCGTCGGGCGAAAAAGCATAAAAACGATTCTTATCGTGAACACTGCCTTTAAACGGAGAATGGCTAAAATTTCACTGGAGTCTTAATTATGTTTGTAATTCGTACTGTTTTCTGAATCTTGCTGGCGTCTGTCTTACACGACGTACTCAATGAATGAATGAATAAACGCTTTGAAACCAGCAGCTTGGGGCGTGGTACTGCAAAGTTTCACTATAGATGCATAAGAGGTACTGACAATACGTTTCGTTTCCGCAGATCCGTCCTACGCTTTGTAAACTTCGCTTTTGAGATCATTCGTTTTTCAAAATCCGATTCAAAGGCAGTGCTCACGATGAGAAAGTTGCCCGTTTTTCGCAGGAAAGTAAGCTTCGGGTCCTTCTGAGAATAGTAGGGATGGAAGTAACTGGAAAAACGGCGAGGTATCGTGCGAAAACCTCGTGAACTAGTCGACCCATTGGATCACCCCGCCCAAGCTATATGGCAGTTGTCCATAGTTTCTAGTACCAAAGGAACTGTTTCCAAATTTTCGAATACTCTTTATTCCGGGAAATTGTAAGATCCAAACACGAGCATTCAACTTCCGTATTTTTCAAGAGTTTCTGGTACACGAAACAGAAAGCAAAGTCATTTACCTAACAATTTCAAAGCTCAAATCAAATTAAGACGTTTGGCTTGACGTTTTGTCCGCAGTGCGCAAAACACACCAACGGGCGTAAATAAATAATAAATGGTTTTTTTCTCAAAAAACTTTTTTATTCGGCTTTCAAAAGTTCTATAGAGGCGTTTCCCAATTATCCTCTACATCGAGAACTTGCCCACTGAAAAACATAGAAAACTAGAATACGGCTTTGTATCGTGGACACAGCCTCTAAAAAGCTTTGAAAAAATCCGCTTATCCCTAGAAACACACGAGAGAACTATGGAACCTCGGCTTGGCACAGAATGTGCATATTACAGAATTCAGGTTCATGAGTTCAGATCAGTGTGGTCGAATGTGCTCAAAAAACTCAAAAGCTCAAAACTTGAAAAGCTTCTTAAGCTCAACAAATGATACTAAACTTTCACGCAAAAAAAAATGATTTGAAACTTTATCAACAAAAACGCTTATAAGACTGAGGACGAATGTGTTAGTGTTTCAATAAGAAAGGTAATGAATTCCGAGAAAAGCAAGAAACACGCTTTCGTTCCAACAGAACTGGAAGACGAAGACGAGTGAATGAGAAGCGTGGCAAGCCGGGTTGAGAAGGATCGATAAATGCCATGGCTGGTTCCAGCGGCACTGTGATTTTGCCGCAGTAGCTCCGCAGTAGTACCGCAATCATTGCGGCGCAATTGCGGTATTTGACAAAAGTGCGAGCCCACTGCATCGTCATTGCGGTACGACTGCGGAACTATGGCGACTGCGGCACGGTTGCGGTACTACAGCGGCCAGTTCTCTCAGAGTACAAGGCCTAAATATCCAGTACTTGCTTGGTTTGGGTTTGACCTCACATTTAAGAATTTTGAAACAGAAAACTAAATCGGTAACCACGCGACGATAAAGCAGACTTTCAAGACTAAACGTTGCCTTTCTTTCTTCATAACTTAGCATAGCCCGAGGGTAGTCGGGTTTCGGAAAACATGGATACATAAAAATTCTAGTGGAAGTCTGTTGCACTTTTTCAAGCTTCATTTGTAGTTTTCTTGTATGGGGGCTTCAAATTTGCGAACCGTATTCCCAAACTGGTATGACATATGCTTTGTGAAGTTTGATCAAAATGCTAAAGTCATTGCACTTTATGTTTCTGCAAATTGTAAGCATGACATATGAAGATTGTACCAACACAACAAAAAAAATTGGGCTATGTAGTAGCAACGCCCTTTATTGAACACCCTGCTAATTTGAATATCCGGTCAAGTTTGCGAGTATTCGAATAAGAAGTACAAACCGATTACGCATGATCGAACCCCAACTTTCTTGACATATTTTTCGTATACTCAGGCAGTCGGGGTTTAGTACGTCGGCACAAGAGCGTTAGTACCGCAGGGCAAACCTGGCGTTCTAACGCTCTTAGTGGGCAGTACCTGCTAGCAGCGGCAGTGTATCCTGCCACATATGCTGGCGTTCCAACGCTCATTATCGACAGCCTGTTCTGCAAACGATTAAAGAATTTGGACTGCCCCCCTCTTTACCGGTGTTGGCTATGATCCTTGTCACGGCCAGCAGCAAGGGTGCCAACCTCGCCGTGGTCTGCAACAAGGACATGGTCCACAACGAGGAGGCTTCCCTCGCGATTGGCCATGGGAATGACCCCCCAGCGTTCAAAATTAACGTCCGAAAAGTGACACAAGGCCACCTCTCCGGACTGGCTTCAAACGGCCAACTGTTCCCTCAGCGAGACTGGCAGCCTTATATACCCGCCGCCGTCGTACAAGAGGATGCTGCAATGTTCATTCGTATCAGACAAATCAATGGAGGAGAGTGTCAGCAGACACTAAGAGAGAGGGGCTGGCAATAGCGCACGTGCCACGATAAACAAAGCGTTAGTACGCCAGCACATGCGGCAAGAGCTCCTGTTCGTTGGCAGCATATCCTGCTGCTACCAGCAGCTACAGCACGGGTGCTGCCAATCAATTTATGCCGGCGTGCTAACGCTATTGTGCCGACGTACTAAGCCCCGGCTGTCCGAGTAGTATTGTATATATCAGAGGCGCCGTCGCGGCTATGAGAATAAAAGCAGTCTATGGGAGTGCAAATACAAAGGAAGCCACACACCACACAGGTTCTTTCCGATCCTAAAGGAAATCAAGTTCTAATGTTGAGGTTTTAGTGAGATACAAGTGCACGTCATTATGAAATTGGTGGGATAGAAGAATGAAAAAATGAATGTTAATAAAAGGCTATATAGAATGAAATGTTAGAGGTGGTGTTCACGACACGAAAGATGCCTTTTTTGGCTAAAACGTGAGCTTCAGATCCCTCTGAGGAGAGTAGGAACGGAAGTGCGACAAAAAACGGCCAGGATGTGGGCGAAAATCTCGTGAGCCAGCTACCCCATTGGGCCACCCCGCCCGCGTCTTATAACAGTTGTCCTGCCTTAGTTTTACCGTAGGAACAGGCACAGAATTTTCAAAAATTCTTCATCGCGAAAGGTTTCGACATCTCAGCATGTACATTGTCCCTTCTTATTTTTCAAGAATTTTGGTCTAGAAAACAGAAAGCGGAGCCACTTACCGAAAAAATTTGAAGCGCGAAAAGCTTTCCCCGACGTCAGGTTCGATGGGTTGGCCGCAGTCTCCCTAAACTCACAAACATGCATTATTTTTTCAGAGATTTCTCTAAATAGTTTCGCTCCGCTATTTGAGTGTTGTAACGGACAGATGTCAAAGGCTTCCTCTTAGCATCTACCGTCGACACAGATTTCCTATCCAGGATGTCGCCATCCGCTATAGTTCCATTTGGAAGAACCAGGTGGCGAGAGACGTCATTCTCAACACCCGACAGTGTGCTCCTCATAACCTCCCACTGTTCACAAAAGGTGATTTACATAGTTACTATCAGTTTGATATTTTGCATGACCGTTTCACTACACAACCCGAACACATCTCGTTAATAGATTTATGGAAGCATTACTAATAAACATAATCTATTGCAGTTATGGTACATATGAGACGAAGAGAAATGCAGAGAAGGTAGGCCCAGAGAGCTTAGTCCCTATCAAGGAGGGGGAAAGGCTCAACCCATCCTTTATGAGAAATGGGCCCCAGAGAGCCTGCGGGACAGCCGACTGGCTGTTGGGTCGACGGCCCACACACTCTGTTCTGGGGCCACGCCCCTCGCTTGTGTGTTGGTGAAAGGATTCGGTAAACATACATCCTACTGGAGATCTTGATATTACTGATACAGGTGTTACTACACTACATCCCGCTCCCTCGAAAAGTTCCGGACCCCGGAACTCTGCCTTGGGTTTTGGGATGAAGTTTGGGTGCCTTAAACCAGTCACGGTTTGTTTCCTCAAGGTGTGGGAATGAAGATCTTGTTTTTCCTCGTGGACGGGGTTCGGGTGGGACGAGAATCTCAACTTCGTTCACAATCACGATCTAATTATTCACTGTCAATAAATGGGAGTTCATCCCGAATTGGGCCTGCCAATGGACAGATTTCCATGGTTTCATGAGCAAGAGGTATTCCAAATTTTGTCAAACTGGCCTCGATCCTCCTCGGTGACTCCAGATCAAATTCCCTTTGCATTCATTCACGAAATCTCACATGTGATTGCCAATCCACTGGCATATATTTATAACCAATCAATTATGTCTAGTGAAGTCCCGTCTCTTTGGCGTCACTCTTTTGTTACTCCGATCTTGAAGAAGCAACCCTATAGTGACCCAGGAAATTACAGACCAGTCAGTATCACATCGTTGTTTTGCAGGGTTTTCGAGAAAATACTGAAAGCTCATATTGTGTCTCACTTGGAGAGTAACCGCGTAACACCATCGTCACAGCACGGTTTTGTAAGAGGAAAGTCTGTAAAGACAAATTCACTTGAGTGTGTAAAACCGGTGGGCACGTATTCTTGACGACAACGGTGCATGTGATATCATATATTTGGACTTTGCTAAGGCTTTCGTTAGAGTCAGTCATCCTAAATTGATGTATAAAATCCGAAAATTGCGCTTTCACCCACTAGTAGGTAGCTGGATTGAGTCGTACTTGAACCAAAGAACATTCCAGGTGAAGGTCAGATCATCCTTTTCTTCCGTTAGGTTTGCGAAAAGTGGGGTTCCTCAAGGCGGGGTTCTTTCCCCGGTTTTGTTTAATATTTTCGTGGCCGAAATGCAAACGGTTCTCTCCGTGTCCGGTGTAGAATGCAAGCAATATGCTGATGACCTAAAGATTTATCGTCGAATTGACTTCCTGACTGACTGCGACAAAATTCAAGATGCAATCTCAGCTGCGCAGCAGTGGTCAGAAAATGGCAGCTACCTTTAGCACCTGACAAAACCATACATCTGCGCTTGGGTAGTTCGCAAGTTGATACAAGCTATGTGCTGGAAAATCAAGCCATTGGCTCAGTGAAAGCCGTGAAAGACCTTGGCTTTGAATATAACCACAAATTAGACTTTTCGAAACATATCGCAAGTATCCAGAGCAAGGCATATCTACGTACTTTTCGTCTATTTAGGGCTCTCTCTACAAACAACGTTACCACGCTAATAAAGGCCTATAAAATTTATATTAAACCACTTCTAGAGTGTGGGACCACAGTTTTCAATCCGTGTAAAAGAAAACATATCGATATTATGGAAAAGTGTCAGAACAACTTCACCAGGAAACTCTTCATTAGGAGAGGTGTTCTAATGTACAGTCGAATACCTAGATCCAAGACAAGGAATCGTTTATTTGGGCTAGCTTCGCTTGAGTGTAGAAGAAGTTTATTTGATGTTTGTATGGTATACAGGCTTTTGAATTTCAGAGTGAAAATTGGATTCTTGCAATTTTTCAAACTTTGTCGATCCAGGACAAGGGGGTCTCTTTACAAATTAAGAATAAATAGACCAAAAACTAACTATGTTGCACACTCTTTCTGCGTCAGGGCAGCGTTGGCCTACAATACGCTTATGAGTTCGATTCACGAAACGATGAAGTTTTCAGGCTTCAAGCGATTCGCTAAATCCGAGCTTCTCAACAGTGTTGTTTCTTGAGTTGTGTGTTCCAACTTTCCTAGGATGCATGTTTTTATCTGTGACGACACCAACGTTTCGCTTGTATCCTATGCACCTAGTTATTACTTTTTATCACGATCTCTTATGCGTCGTTATAAATCAATCAAAAATAAATGGGATGAAATGTGCAGCTCTGCTGTGTTACATACTGCGGCTCGATTATCCTTGAAGAAAAGTGAGCTGGTCCTGAAGCTTGGAGATGTATGTCACGGGCGACTTGTAGAGGATAAAAGTTACAGCAATCAAAATGATCGGTACAGAGAAAATTTGCAGTGAGGAAATTCTAGCAATTATTAGTACAAAAGATTCGCAAAACCAAGCAATCATATTACAATATCATAATACAAAATTTTACATATAGATGAAACATGGTGGTAATAGAAGCTGAGATCACGGTGCGTTGAGAGGGAGGTGTGCGATGGACTTGCACAGTTGGTTCGGGACTAAGCCTTTGTACGTGGCGAGTTGGACGGGCGGGGCGGGGAAAGTGGCAGTACGGTAGGTTTTGATGGGCGGTGGTGTGGCGGAGAAAATAAAAGGTGGTGAAGCAAAAGAAGGAAGGCGCAAAAGTTTTATTTGGGCTAAGCTAGAGTTCTACTTACTATTTTTAGAGGGTTTGCGGGGATTTCGGGAGAGGTGTGTAGGTTCTTCGGCTGGCTGTGTTTCATGCAACTCCATGCGGCTCACATAGGCTTGGTGGTGGAGGTCGGCAGTTCCTTGAGGAAGGAGGGAAGATGTTTAGCTCACTTTGTACAGTTTTAATGCGAGCTTAGCTTAGATGTTATGAAGCTTTGGGTCTGGCACAGATGCTCAGGTTTCAGAAAAAGATTTGTAGAAGTTGTTTTGGTGTTTAAACACATTTTGGTGGAAAATAAATGATAGTTTTTTTTTCAAAAGAGGGGTTGGTGATACGCGCAAACTGTAGTTAGGATGGTGGAAAATGAGCAAGAGAGACGAGCCGAATTTCGCGCTTTGAGTAGTATGCATTATTTGTTAGCTTTTACGTAAGTAGAAAGTTGTGCATGTTGGCGTAAAAAATTGAATGACCGGGTCATGGAGATACTGCAGTTTTTTTAATGAGAAGCTGTAAGTAAAGTTGATTGAATGTTCTAGGCTTAGCTGTGCTTTTTTTTGAAAGCTAAGGTCGAAAATTAAGTTTTTTTTGTATTAAAAATTATTATTTTGTGGCTGAAAAAATACTGTGGTCTTGAGGAAACGGTAGCTGTAGACGAATATTTTTCTGAATTTCTGGAGCATAGATTTTTGCTTTTGCGCTTTGATTTTTGATTTTATAAAAAATTATTTGTTTTAGAAGGTTTTTTGTGTGCGGCATCTGGACTTTCGGAACATTGACTAATTAGCAGCAAGAGCGGAATACATAAATTGTTTTTGGTTTTGAAATTGTGATATACGTATGCGTTTGTTGAAAAGGCGACGAGGTTGGGAATGGCGCGAAATGTCAAAGAAATTTAGAGCCGAGGAAGAAGCCGAAAATTCTTACGCATATCATGCAGCCTAGGTGGTTGGTAAGGCAGCTGGGGTGCGTTGAGGTTCCTAGGGTACGGAAAGCTTTGGAAATACTGGGGTTGAGGTTGTAATGGAGTAAAGTGCATCTAAGGGGTCTCCTATGAGGTCCTTGATTGAGGAATCCTCTGTTAAAGGGTCCTCTACCTATAGTATTTTGGAAAATTAGGATAGAAAATTTACGTAGTGGTGGTTCGATTTTGGTGTCCGATTGCTTTGATAAACTTTAGGAGCTCTGCTTTTCGCCCGTTCGTTCCTCTTGCTGGACTGCATTTTGATGTTATTTACTTGCCTGCAGAAATCCTCTACTTTGGCTGATAAATCTGGGAGATCTAGCCTTTGCAACATAAGGCTGTCTTCCATTTCTTTATCTAACAAGTTGCAAGATCTGTGCAATTCAAGACTAGTGTTGGTTTCTCCCTGAATGTCGTTAAGGACGCGGGCAGTGAGACTATTTTTCTATACGGAAACGGTTACGCGCTTTTTGATTAGGGACATTTCAAGGTATTGGGTGATTTTTTTGGGGTTTGGGAAATGGTTTTTGGACTATAGGCGTCAACGTGTGACAGGTGAGGTTCTGACACAAGAGGGGGTTAAGAGATTGGAAGGACTACTGAAAAATAGTGAAATGAAGGAAAGAAGATTTTAAAGGGAACGAAGAAGACCAGGTCAATTAAAAAAGGCGCAGAAATTTTATCCTTCCTCTCTTTTTTGAATGCTGAAAAAGTTCGAAAAATAACTCACTGTTTCTTGCTGATCCGTGATGTGAGTCGAATCCTTGCCGCTGCGATGTTAGAATACAGTAGTGGCTTGAATTGTTGAGCCTGGTGGCTGGGTGTGGTGGAGTGATGAGTGCTAGCCGGCCGAAGACGGTGTTTGAGGGGGGGGGGGTCTTTCACGTATGGGCCTCCCTCGGGCTTGGGACTAGACTAATTCTTTTGGTGGCCTGGCCTCGGAGTGCGGGAATAATATTTGGCTACAGGCTCATTCATAGCAGGTCGCTTCGACTTGTCGCGGCACTGCCTACAGGTACAAAACCCGTCTCGGCAACAGATCTTGCACTGAGTCACGACGGGTTGGGACAGTTTGCAGTTTCAGTCACGATCGCCGAGCGACTGGGGTATTTCACAGCTAGTCGAAGCGACCTGCTCGATTTTTATAGGTCGCTTCGACTAGTCGCGTCGCTTTCATGATGGAAGCAATTCGTCTAGTCGAAGCGACTAGTCCGCAATCTTCCGTCACAGCCTTGCGTATGTGGCTCAAAGTTGCAGACGTCACAGTTCACTCGCATAAAATACGGCATGCGAAAGGGAAAAAACGTGTATTTATCATACATTTAGGATTATAGAGATGAGCAAGTTCAATAGGGCTACCGAGAAATCACATTTCATGCAGAGCTTTCGGCTATTACTAACGTTAGTTGAAGTTTTATGTTGCTGTACAAGCAAATTGCATCTCGTCGTCTTTTGAAGCCATGTTTTGTTTGAAAACTATGCAAGACTAATTTATTTAGAAGATTAAGCCACCGAAGTCACAAAAAATCAGGAGGAGTCAGCAAAAACCGAGAAAAAATGTTTTTGTTTTAAATTCCTGCGGCGTTGTCCGCAATTGTCCGTATTTTTTACGCAAAACTGCGGCCGCCCGAGCGACTCGAAATCAGTGGACGATGCGATTTGAAATCACTTCGTCCTGCGATTTCAAATCGCGGCAGTTTTGTTAGTCGCTCCGACTTGAAGTCGAAGAGACCAGCTATGTATGAATGAGCCTTGCGAGGTCAAAGCCTCACCTTATCAATTGTCGCTGTTGCGGTGATTGATAATTGAGATTGCTTATGGGGTTGATTGATTACGTGGTAGCAGGGGGTAGATGGCTGACTGGTTGTAAATTGAGATATGGGGATACGATGCCTGGTGAGTAATTGTTAACGAGTGCCGTCGATTAAGTGTTCGGATTATGAGTTAAATGAATTGAGAATGAAAGTTTGTTATGCAGAGATGACCTAAGCTTACTGCGATGCGACTGCGATGAATAAGAAAAAATATTATTTTGTTTATTTAGCTACGAAAGATGGTTTTGGGAAAGAAATTTAGAACTTACAGGAGGTGTAGGAGGCCGAGATTTTTTTTAGAATTAGAGTGGTAGCGGAGTGAGTGGACTGTAGTTAGTTTAGTTGTTTTTTTTGTAGGAATATTATGAAACTTGAGGAAGAGAACTGAATTATGAACTTGAGAAACTTCCATTGAGAAAAACGTTCTGTCTCGCTTCATGAACTTTACTCGTTTAAATTATTGAAGTTTTTTTGATTCTGCACTGTAAATTACTGTTCCTCTATATAGCAGGGTAATAAATACAAAACCAATCTGCTTTCATTTTTTCCGAGAATGGTGTTATGGTCACCTATGCGCTTGATTTGAATGAATTAGATTATTACACCACGGAATATGTGTAGATTGTGTATTTTTACTTACACATAAACTAGTTAGGAGGATGAATTAGTAATGTGAGGCGTGGTGGGCCTGCCTAGGGCTTTGTGCTCAGAGACGAGAAGATAATACTTATTGTCACGATGATTTTTTGTTAGAACATTTTATCCCTCACATGGAATGAGCACGCGTGATTTGCGCTTTGCCTCCTTTACGAGTAGGGGTTCGAAAACCGAAAAAATATAGTGGTGACGAGGCAGTGCGATTTGGAAAAAAGTTTTGAAAAACAACTCATATTTTCACAGCAAAATAGATTTTCTGAGTCCTTCTTTGATATGTATGCGTCCCACACTATTTTTTTCTGAGAAATAGATAGATTTTCCCAAAATCAGAAGCGAGACGAAGGTTGAATGGAAAAAAATGAAATGAATTGCAAAAAAAAAGAAAGAAAAGAAGGAACATTTTGCGAGTACTTTTGCCGGGTTCTTAACTGAAAAACAAGAATCTAGTCCAGGACCTCCATGTAACGGACAGATGCCAAAGGCGTCCCCTTAGCATCTACCGTCGACAAAGATTTCCTATCCAGGATGTTGCTATCCGCTATAGTTTCATTTAGAAGAACCAGCTGACGAGAGATCTAATTCTCGACACCTGAAAGTGTGCTGCTCAAAACCCCTCACTGTTCACAAAAGATGATTTACATAGGCACTATCAGTTTGATATTTTGCATAACCGTTTTACTACACAGCCCGATCACTGCTCATTAATAGATTTATGGAAGCATTACTAATAAACATGATTACATATGAGACGAAGAGAATTACATAGGAGGTGGTATTTAGATAGTAAGGGAGAAGGGCAAGTCCAGGGAGCCTAGCCCTTGTCAAGGAGGGGGAGAGGCTCGACCCATCCTTTATGCGAAGTGGACCCAAGAGAACCTGCGGGACAGCCGACTGGCTGTTGGGTCGACGGGCGCACACACTCTGTTCTGGGGCCTCGCCCTTCGTTTGTGTGTTGGTGAAAGGATTCGGTAAACATACATCCTACTGGAGATCTTGATATTACTGATACAGGTGTTGCTATATTACAGTGTTCAGTGGGGATTTTTCTCAATTAAGCTTTTCTCAATGGACCTACCAACCCGAAAACATCTGAGACTATAATACGCTTTTTTAATCGTGAACACTGCCTTGAAATGGATGTGGTAATATCCAAACTGGCCTGAACAAGGAGCGATCGACTCAAATTCATGGAACTTCATACCCTGACTGCGGTCGGTGTGCGACGTGGCTCTCCCGCCAACGTAGCCACTTTCGTCAAGTTTCGTCTCGTTCGACTATCTGAACTAAAGCCTTGACTGCTTCTACTCCTGCCATGATAGTAAGCCTATGCCTGTGATTCCTACTGTCAACGTCTGAACTCCCTCTTCGCCTTCCTATCCCAACCTAACTGCAGATTCGTCGTCACCAACTTCCTACTATCTCCTGCCCAGTGGTACTCCAATATGTCTATCACGCCCAGCCGGTCATCTTCCGTACCTGTGAAACGTACCCGATTGGAAACTTCGCCTCAAACTGTCAATATTCTGATCGATTGTATGTACGTCGCACTCTTGATGACGTGCCGATGTATGCGAAGTTGCTGATCGAGGTCGTGATCGATACCAAACAGCAAATGGTGGAGATGGTCAATCAATGTCGAGCAGTCATGGAGGAAAACAAGGCTCTCATAGAAGAAAACCGAGTGCTAAAAGGAAGGATCGATGATCTTTTGTCAGTGAGTAAACCTCTGACTTCAAATGTTCCGATTGATTCTGATCATGCTTCTCTCGCAGTCTCTAAGGATCCTGATTTCGGAAAATCTATTGTAATTTCCGGCGTCCCTGAGTCTCTCTCCTCCAATTCCATCGATAGGGCAAACTATGGTCTTTCCTGTGTTCATTCCATCATTAGCTTTTTGAATGTTCAATGTCTTCCGCGTGAAGTATTTCGTATGGGCCAAGTTAATTCTCATAGGCCACGGTTGCTGAAGGTTGTGTTACCATCATCTAATTTTTAGAAGGCGCTTGTGAGATGCGCTTCTCGTCTGCGGTTTTTCTCCCATAAGGGGGTCTAAGGGCCTCCCAAGCAAAAGAAGAGAGAGACCGCAGACGTGCAGAGCGTCTTACCATGCGTCCCACTTCTAACAATTCTCGAGTTTCTGGTGATCACTGTGACATTCATTCCAATATCAATCCGTTGAACTCATCTGATTTTGTTATACGTCAAACCAGTAATTCCGGTACTGTTCAGTCACATTCTCCTCCTTCTGTTTCTCAATCTCAGCCGAATCCGTCGGGAAACCTTTAAACTCTTCTCGGTCTGATAGTCTGAGCGGCGAAATCAAGTGCATGATGTCTAATGTTAGATCTCTGGTCAATAATATTGCATACTATTTCGTATTACATACTATACATACTATTACATACCTATTACATACTATTTCGCATGAGAACTATGGCCTAATTTTCATAACGGAATCATGGTTGAGCTCGAAGAATGAAATGAGTTCTCTTCTAGGTTTTGCTGATTCACAATTCTCCGTCTTTAGATGTGACAGAGCATATAGAAAAGGTGGTGGCGTTCTAGTTTTATTCAATAACAGAATCCCTTGAGTCGAAAAATTTCAAGTCTCTGTCAAGAATGCGTACGAAATTCTAGTCTTCGATGCTTTATTTTGTTCTGGTATCGTCAGATTCATCTTGGTATATCGCACCCCAAGTTGTAGCTCTGGAGACACTGAAGTTCTCCGTAATGTTATTAGTGATTTTTGTACAGATAATTGCCTAAGCGTAGTGCTCGGCGATTTTAGTTTGCCAGAAATCGACTGGAATTCACCTCAACTAGCGAAAGGTTCTTCTAAAGAGTTCATGGATCTTTTCACCACTCATAACCTCTCTCAATTGGTCAAATGTCCGTCTAGAGGCAGTTCCTTTTTAGACCTTGTTTTCTGCAATCATGATCGACTAGTCAATGCAGTGAGAGTGAAGGCACCTATTGGCAACAGTGACCATGCGACAGTGGAATTTACGGTGAATTCAAGCATTTTGGAAAGTACTCCCCAGTATAAGCATGACTTCAAGGTAGCCGATTACAAGGCAATTGAAGGGTACCTAGCGGACATTGATTGGTTCGGTTCGCTTAGCACTGTTGTTTCTGTGAATGAAAAATATGAAATGTTCATTGCTATTTTACATCACGTTATCGATATGTTCGTTCCCCGTCGGAAAATGAACGAATCGCAGAGAAGTCTACCTGCGTATCCCAATAGAATGATGAATCGTAGAAATGCTCTTTGGGATGGTGCGGTTGAGAGCAAAAACGACCATAGTTTAGAACTATATAAATCATATAACGCTAAGGTGGACAAAGCTATAGTTAAAGGCAATCTCAGAGCCTGTTCTTTCACTTGTAGAGCCGGATCAGCTTTCATTTCTCTTAACCTCGATGTTACGCCGGTGCCTGTACCTTCTGTTTTTCGGTGCTTCAAACGCGATGCAGGGAAAAGGCTTTTGTGCTTCTAGGTCCGCGTTGGAAGAATAGTATTCGTTTTCGCTCTGATCCGGTTCAGGATCTCTGTAGGTTATCTTTATGTATGTTTATTGCGCTGACCTTATGTGGCGTACTCAATAAATAAATAAATAAATACGCTTCTAGTGTGGAACTTAAATTAGTAGAATCAAGGAACAGTTCTCAACTCTATTCGTATATCAGTAAGAGGTTGAAATAAAAAAAAATTCCTGCCCTGCTCTCAGAAGGAGCTGAATTAGTCTTTACAGGTAAGGGGAAAGCCGATCTTTTTGCTGCTGAATTTCAAAAGACCTTCACTGAAACTTCGTAATCAGCTGTTGAATGCACTACAGCGGATTTCCCTGGAATGGAGTCTACAGTATGGTTTCACAAAGATCAGATTCTCGAACTTTTGGCTAAATGGCCCAACTCTTCATCCCTCACCCCAGACTACGTCCCATTACATTTCGTTAAAAAATTCTGCCTTACATTCTGTCCCCTCTTGAACATCTATTCAATCTATCCTACATCACAGCTGAAATTCCATCCCGCTGGAAGCATGCTTTTGTCATTCCAGTCCCAAAAAAACCTCCTTATTCTAATGTTAAAAACTTTCGTCCAGTCAGTATAACTTCTATATTCGCACGGGCTTTTGAAAAAATAGTCAAGAATAAGATCATCATTCATTTAGAAAACTGTAAAACTGTTCCCGAGAACCAGCATGGGTTTTGGAAAGGTAGAAGTACAGAAACTGCTCTACTTTCGTCTCTAAACGAATGGACGGAAGCGGTGGAGAGTAAGCAGCAAGTTGATGTAGTATTTTTTGACTTTTCGAAAGCTTTTGACAGAATTCCCATCACGAGGCTGATTGGTAAACTAATGACAATAGGTATGCACCCTATGGTCATCAAGTGGTTGACCAATTTTCCTCACGATCGTACTTACCAAGTCAGGGTTGGTGAAGATTTTTCTGAGACATACTCTGCCGCAAGTGCTGTTCCTCAAGGAGGAGTGTTGTCCCCAATTCTTTTTCTAATCTACACGTCGGGATTGCCTGATTACCTTGAAAACTTCGGAGTGACTTGTGAAATGTATGCCGACGATATCAAAGTGTTCACTGTTGTCAAGAATTCGGAGGATGCCAAAAGTCTTCACTACCGGCGATCGATCATGTGAAAATATGGTCAGATCAATGGGGGCTGCCTCTCGCGGCGGACAAAACTAAGATTCTACGGATCGGAACCTGTAAGGTGAATGCTACATATAATATCGGTGGCGTGGAACTTGAGTTAGTAAAGGAAGTGAGAGATCTTGGGTACAGAATAAACGACAAACTGAGTTTTGACAGTCATTACAAAGCGCTCTTCTCCAGTGCAATTCATAGAACGTACAATCTCTTCAAGGCACTCAGGTCTAGGAATTCCAAAACTTTACTCAAAGCATACAAGACCTATGTAAGACCTATTCTAGAGTCTGGAACTACAGTTTTCTCTCCGTATAAAAAGAAGGATATAAATTATCTCGAGAGTGTGCAAAGCAACTTTACGCGAAAGCTTGCTATGCGTTGTTCTGGTCTCGGTTACGAGTTTATCCCTAATGCTGTGGAACGACGCCAGCTTTATGCTCTTCCTAGTCTAATCAGTCGGAGAAGGAAAAACGATCTTGTTATGGCTTTTAAAATTCTTACAGGTAGGGCAAGAGTCAACTCGTCTCAATTCTTTTTAACTGTCCATTCTAGAATTAGTTGTGGGAGCACAAAAATCAAGCTTCCGTTAACTAAATCTCAAATTAGGTTAGAGTAGTACCTTTTTTGAATAAGGTTTTTGATCAGGATATGATGCACTTGTCTCTGACTACGTTCAGACGTCTAGCTACCCATCTACTAAAATCGGAGGTTTTTAACGAAGTCGATTAATCTTTGAATGCAGCTTTCTTTTTTTTTCACTGTTGGCTGTTCCAAATAATTGATTGGCTGCTTGGTTTTTTATTATTAATGATTTGTGCTATTATTTCTATTTTTATCACGTGGGTGTTAACCTGCGTCAATAAAGAAGAAGAAGAAGTTGAGTATTAAATGATACTCGAACAGTGTACGGTAGCCGTTTCTTTAACATCGCTTGAATCCGAGCCGGACCCACTCCAGGAGATGGAAAACAGTATCTGTTACGTCTGCCCACAAATTCGGTGCTGAGCGAGATACTCCACCCTCACGTTTCTGAATATCTTATGATGAATATTACAGTTGTTTGATTATATACGAACTCTCTGTCAGTCTGATTGGAAACGAAAAACCTCTGGACCACAGAAATGGACTTGTACCGGAGACTCTGCTTCCTACTTTTCTGAAATTATAAGTTTATTTGGCCGAATAATCGAATATTGGACCTTTCGATTATTCGAATAAACGAATTCTTCGATAAATTAACTTATCCAAATAGTCGAATTAACGAATTATTCGAAAAATTGGCTATTCCGAATAGTCGAATAAACGAATTATTCGAATATTGGTTTATTCGGCCGAATACTCGTTGACATACTGTACTCTGCGCGCGGTACTGATTATGGGAGCAACGAAGACCCCTTCCTTGTGCGCTCACTGCGGAGTCGAATAGATAAGCCCGTAGCCACGCTTCGCGGATCTCGTTGGCGACCTCCCCTATCGTGCCCATAGCGGCGCTTGGACTGATTTTATGCTCACAGGCGAAGCTGCGCAAGACACAGCCGCATGCACAGATGCTCAGACTGCTAGGGAATACACTGATCCGACGAGCGATTCCAGGTCGATCGCAAGTACTTATGTCGGGTTCACACCTGTATATAGCCGAGCGTCCAAAACATCATTGAATTCTACCTATTTGGGAAGCGGCTAGAGCGTAAAACACACCTGCGAAAACGATTGAAGGAACTGGCGAGACGTTCCCTCTGTGGGGGACGTTCCACCGTTCTCCCCTCGAATTAATCACAACGAAAGAAGTTCAAAACAGCTGAAGAGGAATTCAAGCAAAGTTCGCTTCACGGTTGTTCCCTTGGTCTTCCGCAAGCATGATGAACGCGGAAACAAAGTCGCAGTGCATTCGATGATACAAATTGGGCAGTCTCGAGGTGTTATCGCACTGCGCAAATTGTGGGGGGCAGATCAGATCAGGCACTCAGGGACTGTGAAAGGTATATATGTCCGGGCTTCAGAGAAGCTAATAGGCCTTTCTGGAACCTGTCATCAGAGAAAATGGCTTTTCTTTCTGGTCATGCCTTCTTTAGACAGCACGGTGTTGAAAGCAGCTAGATTTGAAGAATTGATTTTTTTCAATTTAAAAACAATGGATGTTGCGTTGCGATACCATTGGGAAGGCCGGCACTTGGGACATCAAGAACCTGTAACCTGCAGCCAAGAGATCCCCTTCGCCTCCCCTCCCCCAGAATCAGGGGAAGTCCCCCCCCCCCTCAGAATCAGGGGAAGTCCCCAAGTTCTACCGGAGGAAATACCGTTGGACTCTCCTCCGACCGATCCCAGTGCCTCGCTCGACCCTGATCCCAGCTCCGTTAGTTGTTTTTGAAGACTAGTATTGAGGATCGGCCTAAAGGCATCGTTCACGATGGATTTCGTTTTCGAGTTCTCCATATATAATGGGAGCATCGATAGTATATTCCATCAGATTCCCCTCAGTTGTACTCTATCGATTGTTGATCAGTTACTTAGATGATGGCTGATAGCAAATCGTGCCAGATGACTGACGGAGGGCCGGCCTCTTCTGACGAAATCTAAGACATTCAACCTCATTTATCTTTACAATAAGGCGTCTTTAACAGGACAAACTCTCCCCACGTTATTAGGTGGGCCCAGAGAATCATCCGAACCGGAAAAACATGAGTGGTTTTCAGCGCGTATGATGCCTTTAACCGGCAGCGATATCTTTAGACTTCGCTCCTGCCTATCCTGTTTCTTGAGCGGCACACACAGCAATTCGTTTACCCTTAGAGGCACAGTCCAAGCTCAGGGACGAAATCTGAGATTTCCACATGATTGTCAAGTAGACCCACACTATATGCCATAACACCTGCCAGGTGCAAGTTCTCGATTCTTCCGAATAAGCGAGTTATGGGAGGAAGCCGCCCACACCAGGAAGCCCCTTTGGCACGCAGCCCCTTTTACGATTTTTTGAGCTCAACAGCGGATAGATGAGCGATGGTTACCGATCAAAAGCCCCGTTCTTGCCTTCATTCTCGACGTCACTCTTTGTTCAGGTCGGCTCGCGTACATCAGTTGCGAATGACGGACGTTACAAGCCTCGGACCACTCGTCCACCGTGCTTCAGCAGTTCAATTTTCAAGGGGTCATAACTCCGTTCACAGGGGGTCTTGTACGATTCTGGAGACACCATTGGAATCAGCATGGGCTTGTTCTCAAGATGAGCAGAAAGAGAGAATACCTCGTAACTTCCGTCTTTTGCAACCGATGCATGCGAACCGACCTGAATAAAGAGAGAGGCTGATAATGAAGGGAAGAACGGGGCTACTGGTCGGAAAGCATTGCTCTTCTCGCCGCTGTTGAGCTCGAAGGATTGTAAAGGGTACGTGCCAAAGTGGCTTCTTTGTATGGGCTCCCCAGGGTGGCTTTCCCCTATATCTCGCTTATTCGGAGGAATTGAGAGCTCGCATTTGGCAGGGGCTATATAGGGTGGGTGAACTTCGCATTTATGTGGAAATCTGAGATTCCGTCCCTGAGCTTAGACTGTTCCTTTAAAGGCAGCGTTCAAAATATTCATCCTCGGTGACTTTCCACAGTGAAATGATAGGCGAGAAGGTTCATAAGCCACAGGTTCATAGGTCGAAGGAACAGAATTTCACGGGCCAGGAGTGGCAAAATAACAGTTGCAAACAAGCGTTTTGAAGTTCCAGAACCGCCCCGTGCCCCATCTCCGCTCCAAGGATGTGAACAAATTAACACTCGAGATCGTGAGATGAGCGATGTTTTCCGATCAAAGGCTCCGTTTTTTCCTTCACTCTCAACTTCTCTCTTTACTCAGGTCAGCTCGCATACATGGGCTGCAAAATTCGGGAGTTGCAAGCTTCGGACAACTCGTCCACCATGCTTCCCCAGCTCAGTTTTTGAGGGACCATAACTCCGTTCCCAGAAGGTCCTGTGCGATTCTAGAGACATCATTGGAATTAGCATGGGACCGTTTTCAAGTCGGGCGGGCAATTAGAAAAACGGGTTTTATGGTGAACACTAACTTTAAAGGCAGTGTTCACAATAAATCCTGGATGTTCAGCTTCTTACAGACTATGATAGGTCAAGAGCTCACTGTGACAGTAGGGTCACGAAAAACTGCCAAAATTGACGAGAAAGCACTTTTCTTCGCCTAAGCAGAACTTCTTGGGTGACGTCATATTTTGAGAATGGAAGGATTGACCGATGTGAAGGAATGAACTCTTTCCATGTCATAACGTGATCCACCTTATCCACTGCTACTTATCGAAGCTATTACCTTTGCTGCCCGGCTGTTCACGTGCTCAAGTTTCTTCAGAAAGGATTAGTTTGGGTTGGCCCAATGAGTTGACTGGCCCACGCGATTTTCACCCACTTCCCGATGACTTTTGGTGATTCGCTTTTCACAGTTTTCATCGGAAGTTCCCAAAGCTCAAGATTTTGTGAAAGAACTACAGATTTTGTCTTCGTGAACACTGCCTTTAAGTGCGGCTGCGACTTCTGCCGCTCGTCCAGTCATAGATCCCACATTCAGAGTAGCGAACCGTTTGGATCCCACATTCAAAGTAGCGAACCGTTTGGGAGGTCAAGGCTTTTTTCAAGAATTGCCGCTTACTCTACATACTAGCTTCTTGATCCTATGCCGTCTAGAATTAGTTGATAATTCTAGTATCTTCTGCACGACGATCAGGCTACGACGGGCGTCGCTTCTGAGGGACGCCGTTGCCCCTGCTTTGTGGTCATTGACCGACTTGTTACTTAACTCGGCGTCGGTGTCGTAAGTGTTTGTACTCTGCTCACCCTCATCTTACACAAGGAAATCTCATGGCACCACGTGGACGAACGGACATTGTCACTTGTAGCGAATAATCTATTTCCTGGAAACCCGTTCAATCCCTGTCGACAATAGATGTATTTTTTTTAAATACGGTCAATTTTCCTTTTCTTGTGGTCCCGGGTTTGCATACAGTTCGGTCGGTTGGCGAGTGCACATTGCCGCCGGTGGGCGCCGGCGACCACTGGTCGCCGGCGGTTTCGAGCGTCTTTTTTTGCAAATACCGTTTCCGGCGAAAAGTTGATACTCTTACCAAAATTGGAATTCACTGTTTATTCTCATGATCATTAACACTAATGGATAAGAGAAGATAAGTTTAAAAAACAAAACTTCAAGTGTCTTTTTTTCAGATTCTTCATTTTCATCAGACTTTGGCCAGCAGAAAATCTTATCTTATGCAATTAATTCTGATTTTTCATCACTATATGAATGTAGATTCAAGGTACTGCTACCTGCCTTCATTAGAGGACACCTAACGAAGAAGTCAGTGAGATATAATCGAATACATCGAATAGCGATTCCTACGGGATTTGACTTTTCAGCAAAGACTTATGCTATCATATTCCAAGAAAGAAACGACATTCGAGTGCTACTTGTGCTAATATCAGTTTCAGGTTTTCCCAACAATTTTTCAGAGTGGAATGTTCTATCGTCTTGAAAAAAATTACGAATACGAAAAGTTGCTTGGTGATGTGCCATTTTCATCCTCCTAGAAAGTAAGAAATCGATTTTCAACGTAAGCAAACTTTACATAAATAGAGTCCATTTGGATATTTGCTCATGTTCGAGTCTTAAACCGAGAGCATAACTACGGCCAAGTCGCTGGCACTGTTTGTCACCAAAGGCAACACTGGCCAGAGACACTTCTGCGCCTCGATGTTGAGACCATTTACCCAATTACTAGAACTTGTATGTATCCAGCTAAAATGATTTCTCTTCTTAGCATCAATTTAAAGTGGTAGGCAGTATCGGGTTTCCAAAATTTTAAAGATGATTTTTAAGAAGTTCTAGACCCGATGAGGTCCCATTTTCTGTCCCGTGTTATGTTGGAAATTCGAAAATTGCATTAGCAGCCGTAACGAAAAATAGAAATTTCTTGGGCCATTCACTCATTTCTGAGTTTTTAGATGAGGTTAAAGTCGAACCAGGGTGGGGCTCTACCCGACGAAAGGTAACCCAAGCCGTCGACATTTCTCATCTCCTGTGTTGGTGCACTTTTCTCGATAACTAGAACCCACTCATTCTAACAGTGAGCAATAATATTTTCGGAACACCCAACCTCAGAGTACAAAAAGAAATTTGGAAGTTATATCGCAATTTTAAAAAATTTAAAAATTTCGAGTTTTTTAGCAGATTTCCTCGAATTGGCGTCCCGTTTCTTCTCTTTCTAGCAAAGCTGTGAAAACCAGCTAACATTGACTGTGCAGAGGACGTTTCTTAGACAGATATTTCAAGTTTTGAAAGAGCTGAAGATTTTTTCGTTTGTTTTATGTTAGTCAAAACATGACTCTTTGGCCAAAAACAACATTCTTGTTACTTCTCACATCTCCAGTCGGGCTCATATGTGCTATAGAATCGAGAAATAGTCGCCAATTTAGTATACACCCATACATCGAGACTTTAAACGGGAAATGGATTCAATACGGTGGGTCAGATATTTGAGCATTTTTGGGCTCAAGAGAAATGGAGAGCGCCCGATGAGGCGCTCTGGCGTGGGCGGGGCAAGTGGGGCGGGCCTGGCCCCACCCCTCGTCGCGGACGAGATTGTCTCTAGACTGGCTCCTTCTCCTTTGTATTTTCCACGTTATTCAGCAGTATTCCATTAAACTCCAAAGTACTAGACGCTGCTCAACAGGTCTGTTTCCTTCCCATGACTGTCCTGTAGAAGAAACTCTTATCCCAAATGCATCGGTTTGCCAACTCATGAAAGTTTGCATGCTTACATGTTAACATGGAACTTTTCTTGACTCGCAATTTGATGCTATACATTACTCATCTTTCCGCAGGAGTGATTCGATGAAAATGTGAGTCTCTTTCTCTAATTTCTTCCTCACCATTTTTTTGAAACGTACCAGTGATTTAGAATTCGTGTCTAACCCTATTCGCCCAATGTTAAAATCTTTTAATGTTGTTTAACACTCTTAACCTTTTCTTTCTCCGTTGCGCGGCCTAACAATTGATCATAAATCTCGAAAGTCGATTGTCAATATTGTAACTTTAATTTGAAAATTTACGAAGAGCTCCAGAATAACTTCTAAGAAATACGGAAACCTTCCCTATTGAATAACTAGATTTTCTACACATTCGAGTCTTCCTCGAAACAAAATATTAATTTATTATATCTTCGGTTTACATGGTTTTCTCGCCCTCAAGCGCAGAAAAATGATTTTTTAAAAATAATAGTGTTGATACATATCATCCGGATATTTTCTCCATAGCTTGACTCAATTTTATATTTTTCTATTTATCCAGCTACATATCATGCCATATTGAGGAAATTGTGGAGCCTCTCGACAACTTTTCATTCTTCGAGTAGCATAATTGAAACTTTAAAAAATCATACATATGTCTTATTTTGCTAATGCCTCTCCAATGAATTTTCTAGAACATTCGTGTGTTTTCTAGAACATTCTTCATTAGCATTCTATTCACCAATTTTTGGAAAAATCAGGCGGTGTTCAATAACTCAGGTAAGCGTTAGTTTTGTTAGACAGTAACATTTCTATAGAATCACATATATAATTCGTGTGAAGAAATTCAGTGAGTGTAATAAAGAATATGAGAACTCGGATCTATTTTCTAAGCCCTCTCTTGATCGGATCAATTCCTAACCTGTCTGACAAAGCTGTTATAAACACTGCCTGTAATTTACAAAATCAGATTTTCCAACAAGAACGTAGAGGAACATTGATATAAAACTGGAAAAATGAGTTCGTGTAAAATTTTTCGCCTTATATTTCTTCCAAACTTTTCAAAATGAATGTAATCCAGTGGATATATTCCCTGAAATT
The DNA here is from genome assembly GCA_029168955.1 of Aplectana chamaeleonis. Classification (NCBI taxonomy): domain Eukaryota; kingdom Metazoa; phylum Nematoda; class Chromadorea; order Rhabditida; family Cosmocercidae; genus Aplectana; species Aplectana chamaeleonis. Next base: position 284,956 of record JAPDOI010000201.1, read on the forward strand.
AGTCATGAAAATGCAAAGAGAAAAAAATCAAACTGAAAAATTATTCAACTTGAAAATCGGTATGGAAAAGCGTTTACGTCCATCCGATCGCTTTTGCAAACTAATAAATATTAATTCTCTGGTTCTGTATTCTGCCTTCGTTTCAATAAACTGATATCTATTTATAATTATAATGCTCTGAAAATCGATTTCACTTCGATTTCAAGGTTTCTGTTGAGTTGACAAGAAAAAAAGAGTCGTGCATACTTTATTCAAGAATGATTGCTTAGATGGAAGCGCTATTCCTTCCACAGACAGAACTTCGGAAAATCAAAAATAACATTTCAAATTCAAAAAATATTATGTTACCTTCTAGATGACATTAGCTTTCTTTGCTGTGGGACTTTTTTGAAGGATCAGTTCACAAACTCTTTAGGAAAAAACAAATTTTGAGCTGAATTTAAAAAAAAACAAAATTTCTGTATTTATTAAAAAAATCTTTTGTTTTGATTGAAAATGCTACTTCATTGTTCAATACATCCCATAAACAGATAGGATTTTTCAACATTACATGTTTCTTCTACCCTGGAAAATTCAAAAAAAAATCAGAAAAAAAAGACAGAAACTTTTCAGCAACGAAGTTCTTAAATTTTTGTGATGATGATGTGAAATTTTATGATTTGTTTATTCTTTGATCTCCCAAACAATCTCATTTCCTTCTGGAAAAACACCACTTTCCTCCTTTGTCTGTTTTTTTGTCGTTCACTGAGGAAAACAGTTAATTTTTTTAATTCCAAATCTTGTTCTCAGCCTTAGTTATTCAATCTACTAAATTATCGTTGATGTCCGTGGTCGGCTGACCCTGCTACCCACACTTCCATTGCAAATTGCCATTGGGACATGTTAACGATCCTGGGTTACTTGTCTTGCGATGTGTTGTGTCCAATGGATATGCTGAGGCTACGGGCCATGGAATGATGAAGATATCGACCGATATGAGCCAACTTTATTAGGCTGAATGCAAAGGCTGAGAATACAGATCAAAATAGGCATGTCTGCCCTAGTTGAATGACTACAAAAAAAAGATTCGAGTTTGGGATAGAAAGAAATTCTGTCCATATTAAGACTGCATGTTTTGAAAAAACCAAAGCGCGCTTCATTATTCAAAAAAAAGTGAAATAAGGGTAAAAATTGGTGAAATCAACCAGAACGTTGTTTTTCTCCTTTATTTTTAAGGTTTCTGCCAATTTAAGAATATCATTTTTCGATACGAAAATAAATGCAAATAAAAAAATAAATGAAATAAGGTAAAAACAGTTTTCAAAAAAAATCGATTACATTTTCCAGATAATTAGATGCATTCATAAGCATTTATAAATGAAACATAGCGAAAATCTATTTTGAAAAGTGTGGAAGAAATATAAGGCGAGCAATTTTACACGAACTCATTTTTTCAGTTTTATATCTATGTTCCTCCACGTTTTTGTTGGAAAATCTGATTTTGTAAATCACAGACAGTTTCTATAACAGCTTTTTCAGACAGGTTAGGAATTGATCCGATCAAGAGAGGGCTTAGAAAATAGATCCGAGTTCTCATATTCTTTATTAACACTCACTAAATTTCTTCACACGAATTATATATGCGAATCTATAGAAATGTTACGGTCTAACAAAACTAACGCTTACCTGAGTTTTTGAACACCGCCTGATTTTTTAAAAATTGGTGAATAAAATGCTAATGAAGAATGCCCTAGAAGACACTCGAATGTTCTAGAAAATTCATTGGAGAGGCATTAGCAAAATAAGACATATGTATGATTTTTTAAAGTTTCAATTATGCTACTCGAAGAGTGAAAAGTTGTCGAGAGGCTCCACAATTTTCTCAATATGGCATGACATCTAGCTGGTTAAATAGAAAAATATAAAATTGAGTCAGGCTATGGAAAAAATATCCGGATGATATGTATCAACACTATTATTTTTAAAAAATCATTTTTCTGCGCTTGAGGGCGAGAAAACCATGCAAACCGAAGATATAATAAATTAATATTTTGTTTCGAGGAAGACTCGAATGTGTAGAAAATCTAGATAATCAATAGGGAAGGTTTCCGTATTTCTTAGAAGTTATTCTGGAGCTCTTCGTAAATTTTCAAATTAAAGTTACAATATTGACAATCGACTTTCGAGATTTATGATCAATTGTTAGGCCGCGCAACGGAAAAAGAAAAGGTTAAGAGTGTTAAACAACATTAAAAGATTTTAACATTGGGCGAATAGGGTTAGACACGAATTCTAAATCACTGGTACGTTTCAAAAAAATGGTGAGGAAGAAATTAGAGAAAGAGACTCACCTTTTCATCGAATCACTCCTGCGGAAAAATGAGTAATGTATAGCATCAAATTGCGAGTCAAGAAAAGTTCCATGTTAACATGTAAGCATGCAAACTTTCATGAGTTAGCAAACCGATGCATTTGGGATAAGCGTTTCTTCTACAGGACAGTCATGGGAAGGAAACAGACCTGTTGAGCAGCGTCTAGCGCTTTGGAGTTTAATGGAATACTGCTGAATAACGTGGAAAATACTAAGGAGAAGGAGCCAGTCTAGAGACAATCTCGTCCGCGACGAGGGTGGGGCCAGGCCCGCCCCACTTGCCCTGCTCCACGCCAGAGCGCCTCCTCGGGCGCTCTCAATTTCTCTTGAGCCCAAAAATGCTCAAATATCTGACCCACCGTATTTAATCCCTTTCCCGTTCAAAGTCTCGATGTATGGGTGTATACTAAATTGGCGACTATTTCTCGATTCTATAGCACATATGAGCCCGACTGGAGATGTGAGAAGTAACAAGAATGTTGTTTTTGGCCAAAGAGTCATGTTTTGACTAACATAAAACAAACGAAAAATTCTTCAGCTCTTCCAAGAATTGGAATATCCGTCTACGAAACGTCCTCTGCACAGTCAATGTTAGCTGGTTTTCACAGCTTTCCTAGAAAGAGAAGAAACGGGACGCCAATTCGAGGAAATCTGCTAAAAAACTCGAAATTTTTAAATTTTTAAAAATTGCGATACAACTTCCAAATTTCTTTTTGTACTCTGAGGTTGGGTGTTCCGAAAATATTATTGCTCACTGTTAGAATGAGTGGGTTCTAGTTATCGAGGAAATTGCACCAACACAGGAGATGAGAAATGTCGACGGCATGGGTTACCTTTCGTCGGGTAGAGCCCCACCCTGGTTCGATTATAACCTCATCTAAAAACTCAGAAATGAGTGAATGGCCCAAGAAATTTCTTTTTTTCGTTACGGCTGCTAATGCAATTTTCAAATTTCCAACATAACACGGGACAGAAAATGGGACCTCATCGGGTCTAGAACTTCTCAAAAATCATCTTTAAAATTTTGGAAACCCGATGCTGCCTACCACTTTAAATTGATGCTAAGAAGAGAAATCATTTTAGCTGGATACATACAAGTTCTAGTAATTGGTAAATCGTCTCAACATCGAGGCGCAAAAGTGTCTCTGGCCAGTGTTGCCTTTGGTGACAAACAGTGCCAGCGACTTGGCCGTAATTATGCTCTCGGTAAAAGACTCGAACATGAGCAAATATCCATATGGACTCTATTTATGTAAAGTTTGCTTACGTTGAAAATCGATTTCTTACTTTCTAGGAGGATGAAAATGGCACATCACCAAGCAACTTTTCGTATTCGTAATTTTTTTCAAGACGATAGAACATCCCACTCTGAAAAATTGTTGGGAAAACCTGAAACTGATATTAGCACAAGTAGCACTCGAATGTCGTTTCTTTCTTGGAATATGATAGCATAAGTCTTTGCTGAAAAGTCAAATCCCGCAGGAAGCGCTATTCGATGTATTCGATTACATATATCTCACTGACTTCTTCGTTAGGTGTTCTCTAATGAAGGCACGTAGCAGTACCTTGAATCTACATTCATATAAGGATGAAAAATCAGAATTAATTGCATAAGAAAAGATTTTCTGCTGGCCAAAGTCTGATGAAAATGGAGAATCTGAAAAAAAAACACTTGAAGTTTTTTTCTAAACTTATCTTTTCTTATCCATTAGTGTTAATGATCATGAGAATAAACAGTGAATTCCAATTCTGGTAAGAGTATCAACTTCTCGCCGAAAACGGTATTTGCAAAAAAAGACGCTCGAAACCGCCGGCGACCGCCGGCTGCGGGCGGTCGCCGGCGCCCACCGGCGGCAATGTGCACTCGCCAACCGACCGAACTGTATGTGCTTGACAGATTGCTAAACGATGAACTTTTTAATGACCTGAAGTTCCAGAAATCCGTCATTCTGATTGACGTGAAGTGGTTCAGCACTGAATTTTGAGTAAGTCCAATCCGCCCCAAACTGCGATAGCGAGTAGAAACAGGGACTAGCGCTGCTACTCCACTTTTCTTTTCACCAATCCTGCTTACGGTCATTCTCTTTTGTAACTCCCCTTACTGGTGAGAAGAAGAATGGAGAAACAGCGCTAGTCTCTGGATGTCACACCATACTAGCATCCGCTAGATTCCTCCCTAACGATAAGAGACACCGTAAACTTTTATGGTTAAAAGGTGTGATATAATCCCTATCTCAGTTCGGGTCGGATAGGAATCATTCAGAAAATAACTCTAAACTTGCGAAAATGCCATATTCCCAAAAGACTCATGAAATTTCAACCCTAAAGGCAAGGTCGCGATTCAAGATCTTTTTTTTTTAACTACAGGTACCAGTTTGGGGATTTCGCGCTAAAAAACGCGCTAGAATAACTCAGAAAATTGACGCATTAAATGCGTGTCGAATATGCATTCAACTCGAGTGACCACACTCTTCGAAAGGCTCTATCGCATGGGCACTTGCTCCGAATAGCAGCACAGGGACTTGTGCTGCAAGGTAGTCCAGCCTAATTAAAGGCAGTGTCCACAATAAAATCCATGTCTGAATTTTTGGTGGAGATCGGCAGCTGCGGGGCCTAACGCAACCCTAATGTTCAAAAAACTAAGAAAAATGAGCTCGGAACGGTCTCCTACGGCCCCAAAGTTGGACACCCATCAGCTCGTCACACCCCAGATGCACTTTCCACGCCCACCGACGTGAACAAATGAATGATTAAGATTGTGAGATGAGCGATGGTTTACGATCAATAGCCCCGTTCCTCCCTTTATTCCCAACTTCTCTCTTTACTTAGGTCAGCTCGCATACATCAGCTGCAAAAAACGAAAGTTACAAGTCTCGGACAACACGTCCACCACGCTTTCCTAGCTCATTTTTTGAGGGACCATAACTCCGTTCCTAGAAGGTCTTGTACGATTCCAAAAACATCATTGGAATCAGCGTGGGACCGCCTTCAAGATAGGCGGAAAAGATTCTTATCGTGAACACTGCCTTTAAAGCAGCACACCGACAGGCGACGCGGCCTGCACACCAACGTGCTATGCGGCAACTCGCAGAGCACTATCTGGGGCCACCAGCGGTTGGACGAGGCCTCCAGCGGCTAGGCGTGTCAAGTACCGCAAACCTGGGTAATTGAACCGGCGACGCTGCCGGACTCTCAGTCCCGTCTCAAGAGTGCGTCGTACGCTTTCCTTTTTTGAAAAACCATTTTGTCATCTAGTTGAATAAGTAACATGCACGCTTTGAATGTCTTATTTGTTTGGGCACGTGCTGTAATTCGAAACACAATAGCACGTGCTCCCCTAACAGAACGCTCCCTGACTGCGCTCGAAACCGCCTTGTCTTCGAGTTGAATGCGTATTCGACACGCATTCAATGCGGCGATTACCTGAGTAGAATTATTGAGACCCTCAACCGTGCCCAGGCAACTCCGCCCAAAAATCCGAGTTCCATGCTGTGTACAGTGAAAGCTCATTGACGTGCACAGCCAGAAATGAAGCCGGAATTAAATAACAGAAGCACGTTATCGGAAGAACAAGCACGAGAAAATAATTTACACCTCTAGGAGACGAAAATATCCGCGTAGTCCTCACCGATGGTCTTCTGTCATTGATTGAACCTCGATTTCAAGACAGACATGGTCCTGATCTCAGATAGAGACATCACCCTTCCCGCTGTACCACTAGCTGACGTCCCGTAACCCTCCCGCGGATGGCTAATAGAACGGTCGCGAACAGTCGGAAGTGCCGTTTCGTTGACTGCCCGTACACAGTGAAGAAGCACTCTGCTGCCCTTCTGCCACCGCCTTACGGCTAATCTGATAAGTGACAGAAGACAGTCCTGAAACAGTTCGCGGCACATTTGAAAATCACCCTTTAAAGGCAGTGTTCACGATGATCATCCTTGTTGGATTTCCACAGTAAAATGATAGGGGAGAAGGATCCTAGGCTCCCAGTGCCAAAGGAACGGTAGAAAACGAGCCAGGAGTGGCAAAATAACGGCTGCAATCAAGCGTTTTGGTGCCCCAGACACGCCCCGGGCCCCAGATCCGCCCCTCGAAAGGAACAAATGAAGACTCGGATTATAGGAATGATCAAGTGAAGAAAGTGCTGATAAGTGAGCTATTTGCTTCATTGCACTAAGGCCCTAGTTATACACCAGCGGAATGAAAACGTCTCGCGATGACATTGCCGCCGCTTGCTGCGTGAATCTGGGATTCGTCTGCAATGTTGCGTCTTTGGCGTCTTTGACGCAATACTGCGGACAAAAATTTCCAGGCGTTTTAATGGTATGTTATCGGTTTTTTCCGCTTCTGACACTTTTTATTTGCAGAATAGCACTAATAATCAAGTCCTCTCGTCATTACAGTGCTCGATAAGTCGTTTTGGTACTGTTTTAACAATTTGAAATCTGAAAAATAATCAGCTGGTGGAAATTGGCAAATTTCCAACAGGGCAGGTCCCGTAAGGATGCAGTATACGGTGCCGCGGCGTGTATAACTGCTCTGTGCGGCCTTCCGGCGCGTTTTTCTGCGACTACTGTTCCTTTTGGCATGCCTGAGCGCAGTTAGGGCGCATATAAGTGATAGTTGTCTTGCTATTTCCGCAGCGTCCCGCCGGTGTATAACTAGGGCCTAATAGGTATCATCCTTCTAGCGGTCAATTCCTCCACGCTCAAAATCAACGTAAACAAGGGAGGGCCTATTTTGACTCAAAAACGCGTCTTTCGTGTCCTTTTTAAGCATGCCTTGCTATATAGGGCACCAGTCCTTCCGTAAACCTTGGAGATATCGAAAGTGAAATTTATCGTGAGCACTGCCTTTAAGTAAAGGTCTGTTAGAACCAAATTTCAAAAAACCGCTTCTGGGGATTTCATCTTGAACTGCTCTTGACAAGCAAGCAGTGAGCTTATACGGGGAAGCTTCCTACACCCACTGATCCTTGCAGTCATTTCATTCGCAGACGCCATTAACGGACAGTGGTTCACCTGCCCAAGATCGCACACAGCGCGGGTTTTGGAAAGAGTCTCACCACAGCGTTGTCTGCTCAGCAATCGTTCATTGGCTCCACTCTAAGGGGTGGTACAATGATGATATCAAAGTGGGAATCGATGAGTGAGTGTTCGATGACCCCCAGGAATAGCCGACTGCCGGCCGACACTCCGCGGGAAGACCGAAAAGCCTCTCTCTCTGCTGAAAGTGGGGCGCTGTGCCACACCCACAAAATTGGAGCTGCGCGAAGTCGACTAGTCCGACTTGGCCGGCGGGAAGTGGGCTTTTTTATCTGAGATAATGCAGATCGTCAATCATGTGGAATGGATTTGCCTAGCTTCGAGCAATTGAAAAGAATGAGACTGTTAAATCGAACTAAAGTGACGTTTTTTGGCAATCTTTCGCTCATCTACATACTACTCCGGATCCATAAAAGGTTTCGGCGAAAAAAAGTTGATAATTACATTTTATCGCGAACGCTGCCTTTAACGATCTACAGATACAAAAGAAAACACATGACCACGAACAAATTTCCAGGTTTAACGAAAACCAAGCAGGAGCCCTTCTCCCAACAATCAGCTGAAAAAGGTGATCCACTTTACTGATACCATATAACAGTACACAATTTTTGCGGCTTTTATCAGCACTGCGAAAACACGTAAGGCAATAAACTTTTAACGGTAATTGAAAACTTTAAGGAGCAAAGTTCATCGCTAACTTAACTTTTCGACAGATTACTTCTCCTTGCCTTTCACCTTGTTCACAATGATCCATGAAACCCTTTGACTTGTTAGGTGTGTCCGGATAAGACTGGCCGACCGTGCGTGGCAAGCAGCTGTCGCGTGCGCGGCTCTCGGACGGGTACGCGAAACGACAGCGAGCCTTTCCCCACAGCCACTCACTAGGAGCGGGGCCGGCAGCGGCTGTCATCAAGCAATAAATCAGCTCCGCAGCCGAGGGAACAACCGTTCGAACACTCGTCCGAAAGCGGCTCATACGAAGGCCGCCTGCCACGCACGACGACCGCATGGTCGGCCATTCTCATTCGGGCACACTTTAGCTCTTTCTGGCTCTCACAAATGCAGGTACGGCACGTGCAGCTTCGTTCCGGAAAATGAAATAAAAGACACTATGTTCCGGAAAATGTACTGTGTTCTCATTCTGATTACTTAAGCTTCGGAACTAACTCAGTATCTCGGTTTTCCTCTGGGGACATTGAGATATGCCAAGCTTGGTATCCGCGGAGAGGTGTTTCTGGCCGATGATCATACGATCGTTCTCGACACGTTTACTCATAAACCACAGAAGTCTGGGTGTAAGTTAATTGTTCTTCAGCAAAACAAGATTAACGTTTCAATTTGTTATGGCTAGCAGGATAGCGCTCAGCGGGATAGTTTTCAAACCGTATCTATAGGGTTTCTATTAGGTAGCGCCGTGATGATTGGACCACCACGTCGGGACGATTTAGGAAGAAAGGTAATGTTTGTATCCAGTTTTTTTTTCATCCCTTTCGTGCTTACGACCGATTTGAATGCGGTTGAGCTATAATAAAAACAGTGGGATAAACTACGCTGATTCACTTGAGTTGACAACACATAAGCAACTAAAAAATTCCGACAAAAACTATCCGATTCAAATATGGCTGTCAAGACAAGGAGGCACAAAACAAGCGAAAAGAACAGACCGCAAGCCAGTCAGAGATTGTGAGTCCCCTAGCTTTTGGGCTTTTGGGCTTTTGGGGTGATGTTGGTGGGACCGACATTTTCCATAAAGACAGTGTTCACGTTAACTCTCGTTTGTGAGTCTCCAGTGTGAAACTCTATACTGGCAGGTGCTGGAGTGGATAGGGTAGTATTAAAGGCACAGTACACCCAGGAAATCCTTTTTCAGTTTTCATGGTTATATTGGAGACGGTCACACGCTGATCACAGCGGTATCTTTTAAATCGTTCAATACCCCCTACGAAAGGAGTTATGGCTTCTCAAGGAAGCTTGTTAACTGAGAGCTAAAAATTGGTGGACGAGTTCTCTCAGGCCTGTGTTTCCTTTCATTCGCCATCGTTGCAAGAGAGCGAGCCAGGAGCCGAAAATCAGGAAGGAGGTCGGGCCTTGGTGGTGAGTGGAGGGGATCGGGCCTGTGGTGGTCGCTTACATCTCGCTTATTTGGAGAAATTGAAATCTCGCACTTCGCATGTGTTACATAGGAGGGGTCTTGTACGCAATTCCACAAAAATCTCGAATTCATATCTGAGGGTGTACAGTGCCTTCAAGCAGCGAAAACAGGTCAGAAAGCCATAAAAACGGTCACCATGTGAAGATTTCGTTAGCCCAGTACGCCTGCGTAGTCCGCGCTGCCCCCGTCTTGACGAGCCTGTGGTACCGCGGACGTTCTCGATGGCCAATTGAAAAGCAACTCCGCCTTATCCAGCCTGATCGATCGATTCGCGCACATAGCGCCATGGCGCGCGCTTATGGAAACTCGCAGGGCCCTGAACCTTTACGTACGCAAATAAAGGCAGTGTTCACGATAAATCTTGTTCTAGAAGAAAAGGTGTGACACACTAAGTTGGCAGATGCTATAGAGGATAGGGTCGAAGAAAGCAACGAAAACTGACCGGAAATCAATAAAAACGGCTTTGAAAGCTATCCCGGTCCGCCCCCAATCGGACGAGTTTGTGGCGCCACACACGTTTCGATGGCAAATTGCCAAGCAACTCTGCCACGATTAGCATGATCGATTCGCACAGATTTCGCGATAATCGCGCGCTTGCTGAAATCAGCAGGGCCCATGATTCTCGTCCACGCCCTTGATTGAGAAACCATTATGTTGACTTACTCTGGACGTTTTTCTTCGCTGTTTCTTCACTATTAGTTACCTCACGACTGAACAATCCCATTTTTGGGTCGAAATCGAGTGCGATATTCATCGTGAACACTGCCTTTAACCGCTACTTTAGCTTATTCTGAGCGTTTTTCTCCGCAGTTTCTTCACTAATCGGTAGCTCACGACCGAACAACCTCATTTTTGAGTCGAACTCGAGGATAATATTCATCTTGAACACTGCCATTGAGTTCAACGTTTTTACTTTGAAGGTTACGTTCTCAGTTATTTCAAGTTCTACTTCGAAAAAGTCGTATCTAGGATGTGATCGGAGAAGATACGCTATGAAAGTGCTGATTTTGAACTTTGTACTCAGGCCGAAAAAAGTTCACTGAAAAACCAGTCATTTACCAGAATTGTACCACTAATTAGTGGTAAATGCAATTTTTACCACAAAATTACCATCTTTTTCCGAAGATTTACCACTAATTAGTGGTACTGAAATTTTTCTGCTAGATTGCCAGAGAATTACCAGTCCATTTCCAGGTAATTCTCTGGAAAAGTCTGATAAACTACTAGACTTTACTGGTAATTCAGTAGAGTAGTTTTTCACCACTAATTAGTGGAAAATTTCTGGTGAAGCAGTAAACACCACTGGTGCTTACCAGGAGGCGAGACATTGCTTCTCGTCGAGATGATCCAATCGCGAGGATTGAAATTGCACGGTTACGCGGTTTCCGCGTGGATATCTAGCTGCGTACGGGTGTTCACTCACCCGCATGCGCACACCACGCTCACACTCGTCTGTGGAAACACATTTATGCGCTTGTGTGCATACACACACACGCTCACACGCATACATGCGTCTGTGTGTAAATATGCACGCGCATGGCTTGTATGTACATGTCTGCACGTGCAAACCTGCGCGTGCGACCGTATGCGGGCCAGTAGCACAGATGCGTGCGCAGTTGCTAGCACATCACCGCACTCTCACGTGTACACGTATACGCGCGCACACAAGCGAGCATAATTGCTCATGCACATGCACGCTCATGTTAGCGAGTATACGCGCGCACACAGACACGAGCAAATCCTTGCGCCCTTGCGCGCGTAGACACATGCTCACATACATGCTCGCATGTGTATATTTATGCAAGCGTATGTCTCGCATGTACATGCACGCACGTTCAAATGCGCGCCCTCATGGTGACCTTCACACGCGCGTGTACAGTAGCCCAAACGCGTGCGGAGTTGCAAGCACATCATCACGCTCTCACATGCACACGTATACGCGAGCACAAATGAGCGCACGAACGCGCGCCCATGTAAGCGCGTAAACGCGAGCACTGAGACGAGCAAATGCTTGCGCCCTCGCGTGTAAACTCTTGCACGCTTACATACACGCGCGCAAATGCACAAAAATACACAAAAATCAAATTCTGAGTCAAACTCAAAACAGAACTTATATTCAAGGTTTTAGGTATGGGATTTCTATAATCACTGCTTCAACTTTGAGTGCTTGTAGTTTTTTTTCCTCGAGGAGTGGTCAACTTTGTTTATTTGGATAAAATTGAATTAAAATTCCTCCATGACCTCCCCCTGGATATTCGCAACCTCCAATTTACAGCGTTATCTGTGATTGTTTTCATCAAAACTCCATGGAAATACTTCGATTTCTGAAAGCGGTATCATGCATTCTTCAAGTGAATCCTGAGTGCCCCCCCCCAACTAGTTTAGCACCGGTGCCGATTGCCACGAGGGCATGAAGTGATAAAATCATTTGAATTTCTAAATTAGTGCGACTTTAGGCTGACCGATTCAGATTCTCAGATGAAAGTTGCAAAGCATTTCATGGCTTTGTGGCAATCGGCACAGCTCGGTATTTTTCTAATCATGTTAATTGGTTCAAATTACACCATAGACAAGTTGGCAGCCAGATCTGAGACTTTGGCCAAACTACTGTATTCCCATCATAGCTCACCGCAATCTTAAAAAAGCGATAAACGGATCTCAGATTCGAGTTTAGAGCCCCTACAAAGAAGTTCAGAGGTAAATCGTTCTAGCGTTTTGAAAATCATGAAAGTATTTTTCATTGCAAACGACCATATCGTCAAATGCTAGTTTTCTTGTGAGATGTGTGACCGCTCCAGAAGAGTCACTGACCCCAGAAAATGAAATGGAAGATTCAAATTAAATATCGCTAGCAGATGTAACGGTAACTTAGGACACTATTCATACCCTTATTGTCACCATATCGCTAGCTTAGAGAATAAATAAACGAATTTGAGGTTTATTTTTTTTGTAAGTTGGTTTTGATGTTTAGTGACCAGAAAAGGCCAACGCGGACGTTTTATATACGTAGTGAAGAACAAGTTGTCGGTCTTTCTATGATTCATCGTTCTCGAATCATTTGTTTTTACATGAATTTTGGGGGAAAAACGAAATTCACGTTCATGATGAACCACGTTGAGTACGAACATCATGGTGCGCGTGGAGCTAGGGAATACAGCGCTCTAATGCGAACGTGACGCGACCGCAACGCCTCCGACGAAGGATTTGAGTGTTCAAATCGGATGGCTAATAGGTTCTTCTCTGCTTTGTGGTCTGGTCTCTATCCTTTGCTTTCCCTCAGTTTATGCTACATTCTCATTGAATAGTGCTGATTTGTGACATTTGCCTGCGTTTTATCCACTTCATTGAAGTAATGATGGTAAATGTGTTAAAATGATACTCATTTAGTTGCGTTACAGGTTCAATCAATCACCTTCTAAGAACCAAAATGGATTCAGTTAACACGGCTATTAGTCTCGATGGAAAGGTCCGTGTTTTTTCACTTTTCTTCATGTCTGATTCAAGTGGGTACTCCTTCGGAATAGACGACATAATAACGAAAAGGCCAGCCGAACGCTGGTCGACACGACGCGGTTGCGTCGCGGTTTCGCACTGGGGCGCCGTCGACCCTAGCGAGCCCTTGTCTTCGCTGCTCGCCCAGAATACCGTTGGACTTGCTACGGACTGCTGCAGGGGAAATTTTGAATCCACTGTTTGTTCCTAAAAGTAGCTCTGTTCTCATGTAATCATATCTTCAAAAGATAAGCGCTCCAAAATGGTGACTAGCTGGACTTCAGCTAGGCTTTAGCTATGAAATGTTGAAATCAAAGTCCATTAGCGGCGTAAAATCAATAGCTTATTTGTGGAGCTCTGATGCCAAAAAATCAGAACGTGCAATTCAATACTCTTCGATTACGGAAAGTTGTTCGCGAGATCTTAAAGCAAATTGCATGGGGTTTTGATGGCTGAAAAAAGGGGACTTAATCTAGCCTAGAAATAATGCGTATTATTAACCTTGATATGTCAACCGCGAAGTGTTTAAGAAATTTGCAGTCATAACGGATGCTCAAATAACGGCGCGTTGCAAAATTTTTGGATAGCTATGATGCCCCGGGATAAAGCAGGTCTCATTTTGGAACAGAAAAAGGAGCTGGGAGAGGACGGAGTACGGGGTGGCGTCGGCGCCAACCAGCTGGCAGCAGTGACCGATCTTGGCCGAGTCGCCCCAACAGCGAGATCGATGGCTCCCTCGCTCGTTCATTGGCGATCGACGGAGATCACGCACGTAAATTCGGAGCCTGTGTGTGGAGAACAATAGTTTCTTCAAACAAAAAACGAAAAGACTTCCTATATTAAAGCAAATGAATCATTGTGAGTAATATGAGTGTATATAGTACTAGTATTAGAGCTCCAGTAGTCTGCAAAAGAGTAGAAATATTTGCACTCATGTCAGGATTTCGCCCACCCCTTGAAAAAATCGGAGAAAACTTCGCACTCGTCAAGATTTCGCCCAGCCGGGTTCCAACCCCTTGTAAAAATCGGAGAAATCTTCGCACTCATGTCAAAATTTCGCAGACCCGGGGTTCCAACCCCTTGAAAAAATCGGAGAAAACTTCGCACTCATGTCAAGATTTCGCCCACCCGGGGTTCCAACCCCTTGAAAAAATCGGAGAAAACTTCGCACTCATGTCAAAATTTCGACAACCCGGGGTTCCAACCCCTTGAAAAAATCGGAGAAAACTTCGCACTAGTGTCAGAATCTCGCCCACCCGAGGTTCCAATACCTTGAAAATTCGGAGATTGTGTCCTCCCTAGAAATCACCTCAACCCCTCAAAAAACTCGGGGGCTATTTGCTTTAATATAAGAAATCATCACCCTATTGGTTTGAAAAAAGCGACTGAGTTCCACTCACAGGCCCTGATCCTGTGTGCGTGATCTCCTCCGATCGCCAATAAACGAGCGAGCGAGCCATCGATCTCGCTGTCGGGGCGACTCGGCCGAGGGCGCTCGTTGCTGCCAGCCGGTTGGCGCCGACGCCACCCCTTACTCCGTCCTCCCCCTGTACCCAAAAAAATTATTGGACAGCCGAAAAAAGATCGTTAGCAAAAGGAAAATTAAAAATGTTCGTTGTCAGCTCTAAGAAGTGGAAATTCTTGCGATCCTCAACCGATGTAGTCAATTCTGAGCCGCAATTCTGGAAGCCCGCTCACCACTCGTTAAGAAATGAGGTAAAAGAATAGGCCTTTGGGCCTAGGACGTTTTCCCACTTTTTCATATGCCCATTATAAACGAATTTTAGAAAGTTGAAACTTACGGAATGATGTGGATAAATTCATTTGACTGTCTGTTGTTGTTGACTGTTGGCCAACGATAACATTGATTACTTCCCACCGAGCCGTCAATTGAGTTCGTCAATCGCGTCACTTTTCCGCATTCCAAAACGATTCAACTCGATCCATGCCGGATAAGAAAAGGAAAAAACTAGTGCACCCGTGTGTTCAATTACGGGAAATACGGTGTATTGTATAATTTTCGACGTCTAGCTCAAATGGAGAGTTTGTAGACTTCTATCAAAACCTCAAAATTTGTGGCGAGAACATGATGAAAATCTTTCCTTCTTTGTACACCGTGTGTTTCATATCTTTAGGAAACGTCGGTAAACGGGTACCATTAACAAAATATTGGTTTCAGGCCGCTCAAGCACTCCAGTTCATGACGCTAAAGTGGAGCGAGTTATCAAATTGTACTGATTACCGCTTGAACTCCTCTCATATAAAAGAAGAACTTCTTTGTAGAACCTCTACCTTTCTGTGAGGCACTAATAAGACTCTTAAGGGTTTATTCAGCGAGCGGTGGGGACGAAGGCCGGTTTAGAAAACGCGCCCCAATACGAAGCCGCGACGCGACCGCGTCGTGTCGAGCACTGTTCGGTTGGCCTTTACTTTCTTATATAGACGACCCACTAGAGAATTCAGTCATATTAGCAATTGTTCCGACTTGAAAGGCCGCTCGGTTGGGTCACACCTAACAAATTAGCGTGTTTGAAAACGTCTAAATAATTCGAGTGGTTTGAATAATTCTCCATGACTTTCTCTAGTGGGTCGTCTAATCTGAAAAAGCACCCATAAATGTAAAAGTGTCGTATGAATGTCTCGTTTTCAGCCAATTAAGAAGCAGGTGACGCGGCCTCAGATGTGAGGTTCTCGAAGAGGTATTCGGAACCTGTTCGGTTGCAGAATGGCAATGTCGTTGAGAGGAGTATGTTTTTTTTACATATTTAGTCGAAAAGTAGGTGTTATCGCAGGGGGTGGGGGCAAAGGTTTCCCACGTGGCCACGCCCATTTTTGTGTGCCGCCACGACCCTTCCGATTTCAGAAGAAGCAAAATCACGTAGTTTTCAAGCTGCTCGGAGGCTGGTGCTATTGCAGCGGGGAGGGGGACACTTTGACGCGATGCACTTGGCCACGCAAATTTTACGTGCCGCAATGGCTGCACGTCTTGAATTTGGCAGGGGAGATAAACCCCGGGTTGGTGCTCAAATTCAGTACGGCACGGTAGAATGGGCGTAGCCAAGTGCATCGGGCCACCTCTCCTCGCTAAGGTAGCGCCGGAGCAGGGTTACGACTCGGCGCAACCGGGATCTTAGAAAATTAGGAAAATTTTGTAAAAAAGAATATTTTTTTTTGGGGGGGGGGTAAAATG
Organism: Aplectana chamaeleonis; assembly: GCA_029168955.1. NCBI lineage: Eukaryota > Metazoa > Nematoda > Chromadorea > Rhabditida > Cosmocercidae > Aplectana > Aplectana chamaeleonis. Next base: position 301,185 of record JAPDOI010000201.1, read on the forward strand.
ATAAGGAAGTAAAATTTAGGATAAAATGGAATTCCCTCCAGAGAGGCAAGCTAAAATAAGGTAGTATACGTCAGTTTTCCAAATTTGTAACTCAGAAGAAGCTAGAGCAACTTTTCACCTCGGAGGAATAGAAAAATTTTTCGAATTTTTCCAACTTTGGTAACAGCGGGGTCGTAGCTCCTACAAAAATGGGCGCAACGACCCACTCAACTCTGTTAGCTGGTAATCAAAACGTTCTGTTCTTTGGTGACGGGGTCAAATGGTCGCTGCTCAACAGTTGACGTGGGGATCATAATTTTAGTGCAGAAAATGAAAATTCGTGGAGAGGGTTCGCAAAGTTTTTAACCCAGGAACGAAAGGGAGGGGAGCTTTTTTTCCGAGATTCTTGGACGTAATTTAGGGGTCGTAGCCCCGCCTAGGTCCTGCACAACTGCCCGCTTGACCCTGCTCGGGGGACCACGCGACCATGTTACGTAAAGACACCTCTAGTCGCCGTCGCGCGCTGCGGCCAGGGCCTCATCACGACGCGCCTAGCGGTGAATGTGTACTGTGAAGAGCGCGCTCCATCGCAACGCGACGTCCCAGCCACGCCGCGCGACGGCGACGAGAGGTATCTTTACGTAACATCCCACGCGACCCCTCGCCGAACTTGTGAAGCCTAATCGGATTTTTTTAGCGACCCGTCGACACGGGAGGGGGAACTTCTCTCCTTGACCTCGACTGTTCATGTGGAAAACTGGCAGCATAGGAATCGTAAGGCTGGTTGCTCTAGAAGGACATTTTCTGGTGGTCTTTGATTTTCCCCCAAAGAAATGAAAGTACCAGATTTATTATGATCTTTGCGAGGAGAAAATATTTTTTTGAGAATTTTTCAAATTTTATTGTGCAGAATTTCTGTTCCGTTCTCTTTTTATGAATAAAGTCTTCTCAACAGTTTTTTTTTGGTGCTATCGTAGAAAGGGGGTGCCACCAGTCAGGAATTTTCCTCTCGTTCCAAAATCGGTGGAGTCATTGCGGCATGGAAAGATGGGCGTGGCCTTGTACAATGCCATAATGCCCCCCCCCCCTTTCTGTCATAGCACTTGGGTCGAGCAGGGTTGTGACTCGGCGCTACGGAGGGTCGTAAAAATTTCGAAAAAAAAAGATAATTTGTGGGGGGGAGATCGTGAAAAATCTCAGAGAAAAAAAAGGAATTCTCTCCGAACCACTTTCGCCACTCATAAAAAAAGCTGAAGCAATTTTTAATTCGCGAGGGAGCGGTCGAAAAAAATGTAATTTCTTTCAAATTTTCTGCGAACCGGGGGGTCGTAGCTGCGCCAAAAACTGGCGCGCACGGCCTGCTCAGCACTGACACGGAGGCTTAGAAAAATGGGTGTGGCCAAGATACCCGCACGATAGCTAGTGCGCCCCCCTCACCTGCGGCGATAGTACCAAAAATCATCTACCTTGTTTTTGATTTGCGGCCGTCATTTGAATTCCCGCGCTCACCGCGACCGGGGGCCGCGTTGACGTCGCGACGCGGCGGCTGCCCTGCATGTGCAAAGAAAAACTCACAGCTGGTGATCCTTGGACTTCAAGGTCTTCTGCAGACCATTAGGTTCGAAGGCCATTGTGAAATCATATATATACTCCGACTTCATTCGCCTGTACATGGAGCAATCCGCCCCAACGGGCAAGTTTTTTTCGATTACCCACTCATAGGGTCGGGGGGTCCTATTCGGCCACGATAGGCTTTCGATTCGACTACAAAGCGGTATGGACGACGATACGGCCACGTTATTTCCGTGCGCCACGTGGCCTTATCGCCGTCCAAATGAGAAGCACGTGCCGCCAATCATAGCCGTTCCACTCGGCCACGACACGCTTTCGATTCGACTACGATGTGGTTTGGGCGACGAACGAGACACGATGCCCATCAGGGATGTGCGGAAATTTTTTTTTGAAAACAGAAAATCCATTTCGACAGAAAACAGAAAAATATCTCCAAAAATGGGCAGAAAACAGAAAAACTTTTTGAAAAATCAATAAGGGGTATTGGACGTCCACCGTATGGCATTTTTCACAGGGTTAAACTTTTTCATGAAAGTCTTTATGCCATAAATGTTCTCACAATTGTTGAAATAAGTGGTAAAATAACTTATTCTGACTGCACTTAGCCAGCCGCAGGAGAAGCGCCTCGTTTCACGACTTCATGGAGAGCAAGTAGTATTCTATCAAAAAGGGGTCTTCCAAGCGAAAGAGGTTTGATTGGCGTCAGAAACGTTCCAACAAAAAGGGAAAACTAGGTAAGTACATTAAGGAGAGTCTACAAAAAGTGAACAATATTTTCTGAGACTGAATTTCCTGGCCGATACTTCTTAACAGCGAAAACAAACCGTTGTGGAATTTCACGAGGAAAGTAATCATATCTGTCCACATACCAACTTACCTACCTGCCCAACTGATCGCCTGGCAGTGGCTAGTGGCAGGGACGAGGAACAGGACACGAGGGACGCGTTACAAGAAAAAACGCGAATTTTTGCTAAGCTTTCGCCGATCTAACTTTGTTAATTTTCAATCGATTCGGCTCAAATTTTATCAGCGGGTGTCTTCTAGACTCTCTCACTTATATCCAGAAGGAAATCTCTAGAAAATGTGTTGTACAGGTTTTATTAACTACTTTACCAAAATCTAAGTGATCACAAGTGCCAGGCAAAACCGAACCTCTCCAGCCGCTTCGCGGCTGGAGCGATAAATAGGCGGTACAGCACTATAATAAAAACAATAACATTAGATTTAAACGGGTTGTGTGGCAGAGACATAACAGTTCACCCATACGAGGTTATATACCAGAACGATCGATTTGTCAATTCCTTCCAAGAAGACGATGGATTCTGCCCATCCTTCACGGGATCTAACGTAGAGAGAATGGGGGATATCCCATGGTTTGAAGCCACGAAGCTTTATGAGCTTATCATGAAATGGCCCCAATCCTCATCTGTAACACCTGACTTTTTACCACTTTTCTTCATTCAAAAGTTAGGTTATCTATCATGTGGTCCTCTTGCATACATTTTCAATCAATCACTTATGCATGGTGAGGTTCCTCTAAGATGGAAACACTCTTTTGTCACTCCCATCCTGAAAAAGGAGCCGTCCTGTAATCCCGATAACTATCGTCCTGTGAGTATAACTTCTCTCTTGTGCAGACTTTTTGAGAAAGTTTTGAAGCATCACATAATGGAATATATATTAGATCGGAAAATCATAACAGAGCATCAGCATGGGTTCATTAGTGGCAGATCAGTAGAAACGAACCTGCTAGAGTGTTTGGACGATTGGACAGTTGCACTCGACAACAAACTTGACTGTGATGTAGTTTTCCTCGATTTTGCAAAAGCCTTTGATCGTGTATCACACAAAAAGTTGTTATTCAAATTAGAGAAATTGCAGTTCCACCCTGTTGTCATCAAATGGGTAGCTGAGTATCTCAGCGACAGAACTTTCCAAGTAACGCTAGGGGAGATCTATTCTGATACCAAGGCCATTGCAAGTGGAGTACCTCAGGGAGGTGTCTTGTCACCAATTCTTTTCATCATTTTTACGGCTGACTTACCCGAATCCGTTCAAGGTCTAGGGGTCAAAGTCAAAATGTACGCAGATGATGTCAAAATGTACAATGTCATTTCTGATCCAGAGGATTCCGTCAACCTTCAAAACTCCATAGATTCGCTTGTGAAATGGACTGGAGAATGACACTTGCTTTTGTCCCCACAAAAGACTACTTTTATGCAGCTAAAATCTCACCCACGCTCAACTGTTACTTCGTACTCAGTGGATGGCGAAACCATTTCTGCTGCTGATTCCGTGAAAGATCTTGGTTTTCATTATAATGACAAACTTGATTTCACAGCGCATATCAAAGTTCGGTGTAATCAAGCTAAACTGAGAACTTTTCACATTTTTAAAGGTCTTTGCAGCAGGAACAAGTCTGTTCTACTTCGGGCATACAAAACGTATGTTACCCACTCGTAGAAGCCAGTGTTACTGTATTCAATCCTCCATTGAAGAGAGACATTCATGCTATTGAAAAAGTACAAAACAATTTTACACGTAAACTTCTCACACGAGTAGGTGGATTTTTGTACGAAAGAATCCCAAGCGCCTCTATAAGGAATAGATACTTGAATCTGCCTTCGCTCAGGTCCCGGCGTAGAGTATTTAACGTATGCAAGGTTCAATAACTGGATTTACAACCATAAAATGCTAAACATGAAGCGTCTGTTCAATCTAAATTACTCTCGGACGAGAGGAAACTCGTTCAAAATTATTTTACGCGGACCAAGTACCAGTTTGTATGCCAACTCCTTCAAATACAGAGCTGGCAGGTCATACTCCGACGTCACAAAAAATATGCCTCCAGGGCTGACATTGAGTCAATTTAAAGCACGTGCTAAAAAGATCCTGTTGGATTTTGAATCCTAGTTTTTCGAGATGAACCGCTGTTTCTGCTTTCATGGTTATGAGCATATGTTGAACATTACTGTTAGAGTTGCTCCTCGTTATAATTTTTTTTTCTCACATTTGCCTTTAGCGGATGTAATAAACTTATAACTTATAACTAACATATTAAGTGTGGCAGAGAATTAAGCAAATGTTGAGTTGAGCAAATGAAAAAAAAAAACAGAACAAGTTCTACACAACATTGAGAACACTTCTATAAAATATCAGCAGTACATTCCATAATATGTATTGATAGCCCTCAGAAAATATGTCACTCGACCGAGGGTTTGAATAAATGATTGAGGATTATCAGAAACCCAGAAGCTGGATTTTATGATGAAGGAATAACCGCTTTTCAAGATTCTCAACATTAAGCCTTCTACGCAAGTCACTAATGATGATGCCAGCTGTTGAAAACAAACGTTCGCACTCTGACGATGTGGCAGGTGCGGAAAGATATTTTACAGCTAGGCTTTTGATGAGTGGATATTTTGTGCCATTTATGTCGCTTCTCCAGAATTCGAACGGATCCACATCGAGATCCGGCCGATATGCAAGATACAATACCGCTCGTAGGATTTGGTCAGAAAGCGAGCGAGGTCGGGTTTTTGCGTCTTTTTCGTCTTTTCTGTATAACTCGCTTCAAAGTCAACTTTGAGCGAAACTAGGGAGATATTCGTGATCCTCACGTTGAAGGCTACCCAATGGTTAAGCCTTTGTGGTGATTACGTTGAGAACTACAGAAGTTTCGTAATCACCCAGGTTTGTGATTACGGTACCGTGATGGATGGCGCGTTACCGTCTCCGCCTGCGTTTCCCTGTGTCTACCGTATATAGAGAGCTGGTTGATTGCGAAATTTCCATGGTTCTCAACGGAATCGCTACAATAGCTACACCATTGGATAGCCCTCCACGCCTGGATTATGAATATCTCCCTAGTTTCGCTCAAATTTGACTTTGAAGCGAGTTATACAAAAAAGACGAAAAAGACGCGAAAACCCGACCTCGCTCGATTTCTGACCAAATCCTATGAGCGGTATTGTAATCATCAACCTCCTGAATTAAAACGATTTTTAGCTGCAAAAAAAGTCTAATCTGCGTCATTCCACTTATGTACTGTGTACTGTAGTCACAACTGAAAAAAAGCACGTACGATTTTATTAAGTAAACTGGTTTTTAGGTCTGAGATTTCATTACAAACAAGATTAATGGTGCCACGCGTGGTTTATTAAGAAAAAAGCCCAGGCTTTCAAGCACGGGAATTCGGCTCAAACTAAATTAAGAGCCACTCGAGGTTTATTAATAAAAATAAACTCTGGGTTTCGAATGCAGAAAATCGCTTTGAACTAGTTGACGTGACCACTCGAAGTTTTTTCTGAATGAAAATCATGATTTCTTTCAAAATCAGATATCTGATAGCATTGACACTCAATCTTTTCTTAAACAACACCTAAGGAATATTTCACTACCTAACATCGCTGTGATTCATTTTAAATCCTGTGAGACCGCCACCCCCCCCCCAAATAGATTTTTGTCTGGAAACTCAAATCACAACATGACTTCTGCAAAAAAGGTTGTATAAGACGGAGCGCTAAACTCAGTTTGGCGAAATTCTAGACCGAAACCCAAGCTGTCGGACATAATTATAATTCTGAGATCAATTCGTTCCACTGGTGGTGTGTTTAGAGATGAAATGACCTAGGGCAAAGTACTCTTGAAGGCGCAGTCCCACCTCAGCGGTAAATTTTGATATTATAGTCCGCCCACCGTGTATAGCAACCCTGCGAAGCGCGAGGTCTCAATTCGATCAAATAAGTGAGAAACTACTAGGGAAATTCGGCCCCGCCCACAACAGCCTAAAAGCTTAATCAAGCGTTTCGCCTCGAAAAGGTAACAAAATCTTTGCAAACGGAAAAATTGGTTTGTATGGCGATGCTCAAAAGCATAATGTACAATAGCAGACCTCTTGGTTCCCTTTCCGGGGCGGTGTGCAGTTAGGCTGCTGAGGTATTGTGGGCGGGGCCGACATTTTCCTTGTACACAGTTTCTCACTTATTAGAGCGAATTGAGATCTCGCGCTAGGCAGGGTTGCTATTCACGGTGGGCGGACTATAATATCAAATTTCACTCCTGAGTTTGGACTGTGCCTTTGAGAATTGCAATAATACCCACCGATTTAGCCTTTGCTTTAGCGTCGATACCGATCGGGCTTAAAGAGGGCGCTGGTCTATCCTCTTCCTGTCTCCTGAATGACACGAAAGGGTTTGTGGTGTCAGGAGTATCCTCTTCACACTGAACTGGGCTGGCGTCAGAAGAATCGAGAGCGGCAGCAGCTTCCTCCACTTTTCTCAGGAACGCAACTCGGCATTGTTCAGAGTAAAAATATGCGTCCTTGAACCTGGGATCGACCATCGTGGCCAGTACCAGGTTTTCATCGTTCTGCCAGCTAGCCATACGCGAGGTTAGACCGCTGCGTATTTCTTCCTTCACAGATGTCATGACCTCTGGCTCCTCATTCAGCTTCTCCAGTATCACTCTGTATAGCGGGAGAACTACCGAGATGGGCAAGTAGTACCGGTGCTGGACAGACTGCGTGGCGAGTGCTATTGGCCTCAACAAATCGACGACTTTCTTCATCGTATCCCAGTCGACAGAGTCCAGAAAAGAATAGCCTGTCCGTTCGAGAAGGAACAATTCCGAGGGCTTCCTCAGGTCAAGGAACCTCGTGATCATGTTGTACATGCTATTCCATCGCACTTCGATGCCCTAAAATTAACACTTAAAAACAGTGTTCACGATGATTTTCGTTCCCTACTATTTCACTCAGAACAATGCGTTGGCTACCAAATGTTACCAAAATTACGAAGAAACGGCGAGAAACGCCCTAAAATGTCTCATTTCTGTGACATTATTCTCTGGCCTGGACTAGACTACTCTTTTTAAAAACTTAGGCCTTTTTGAAGTGTAATAGTTCTGTCAAAAGTGCTGATTAACGCTTACCTTGATGAGATTAATTGGAGGGATGGAACATAGACGTTCATGCTCGCGAAATGCATTCTTATCGGCGCCACTCTTTCGCATTTCGCGCACAATTTTAGTCAGTCTTGGAAGTAGTGCGTTGTCTCCATTCTCAATAGAACCAGATAGCGAAAGCCCGTCCTTGACAGCCTGAATTAGGCAAGCTAGTTAACATCTAAAAAATCAGCCATGCATATGGCTACTGATTTTCATAATGAATATTAGCCGAACACACAAGTTGCAGTTTATGAGCAAAGCAATCGAAGCTGTCGATGTTCAGTAATGTAGTCATTTTGACCATATTTGATGCCGAGTCCCGAATGAGGAGTTGAATTTTTTCGTCAGTTATCGAGTACTGGTGAAGGACTTTGGTGAGAACGCCTTTCAAGGTGTCTGCCGTGTGATTGTGCTTCAGTGGACTAGCTGCCACCACTAGAAACTTGGGCTCATATCACGATCGATAAGATGAGCCGTCAAGCCCAGTATCGAATGAGCATTATCAGCAGATGTCCAGGCGTCACACGCAAAGCTGATTGCGGAGGCTTCACTTAGCGCCGACTTCACTTTTTCGAAATACTCGTCATACAAATTAGTCAGCAAAATTCGTGTTGCATACGAGCGAGACCCCATCTTGAACCTTGGAGCCAGAATTGACAAGAGGTTCGAGAAACCCTTGCTTTCAACAAAGGATAGGGGCAATGCGCTCGTTGTGATCATTTGGATTATGGCTCTCTCCACTTTCTTGTTTTTTTCGCCACTCCATCCCCATTCCTGGAATGCCTGAGCGATTGGAGGAGTCGACACTCTCTGGATTTTCGGTGAGGGTGGAGCACTTGGAGATGGGAAAACGAAGCGCTTAAGGATTTCCCGCTCAATCTTCGCAGCTTGAGCAGATGACTGCTGCTTTTCCTTAGCTTCCGTCTCTTCCAACAGTTTGTAGGCATCCTGGTGTTTGCTTTTTAAGTGGTACCGCAAGCCGGATGTGGAATTGTACCCGTCTCTTTTGCACGTCCATTTGCATTGCATGCAGACAAAAGTGTTCTCGTCAGTCTCCTCGAAATACTGAGAGTACTTGCCCATCTGAAAAGGAAAGCATTTCAGTGGATGCGTACAGATCTACCAGCTTTTACCATTTACAAAAATTGGGGCTCCGAAAAATTTGGGTAATTGGACCCTTTCTGGACAATGTTTAAATATCAAAAATGGAAAAATATGGTCTAGTGTACCTCTCTTTTGAAAATTACGGGCGTAGGAGCAGAACTACATTCCAAAATTACGAAAAAATCAGAATAATTTCAGAACAATGAGAATTTTCTAAATCTCGGGCAATAATGAGAAATTTTGAAAATTTGGGCATGAAGTACCCCCCTCTAGAGCAGAACTAGATTCCGAAAATACGAAAAAATCAGAATCATTAGAATTTCCGAAAATTCGGGCATGGTGGACCCCCCTCTGGAACGAGTTTAGATTGTAGGCAATTTTGAAAAATTGGGCTTAGTGGACCCTCTTTAGAACGATTTTCGATAGTGGGAATTTTTGAAAATTCGGGCATAGTGGACTCTCCTGCAGAGCAGAACTACATTTTAAAATTACGAAAAAATCAGAATAATTATTAATTTTCAAAAATTCGGACGTAGTGCACCCGCCTCTGGAGCAAGTCTATATCTCAGAAAATACGATAAAATCAGAATGATGAGAATTTCCAAAAATCTGGGCAAAGTGGACCACCCTCTAGGGCAGAAAAAACATTCCAAAAATAAAAAAATCCAAAAAAATGGGAAACACGGGAATTTTCAAAAATTTGGGCATAGCGGACCCCCCTTGAAGCAATTTGAAATTGTGAAGATTTAAAATAATTGGACATAATGGACCCCCTCTGGAGCACAGTTATATTTTAAAAAATACGAAAAAACAGAGTACTCTCAGAATAATTATAATTTCGTATCTAATTTAGATTTCTTGGTGGGAGGGACTTACCCGCCCACTTTCCCGCCGTTGACCTATCACAGGAGCAGCGAAGGCTGGCGTGAATTGTCAGCGGCGAGAAAGTGGGTGGATAATTTTCTCCCAGCAAGAGATTTAAATCAGAACCATAATTTCCAAAAATTTAGGCTCAACTGGGCGATAACTCACCTTAGAAAGCTGGCCTTGGGAGAAGAGCTGCAGGTGAACGAACAAACGATTGACTACAGCCTAAAAATACAAATGAATTAGATTTAACGCAAGGACATGAGATGGGTGAACATTTTCAGATTGACCTCACCTTGGAGATTGACCAAGAGACAAAGTCGGAGAAACCCTATCGACAAAATTGGCCTGAAAACAGATGAATTAGATCTTACAAAAACTTGACGAAATAGCTCGGTACAAGTGAAACTGCAAAGGAAACAATGCCTATTTCAAGAAAAGCAACGTGAAAAGCCGGAATGGGCATATTAGGCCCTGCCCCCAAGGGTAACCTAACGACAAGACGTTGAAGCGGGGAATACGGGGGGCGGGACCACTCCGCCTCCCAGCTGACCGATGATGGCGGATCCTCGGCGCAACGGATCACCGCAGGATATCCCCGCTGACCTGCGTGGACCACAGTGTTGCACCGAGTCGCCTCAGACTCGACCAGATCGAGAGGATCGAAACTCAAATCTACATAATCACGTGACGAAGCAGATAACGAAACGATCCACAAGACGAAGATAAAACAGATGATCAAATAATTGACGAGACGTATCTGTAATACGATCGCATCCGGATTTGGCGCCACGCGACCGTACCATATAATTGCACTGACCATTTTTGTTCAGAATGGTTGGATTCCTCAGCTTCATGGTAGAATATTGATAACTGGTAATGTAGTTTGAAGCTGCTTGCGTAGAGATAAATCACCAAATCCCTTTATCCGCAACGTTTCGGGTCATAGACCCTTCATCAGGCGACTGTAATTTATAACATCACATCAAATCATTTTCAGCAAAGAAGAGATGATAAGAATTCAGAAACGCACGCGTGGGTGGGGCGGGAAGGTTATCGTTACTTCTGCGACCGGCTCGTAACCCACGTGGATGACAGAAGACCTTTGTCGGTGGGATGGGCCAAATGCGTGGTCAATGATCGATATCATCCTCTAAATACTTTGCGATGTTAACAATCTCAATGCCTCTCTCATCTCTTCTCGATTGTTCATGGGCGGTGAAAGCCGTTTTATTTCCAGTGCCTCCCGTATTTTCCGTTCCGCGGTGTCCGGAATGTTCATGTGGATGATACTCGTTGTCATGGTAGGCAAGCTGTCGTTGAGATGTCTTGTTAACCTGTGTTTCGAAAAGGCACTGTTTGGGTATGTTTGAGGAGTTCGTAGTGCCCTCATGTGCTCATCTAGCCGACACCGCAAAGGCCTTCCTGTCTTGCCAATGTAAAATTCTCCACAGACGTCACATTCAATTTTGTACACAACGTCTCGAATCTGACATATTTTTCTATCAGCAGTGCAGTAGGTGCAACCTCTCCTCACACATCTGTCTTCATACGGTCTTGACGACGTAAGGAGCTGACGCAGCGTTGGCGGAGGGCGGAATACCAAACGGAGTGGAAGAGCGGATCTCTGCACAGCTAAGTTTACATCCTTGGCAAACGACTCGCTTACGTAGGGGAGGACTAGATTCGTGTTATACAGAGGGTGCCGGAATGGTCGCCAGGTCTGAACGTTGTTTTCCACGTAGCCGCTTTCATTCAGAATAAGCGCTATTCGTCTTTCTACGTCTTCCTTCTTGCCGGTTGTCAGATTTCTTGCTGTTCGTACCAAATTCTGGACCACGCTGCTCTTCATGAAAAGAGGGTGGCAGCTACGTGAATGCAGCAGGATGTTTTACATTGGCGAGACAGGAAGGCCTTTGCGGTGTCGGCTAGATAAGCACATGAGGGCACTACGAACTCCTCAAACATACCCAAACAGTGCCTTTTCGAAACACAGGTTAACAAGACATCTCAACGACAGCTTGCCTAGAATGACAACGAGTATCGTCCACATGAACATTCCGGACACCGCGGAACGGAAAATACGGGAGGCACTGGAAATAAAACGGCTTTCACCGCCCATGAACAATCGAGAAGAGATGAGAGAGGCATTGAGATTGTTAACATCGCAAAGTAATTAGAGGATGATATCGATCATTGACCACGCATTTGGCCCATCCCACCGACAAGGGTCTTCTGTCATCCACGTGGGTTACGAGCCGGTCGCAAAAGTAACGATAACCTTCCCGCCCCACCCACGCGTGCGTTTCTGAATTCTTATAATCTCTTCTTTGCTGAAAATGATTTGATGTGATGTTATGAATTACAGTCGCCTGATGAAGGGTCTATGACCCGAAACGTTGCGGATAAAGGGATTTGGTGATTTATCTCTACGCAAGCAGCTTCAAACTACATGACCATTTTTGCTCCAAAATCTCAATTTTCCCGATTTTTTCTGTTTTCTGCCCAATTTTGTCCATTTTTACAGAAAACAGAAAAAAATGGCCAAAAATGGGCAGAAAACAGAAAACAGAAAATTCCGCACATCCCTGATGCCCATGATTAAACTTGCTTATCACTCGCTCCACAATTGAGCAGGCGCATGTTAGCCGCACAGCAAGTATAAAAAGGGCCCCATCCCATTGAGAGCGCAGTCGGCCTTTCGGGCCGCTCCTGGAAGGTGACTACGAGTCACCTTCTGGACGACTTTTGCTCGCTGAGGGGGTCTCCTCACGGTTCTCGGCGAGGGAAGCTTCCTCGCTGTTGATCGTGGCGAGGGTGATGTCCCTGTCGCGGACTGCTATGGGGGTGGCCTCCTGCTGCGGGCCGTAACTTGGACAGTATCCTTGTTGGGAGAACCCGCTCTCATCGGAGGGGTGGGACCCCGCCCCCAGCGCCACGTGCTTCTATCATAGGACGACGTGCTGCCGCGTGGAAAACGGGGGTACAGCAAAAGTTTTGCCTAACTGTTTCACGTAGTCCTACCGAACAGGCCACGTGCTCAAGAGTGGGAAATAGGGTGCGACAAAAATTTAGAGGTCTGGTGTTTTATATAGCAAGACCAGCTGTCAGGCGGGCGGGGACCGCAGGACGGCTGGTCTTGCTATATAGGACACCAGCCCTTCCGCATACCGTGGAGATACTGGAAGTGAAATCTATCGTGAACCCTGCCTTCAACTCAACTGAGTACATGAGTAACTAGATGAATAGTGGTATTCAAAAAATTTATGATCGAGTGTTGACTCATAGTCATCTGCAATTGGCCGAATATCAACGACTGCTTGTACAGCGGTGCACCCTGAAGCAAGCCGGCCATTGTTAGGCGGGCCGTTGCGCCAATTTCCGGCAAAGCTACGACTCCTCATTGACCACAAATCTGGAAACATTTCTTAATAGTTTAGGATCCTCCCTCCCGACAGGGTTGAGCATGCCGTTGCGCCAATTATCGGCGGAGCTACGACCCCCATTCCAGCACTGAGCAGGCCGTTGCGCCGATTTTGGGCGCAGCTACGACCCCTGTTGACCGAAATTTTACCATCCCTATTGAAAAATGGACATAAGATTTGTATTCAACCGCATAACTCCGGAATAGAAATCTGACTGAAATCCGATACTTTGCTTAAACTACCGTATACCCACCGTAACGTAGATTTTCATGACGTCCTCCGCAAACATTCATTTTGGCTCTAAAAATTTTACGACCCCTTGCGCTGAGTCGCAGCCCTGCTCAACCTTGGGCCCCTCCCCACTATAACTTCGACAAATCCAATCATAGATTGCTGGCCGCCAATTCTCCCGCTAACAACTTCTTGCTTATAACTTCTTTTACAACTCATTGGAACGTGGTCCAGGGAGTAATTTGGGGGCACCGAACACTAAAATAAGGTCCTTTTCTGTTGTTTGAAACTCTCGGCACTCCGAGCCCGGACTTGGTACACTGGCCTGCCGTTTCGAGCTCATAACTTTTTGGGATAGATTTCGGCAAGGGACACCCACATGTAGTACTACTCGCAGCAAGTGGATCCTCGCAAGGTGCATCATTCTGCTTAACTCGCACAACGCTAAGATGGTTTCACTCGTTAGTCGGATCTGGGCTTTCTGAGATTTGGGTCCCTGAATTGTGCCTTCATGGCCTCTTGGAAGCGGCCTCATGGTCTGAAACAGTAGAATTTTCGGTCGGTTATCTAGCACTTCTCCATTGATTATCAGGCAATTTCTAAGCAATGCTTCTGAAACGGTTATGGCATGGCAGAAAAGTTTCGCAGGCAAAAAGGACGCAAACGTTTCAAGCAGAAAAGCGTTTAAACAGGGTAAGACATGGTGGTGCGATCGATTCGTCACCAGTACTGCCCCCTTCTTTTCAACTTGGAAATTCGTGCGACTCGTAGGCGGATTGTCAGTGAATTCTCCGGATAAATCAAAAGTTTACAAAAATATGTTCTAGTGGATGAGTTATTATGGCAGTCTTCCGTAACGCTGAATAGCAATTATTTTTGTGTGGTTGCCAACAGAGCGCCCGCGACCTTACTCTTCCCGTCGCCCAAAATTGCTCCCCCTTGTGATCATTACAGCGTGAACTCTACAAACGAATATGGCGCGATTTCGAAAAATTTCTGAACTACTCGTTGCCATTGGAGGTCTTTCTGGGCGCTGTTGCCTTCCTCGGTCACTGAGGAGGGAAGAACTATACAAAACATATTTTCAGGGTTGGCCCAACTGTTTCGTTTGGCTGAGTTCGACGGAACAAAAGACAGCCTGTCCCCGAGAAAGGAGTGAAGACGAAGCTAGCAGGCGTGAAGGCGGGTGGCCGCGGAGCGTGTTTAAAGGGAAAATCCGAACTCAGGAGCGAAATCCGAGATTTCCACGTAATTGGGAAGTAGACCCACCCCATATAAGACCCGCCAAGTGCGAGCTCTCGATTCCTCCAAACAAGCGAGGTATAGGAGGAAGCCACCCTTGGGCACCCACATCAGGAAGCCACTTTGGCACGCCCTTTTCACGGGTTTTCGAGCTAAACAGTGGCGAGATGAGCGATGATTTACTAACAATAGCCCATTCTTCCCTTCGTTTTTAGCCTCTCTCTCTTCAATTAGGTCAGCTCACATACATCAGCTGCAAATGACGGAAGTTACAAGCCTTGGGAAACTCGTCCACAACGCTTCCACAGCTCAATTTTTGAGGAACCATAACTCCGTTCCCAGGGGTCTTGTTCGACTCGAGGTATAGTCTACAGCAATGGAAGTAGGACCTGGTGAGGTTGCGGACCCGTCCTAACATACGGTAGTTTGTTAGAGGTATCACTCATTTTCTCGAAACAGCTGTGATAGATCGGTGAGTCTGTGCTTTCACCGATTCGACTACATCTGTGGAAGCAACTCTGACAGGTGAAAATGTGAGATTAGAAGCAAAAACTCACCGACCAATCTCAGTTATTTCGAAAAAAATGAATGATAACACAATCAGACTACTGTATGTTAGCATGAGTCCGGCACCGCACCATGTCCTTTTAACATTGCGGTAAACTATACATCATTGGAATCAGCGTGGGACAGTTTTCAAAATAGGCAGGAAAACTGGAGAACTATTCTGAGATTGGACTATGCCTTTAAGGCATATCATGAGCGCCCACGTTACCCCAAACGCATAATCAAGCGTTTGGCCCCGGCGAGGGAACCGAAATCGTTGCAAACGGAAAACTGGTTTGTGTAGCGATGCTCAATTACAAAATGTACAATGGCAGAGTTCTTGGTTTTCTTTTCGGGGCGGTGTGCGCGGTCGGGGTAGTGTTGGCGGCGCCGACTTTTTCCATGTAGCTTCTCACTTATTTGAGCGGATTTACATATCGCTCTAGGTAGGGTTGTTACACACGGTGGGCGGACCATAATATCATATTTCACCCCTGAGGTTGGAATGTGCCCTTAAACTCGCCAACCGCGATGCGCCGTCGCACCCTAAATTCTGCCTTTACCTCTTTTCCTTATTTTTGTCAGACCTTAGTTTGTGATTGTGTTTGTGATCTTCGCTATCTTATAATTGTTGATCTGCTGTTGATGTTATCAGAAAATGTTATTGTTGATTGCCTGTATGTTAGCTATAAAAGTGTTGTGTACCACTTTTGGAAGAGTAGAAATGCAGACGATCCGCTGAATGGTATTGTTATGTAGTCGTGTTTTAGGATGTAGGAAAAGCGTAGCTCGAAGTTTCTTAACAGTAGACCTTTAGTAACTGCCCGAACCGGCAAAAATTAAAGGTGATCAAGTTAGGATGTTGTTGGGCTCAAGAGGGCCATTTTGTAGGGCCCAATGGAGCTACCTCCTCATAACCGAAAATAGCGGAAACTTTACGGTTCCGATCCTAGACTTCGCTTTTTGGACCGAAGCTCTTGTGATTCCCACACCTGATATTTACTAGTATGGTAATCTGGTAATCCAGTAGAATTTTGTAGTAATCTAGTAGAATTTACTGGTAACCTACTAGAACTATTTTTGTGATAAAACAGTTGATTTTCATCGCATGGTAGCTATACACACCATTGCGGCTTATCACTCCATACAGCACATGATCTCTGATGGTACTTCTCTTCTCATCGCGCTGTGTACTTGTCCGTTCTAGGGTAAATGCACAGTTTTGTGCGATTAGAGCGCATTTATAATCATTAGTGCTTTTGGAGTTGCCCTCGCGTTGTTGCTCTATCGCAATAACAACGTGACAATAGCGATAGAGCGACGACGCAAAAGGCAACTCTAAAAGCACTCAAGATTACAAATGCGCTCCAATCGCACAAAACTGTGCATTTACCATAGAACGGATAATTACACAGCGGGTTGAGAAGAGAAGCACCATCAGAGATCATGTGCTGTATGGAGTGATGAGCCGCAATGGTGTGTATCGCTACCATGTGAGGAAAATCAACTGTTTTATCACAAAAAATAGTTTTAGTAGACTACCAGTAAATTCTACTAGATTACCACAAAATTCTACTGGACTACCAGAAAAATCTAGTAGATTTTTATGGTAAATCTCTGGTTAATGACTGAATTTTCAGTAGATATTTTCGGCCTGAGTAATTGGTTCAGGCAGGATCCACTCCACGCGAGATCTTGCGATTGAAGGCTCAGAACTTTTGAAACAAGCTGTTAACACGCAATCCGCTAGTAACGGATTGTCCCCGTAACGAACGCGAAGCAAGCAGAAGCTAACATGCGAAGCAAGCAGAAGCTAACGCGAAGCAAGTAGAAACTAACGCTAAGCGAGTGGAAGCTAACGCGAAACAAGCAGAACCTTACGTTAGGCAGGGGAACGAGTGGAACCATGCACCGAAGCGAGCGGAAGCAAACGCGAAGCAAGTAGAAACTAACACTGAGCGAGCGGAAGTTAACGGGAAGCAAGCAAACGGTAACAGTGAGTGAGTGGAAGCTAATGTAAAGCAAGCAGAAGCTAACGCTAAGCAAGCGGAGGTTAATACCAAATAAGCGGAATCTTACGATAGGCGGAAGGGGTAGAATGAGAACCATGCGCCAAAGCAAGCGGAATCATAAGCGAAGCGAGCGGAATCTCACCTTAATGCAGAGGTAGCGAGGAAAACCCCATGGTACGTCCATCGAAAAGAGGATAGTTGAAATACCTCGTGCTAGCAGCGCATAAAAAATACGATGATTAGTTTTTCGACTACCAATGCATTTCGAATTCGAAAACCACGGAAGCGCTACCTTATACTGTCTATGAGTCAAATTCTACCTTGATCATAACCGCAGCTACATGAAGATAAATGAAGTTCGCCTTTTGACCCTTTCTATGAATCATGTAACAACATCGATTTCCCATATGTTTATCTCAGAAAACTTGCTGTAACAACTGTCTTACTGGGCATCCGCTTTATCTCCGAATAAACACAACAACAAACATATAACTTATGTAGGAGGCATATTTCAGTGCGTAAAAAATGATTTAAAATAAAATCCCTAAAGGCCATATCTATCGCATCACAAGTAGTAGAAACGTACACATCGTTAGAAAACACGTATTTAGAGAGCGTAAAACTACTCTCGACGGTAGTCGAGCTTCGTCGCCAGCTGATTCTCCCTTGCGTGCAACGTTCTCTAGCTGCGAGAACGTTTTCCCACCTTGTTATTCGTCCTTTTCTGTAACTGAGATAAGAACAGCTGCGAACTGGTAGTACGAGTTGTCGTCCTGATACATTAAATCTCTAAGCACAAGATTCAGAGGCGTAACACAAAAAAATTGTTACATGTTTTGATTCACGTCAATTTATGGATTGTATCCTTGGCTATCCGCTACGATTTCTTGTTTGACTGGGTCAGCGCTCTGGTCGTAATCGTCATTTGAAACGCCCTTCTAGTTTTCTTGTCCTAGCACACCCGACGACGGAAATCATTGCTGGAACATGCAGAGATGTTCACAAAACCTAATTCATGAGGATCATAATTTGAAGACTCACTGAGCCACTTTGAGCATGTTCGCGATGACACCTTCCCGGTCAGAACTAGGAGATCCTGATTGATTTTTGCGAAAAACACGCCTTAGGAACGCAAAAAACTTAAAAATGGCAGCCAAAGACGAATTGGTATTCTCTAGCATTTCTAAGTCAAATCATTCCAACTGATTTACAAATTTAGCCTCTGTAGATGCTTACTGTATTTGAAGCGAGAAGAGACCGCTTCCATTTTCGGAAAATAAACCAAGAATAATGATGTCTCCTCTTGAGATCGTCGGACTGCAAGAGAATTATGGTGAATTCAAAACGAGTGCTAATATATAAAAGATAGGGGTGAATATCTTGCATCCATTGGCTGCCTATTGACTTCTTGATTGACGCGAGGGCTGTGCGTGATTACAAATTCCGGATTAGGATTTACTAAGAAATATGTACGAAACACGAAATTCAAAAAAAAAAGTTGCGCACAGCCATAATTGGCTGGTGAATCTTTCACAAAGGGCACCGACACTTGTAGCGCAGTGTGATGCACGCGCGCTTCGGCTCCGCTTAGCGGCTGGAGCGATAATACCAATGCCAATATCATATATCATTACATCATACTATACAAAAAAGTGCATCATTTGACATTATCGATAAAAAAATAAAACTGACAAGGAGAATGAAATAAGGAGATATCAGAAGGTAGCTGAGTCGAACGCAGAACTCAGATATCAGGCGGGACTCGAGACTGCACTGCACGCTTCCGAGCGAGAGTGTTACCATCACACCACCGACACCCCGGTCTGCATTCCTCAGCTATTCATACATAAACTGTGTAGGCACAGCAACATTCAATCGATCATGGGTATGATCTGGTAAGCACATATCGGCATTAAATCCAGTCAAAGGCGCAGTCCAAGCTCGTCGGTAAAATTTGATATTATGGTTCAGCCGGTGTGTGTAGCAACCCTGCAAAACGCTGAGTCTCAACTCTTCCGAATAAGCGAAAAAAATCGAGCACCCATTCCCTCGCCCCCCCCCCCCCCATTCAGCATTCGCTTCGCCCACTTCAGGGGTTTCGGGCTAAATAGGGAGGAGACGCGCCATGGACTTGATAGAAATATATGTTCTTCTATTTGTTATCGGTCTATTTTTATAGTGTGGTCTGCTCCGGTGCGATGACTGCGAGCGAGGAGGGAAAACAGGACCGAGACAACTCGTCCACGAAATTATCACCGTTCAAATTCACAATCTTTGAACGACCATAACTCCGTTCGTAGTGGTATCTGAGCGAATCTAGAAACAATAATGTGATCAGCGCGGAATTCTCTACAAACTGAGCAGGAAAACTGGATAGCGACTCTAAACTGGGCAGGAAAACTAAATAACGATTTTGAGCTTGGACTGTGCCTTTAAAGGCAGTGTTCATGATGATTTTCGTTCCCGAGCGTCGCACTCAAAACAGTACGTTGGTTGAAATTTTCAAGAAACGGCTTGAAACGCATAAAACGTCTTATTTCAAAGACATTTTTCTCTGGCCTGGACTAGTTGTCCGATTGGATGAACATGTTCACGGTGGCGGTCACCGGTGAAAAAAGGTATTAATCAAAAATGGAAGAAAATTTCAGGCAAAGCAGTATTAGTTGGGGTCCGAAGGAAAGAACGGAGTAACAGAAAGCGAATAATCGCAAAAGATGGGACCACAAAAGATTTCATTGCTACAACGAACAGTTCCAGTGAGAGTAAAAATGTGGAGGGAGAGCAAAGGATTTGGTGCGCTTCTGGACCGTTTTCTTGATTTCTTCGTCATTTCAGTTCTACCCGGTGATCAAACAATCGATTTAGCGAATAATCTCAAAATCGTAGATTACCATGAACACTGCCTTTAAGCTGAAGCCTTGGAAGATGTGATTTTGGTGTTTTTGAATTGTTTAGAGCTTGACATCTGAGTTTTGTGTTCAACTCGCGTATCTTTCTGCATCATATGCTATATCAGGCCAAAAAAGGGCATTAAACATTCCAAAAACATCAACATTAGAGAGAAATGAAAAAGAAACTGGACGACTGCTAATGAACGAAGCAAAAAAAAAGACGAATCGATGAGCAGGCATTGCTGTAGAGCCGAATCGCACCTGCAAGAAAGCATGTCAACTCCGTGCGAAGCTGCTGGAACGGTTCGGCAACTCCCATAGGCTGCTTGCACGGTGCTTTACGTGCCTTAGGCTGATTGCACGGAACCGAAGTTGGTTCGCACCCTACCGATCCACGATAAGGAGGCTTGCACGGAACGAAGTGTCAGTGAGCTGGTTAACACCATACAATAAGCTGCTGGAACGCTTCGAAAACCCCCAGTAAGGCTGCTTGCTCGGTGCTCCCTGGGTCGTCTACACTGAGAAAGCTCGCTTGCACCATACCAAGACGCGAATAACGTGTTTGCACCGAACGAAGGGCCTTTTAGCATGTTAGCAACCTGTTTCAAAAGTTCTGAGGGCGCAGCAACCTTACTTTGAGGCGTGCTTACCATTCCTCAAAGGCGCAACGTGCTTACTTCAATGCTGCACTCATCCTACTTGAAGAGTGCTTTAAAGGCAGCATAAGGGCTCACAAACCTGGTCGAGATAGCAGCAAAAATATGCGCGCACTGTCCCCTTCCATGTAGTCAGCGAAGTTTGAAGCACTAAAAATATCCAGAATGACAGTATTTGAGCATTCTTGTCTCGCCAGCCTGTGTTTTTCACCTCTTCAAAAAATTATTTAAAATTAAGAGTGAATGTACCATTAAATGTAGTCTACGAGAGAAGTTGGTCATAAGACTGCAATATTACATGTTTGCCCACCGAAGAAATCATTTATTCAAAAAGCCAGCCAAAGTAGAACGGCACTCTTAAAAATAGATAGGAAATATTCGGCATGTAGATGTGATCTATTCAGGTGATCGAGGTATTTTTTCCGTCGACTTCTATTTGTCATTGTTGTCACTTCAAATTTTTCCATGTTTTCTCAACTTTCAATTTTCATCCCGAAAAATACAGGCTTGCAGGCAGTATTGCTCAAATACTGTCATCCTGGATAGTTTTCAGCGCTTCAAGCTTCTTTGAAAATATAGTCGGGATCGCGCGGACCTATTCATGCTGTTATCTCGACCACGTTTGTGAGAGTGCATGTTGCCTCCAAGCCTGATTCCAAACGTACGTGAAGAATCCCAATTCTGTTTCTACTGTCTAGAGATGTCAATCCAAGAAATCGTTTTTATTGCTCAATTTTTTTTAGACTCTCTTCACTCTACTTTCCTATTCTTCCTTTGTTGTTCAAACGTTTCTGTCTTCATTAAACCACTCTTGCTTGTAGGAGCTCCTCTTTGATAGAGCAATCCATTTTTGCCAGGATGGTTCCATTGATGTCCCACTTCGGCTCGACTACTGCTAGAATTGAGGTGAAAAAAGAGCTTTGTGTACCGACACTTGGAGTTCTACGGCTGAAATGGCTCGCCAGCTTTTTTTTTTTAGATTTCTCGAAAAAAAACGTGTAGGAATGACTTCAAGGTAGAGTCCTCGACAAATTGAAAGAACGTGTTGCGCAACATGTATAAGTAAAATCACGAAGTAGAGGCGGAGAACCACTGAAGCGCCTTGTTCCATAAAGAGATAATTTTTGGCAGAGGCTAGTTTTCCGGTAGAGTGAAGGAGTTCTTGGCGGTTATGACCGGTGGATAATGGGATCAACTAAAAATGAAACATTATATTTTACAAAACGGTTTTAATTAGAGTGCAGAGAAAAGAAAAGAACAAATTAAATCCAAGAAAAGAACAAATTATATAAATATAAATATATATAAATATAAATCCGGAATTCTTCAGGGCTGAGGAGCGAAAGTTTTTATTGCCCCCATGAGCAGTTCCTCTAAGAGTGATGGGCCAGAGGGGGAGCACCAGATTTAGGGTACTAGTGAAGCGTTTTTCTCAACTCTTTCGTCATTTCTGCTTTACCTGGATTTCCAGTTATCGTTTTAGCAAAGAATCCCTCAATCAGAGACTATTGCGATCACAGCTGTTGAGTCAATGATTCACTGACAACGAAAATGTAGGAAAGGAGAGAGAGTGATAAATAGCTTAATAATCGAGAGCGTGTACACTCTATTGTGAGTGGCAGGAGAGACGCGTTAGACCTGCCAAATGTCGATACGAATGCTTCTTATTCACGCCGATGCCGCAAGCTTACCGCGTCTAAAGACGCTATAGTCTCCGTTGTTTGCTTTCTCCGTCTTATCAGTACTCTAGTAGGCTTCTGACCAGGGCTGAGCACGCGTCCCGTTTAATCTTAGGGGGTGCATATTAGACGTTGCAGAGAGGGCAAAGGGGGGGGGGTGCCTAAACCGAACACGAAAAAAAAAGAACGAAGTGCAAGTTCTGTTGAATTTCAGGAAAAAATAATACGCAATATTCTGCTGATTTGTCATATTTTCTTCCCCGCTTTTTGAGTCGAACACTTAAAGAATTCAAATTATTGATAGAGATGCAGGTTGTCTTCGCAATAATTCATAGTTACTGTCAGAGTTTGCTTTGATGAAGGAAGAAACACTACTCTGTTATCTTGTAGCAAGTAAGGATTGATATGATGTCATGTTTCTTTGGTGCAACGTTCATTGATTACGCGGGTGGCTACCGATTCGAGGCAAAGATACTAAGACAGCGCTCAGAAAAACTATCATTCAAGTTCAAAAAAAGATTAGCGAACTGATGTATAGCCTAGGTCGCTCATTTTGAGCCGGTCGAAGCAAGGCTTATCGGGCTTATCATATCAAAATCTTCTTATCACTGTTATACTTTGCCATGACCGACCGCTACGCTGCTTACTCTGCCCGGACTCATCCCAGCAGGCTAGGATTTATTTCGACAGTTTGAAAGTACAGATAGCGCAGTCAGCATCACAAATAGTCTACAGATTTTAATTCATGAGAATGTGACTCATGAAGAGAGCCAACTGTAAAAATTGAAGACTGCAAGTTACTATGAAAGAAGCGAATGACCGTGTCCTCCTCATTGAGAAGTACCCTGTACATAAAAACCCGAGTTTTATCCTCCTTGAATGCCTCAATCGGTTGAAATTCGGCTAGCCGTGCGATACGGTGTTTGTCCGCAGCTACACAACGCGCACTGGAAATAATAATTAAAAAATGTATTTTATCACAGAACGGGTCGGAGAAAATGATTGAAACTGGAGTAAATGGAAGGAGGCAGAAATAAAATTCTTTCAATGTATCTAGTATAGAAATTTAATGTAAACAAACTATGTTGGAATGGAGTGAATTTTTTGGGCGTGATAAGGTTCATTCAAATGAACCTAGTTGATTAAAAACACCCATAAACATGAGAACTAAGAGCATTGAGAGAAAGAGGATCGGGCAAACATTTTAATAGCAATAGGTTTGATATTCAATGTGATTAAGGGACCTTAAAACTCGTCCCGGTTTTGTCCCGGTTTTCGGGGTGAAACCGGGACGAGATTTAAGGTCTTTAAATCACATTAAAAACCGGTCCCATTGATGCTAAAAATAATTGCCAGATTCTCCTCTTTCTCACAATATCCTTTGCTCTCAGTTTAATGCTAGTTTTGATCAACTAGGTTCGTTTGAATGAACCTTATCACGGCTAAATATTGACACCCGCTCTAACTTTGTCAATTTACATTAAATTTCTAAAATGGGTACATCCAGAATAGACTACCTTTGCCATCTTCCTTTTCCTCCGGTTTCAATCCTTTTCTCATCCCCGTTCTGTAATAAAATACATTTTTTATTAATATTGTGTGCTCGTCCATTCCCGTGTGCGCTGTGTAGCTGCGTACAAACACCGTATTACACGGCAAGCCGATTTTTTAAGGGATTGCGGCTTCTGGGAGGGTAAAACTCGGGTTTTCTACTCCCTACGAATCACATGAATCCTAACATTGTTCCACAACAAAAATAGTTCTGATTTCCTCATCAGAACAATCAAACACAGATTAACTAATCTTTCATTGGTTTATGAAAACATTCGACAGGAAACATTAATTATCGCAATAGTAGTAGTTCTGTTGTTGGTAATTGTTCAATTGCTTTGTATTGAAAAATTTTTTATCTTTTGTCATAACTTACCGTCTTAGTAACAAATTTTCCTCATGGGGTTGTTTTGAAGTTCAAAAATTGCACTACCCTTTTTGTTGCCATTTTGGGAATTTTCTCTATTCAGTGCTTTTTTTATATTCGTGTTTATCAAAATCAGGAAGTCAAGATCATGGCTGTCCAACTATTCGGAAAACAGCCGATTTCGATTTCCCATAAGGGGGTGCCTAAAAATTACCGAGCTAAGCGGGGGGGGTGCATATTCAGAATCGCCATGCCGAGACGTGTGCCCAGCCCTGCTTCCGACACCTAATTAACTCCAAGTACCGCTTCGTGCGAGCTTAAAAAACACGCATAAACCATACTTGGCCAAGTATGTTTAGGAGGGGTTTTAAGCTTGCGGGAAGCCTAAAGTCGTCAAGTTTCGCTGAATCGGACGAGTTTAGCCTGCTTCTGGCTAAATTAGACGCAGTAAGCTTGCTGAGACAGTTCTGAGTTACTGCCCATTCCTTAAAGTAGGAAACAATGAACCTGGGATGGTAGTATTCGAAGATTTAAACGCTCATGAACCGTCCCCTTAACGGGCGGTTAGGAGAGAATCAAAGAGCGGCTGAACGGCGCTCAGCATTAAGAAAATTTGGCCGATTCATGAATTTGTGAAGAAATAGTTTCAACTGCAGCTTCATCCGGATACTATTTACACCCTTATGTTGAGTTCATATAGATTACCGAGTCGAAAACCTCAGGTGCAAGCAAGCAATTAAGGAAAGAAAAAGTTTTTCGAGCGGTTAGGACGCGGTCATTCAATTGATTCTCCGTTGTCAGTGGCGGAAAACTCATCGGGTGCTGATCAAGTGAGGTAACCCGCGTCCGCGGTTAACCCGCGCCTGTGTTTCTCTCCTTCCAACGCTGTTTCTATCACTCTAACGTACCTACGCTGACGTCCGCCGATACCGCCCTCTTACGACGAATTGAAGATCTTGGAGCAGACTTTGTGAGAGAGCGTTGTGTTTAGGATGCGCAGACCGGTCAATTTACCACTCGCAATAAGTCCTCCCGAGGACTTATTGCGCACGGTTAACCCGCGTTTCTCTCCCTCCAACGCTGTTTCTATCACTCTAAAGTAAGGGGACGTCGGTTTCATTGTGAAACGCTGCAGTGTCCGGTCCTTTCGTGCGATGTGAGCAATCAATGGTATGATCATGGGCGATTGTGATCAGACGTGCGATGACTGGAATCTCTGAAAAAGAGCCTGATTTTTCTGAAAATTACTGAGAATAAAGTTAAATTTCTACAAACTACAGAAAATGCCATGTATCTCAACCTTGTCTTGAAGAACACGTTTCCTACTGTTTCAAATATGCTCACTCGAAACTGTCCATGTACGAGTTTCAATAAATCTCAGCATTGGCAACGTTGATATAGGCAGATGTTATGTGCAGCTTCAAACCGAGTATGATACAGATTCATTCAGCTGACGTTTCGGCGTCTTCGCCTTCTTCGGAGCCTGGAAAGTTGAGAGCATTTTGAAAAACTACTCGATCAAGCGTCATTTCATTCAACAGAAACGCCTTCAGTGGGAGGCCGGACCACTGTATCATACTCGGTTTGAAGCTGCACATAACATCTGCTCACTTGAAAATTACCCATACACAAAATTAAACGTTTATGAGAGGCGCGCCTTGCGCAGAACTAAAGAAAAAGCATTTGGCTAAAAACATACTTATAAAAAAAACAAATAAAATAATGAACAAATAAATGCGCAAATAAACAAATGAATGAACGAGTGAATAAGAGGAGTGAATAACCAGATCAATAAATGAATGATTAAATGAATAAGTATTTGAACAAATAAATAAACAATCGAATTACTAATAAATCACTAGATAAAAAGATCGGGATGTTCGGAAAGAGCTGCACCAAATGTGTGTCAGCGAGATTTGCCCTGCCCTTATGTGAACTTTCGATAAAATGTGGTGCAAAATACCGTTTATTCTTCCTTGAAAAACGCAACCCGCTTCATATTTCACAAAGGATTGTAGAGGAAGTTCTTGGTCTCAAGAATGTTAAAGTGTCCTCGTGCTGTTGTTTCTGTACGTCGGTGCCCGAGTAGGTTCATAGAACAATCGAATTCCGTGTTGGGCAACAAATTATAGTACCAAAGCGGGAATTCTTTTAATCGACTTTTTTTAGTGACTTTTTCACTCGAACTATTTGTATTCTTCGGAAAATTTCCGGAAAAATCAACTCCTCTATCACATCTTTGCTTTTTCAACGACTTCAGAGCACCTAGCTTCCTAATGAAATATTGTGGACAATGTTCTTTCATGAAATTTTTTTGTCCGGCCAGTTTTTCAAAAACCCTAGAAATCGCAAAAATCTAGTATTTGAAAAGTTTTTGGAAAATTTCTCAAGAATACGAAATTCGCCCGATTTAATGTCGAAAAAAAATGAACAAGTAAATAAACAACTACCTGAATAAGGAAGTAAACGGATAAAAAAACTAAAATAATGATTAAATAAATGAATAAACAAATGAAAAAATACGCAGGATTGTCCGAGGTAAGCGGAGAAGTTTTATTAGTCAATGTCTTGGTATAGTCATCAAAAAAAGACCAGCTATTCAGAAAATCGATTCGCTGGAAATGCTTATATACTCGGATTAGTGGTACGATACTGTTTAATTACTTGTACTTTCTGGTTCCACAATATATTCGAAAAATTCTTTTTTTCTCGATCAAACTGAGTATTCGAATAGCGTGCAGCAAGCAAAATTACGTTTAGTTCTTCTCTTATCGGATTCCAGTAATATTCTAATCGGATTTAAGAACAGCAGCAAAAAGTGAGTAAAAGACAATACCTTAGTTAGTTTCGAGGGCGAAACGTATTAAGAACAAAAAAAAACCAAGCTTTAGAATGGCATCTGCTGACGGGCTGCTGTTATGTATCATCTCTATATCAAATGGTTTTGAGCGAGATACATATTTTATCTCTGTAGATGCTTGCTGGGGTAAAAACGAGAAAAGTCCGTAAAAGGAAACCAGGATAATGATATCAGCTCAATAAAATCGTCTGAGTACAAGAGAATTATATTGGACTTCGAATGAGTGGTGATTTATAAAGTAGTTATTCGCATTCATTGACTGCCCATTGCCTCCTTGGAAGGCACGAGAACCACACATGCAACATTACCCATACCGCCGCGTGGTGCACCGGCGCTTCGGCCTGCATACTATACATTCCATCCGATGGCCAAAATCGCGTCGGATCGGATTTTCGGATATTCCCGATTTTGCGAAACCGACTCATCGGATAAAACGGATACTGGCCCGAACGAGAATTTCGGATAACGGATCCTATCCGAAACGAGAATTTTTGACCGGATCGGATACCGGATATCCGACCGGATAAAATCGGATCCACCGGATAATTCGGATGAAAAAACGGATAAGAAAAATTTTCAGTAGTACCGAAAAGTCAACTGCGTGTATTAAAGCAAATACAATTCTAAAGCCAAATATAATTTTCATATATTATTCGTAGAAACAAACAAAACACCGGTTTTTGGAAATTTCAAAGCAATGGTTGACATGAGAAGTTGGACCGGTACTAGCAATCCTTCAGGGCTGGAATTCACGAAACGTTAACCACGTTTCAGCCATGGTTTGAGGCCGATCGATTTGCCCACGATGTGCATAGCCATGGCTACGCTCGCCATGGTTGAGACGTGGTTAGCGTTTCGTGAATTCCACTCCAGATTGGAAAAAAATTACAACAAACCATCGTGGTGACCATAAAATAAGACGTATTTGGAGATCTTGGACTGATATGGTTGCTTTAACCACACAGCGCATTTAAAGGCACGCGTTTAGTCGACTATTTCGGTGTCGTCTTCCGACAAATCTTCCGAAAGTAGATCGTCACTATCCAAGTCAGCTTTATCATAATCGGATTTAACCTCACTGCGCCCATACTTTTCGATGACTACATGTCAGTACAGAGAAAATTTAGAGGTCTGACAATTGGAAAGTAATGTAGAGCAGCGAATCCTGGGCAATTGAATATTTGGGGCCGCATTCCTCGCAACGGAGTCGGCCGCGGCACGCCGCTGCTCGCGCAGGAATTTCAACAGTGGAAACCAGAAACATTCCGAGGTAACCGAAATGAGGCGTAAGCAAAATGCCCTGGCCATACACAGCACGAAACATAGAAAAGTTCGAGCACAAGCTCCAGGAATCATTCCGGCTGCTCTTTTCAATGTTAGCGTCCGGAAAAAGGCGGTTGACTTCACAACACCGAGAGTTTCCCTCCCCTTTCAAAATAAGAATAGTTAGTGAAACAGAGGTTTGATATTTTTTACAAAGTTGTTTTTCTAAGTGGGCTTATTTGACAGATATACGACTAACATCGGCATGGATCCTGAAGAGACTTTGCGTTCCCCATTGGAGGTTGGCGCAAACTTGGTGCACCTATGTTGTAGCATATGGCACCGAGTTTGCGCCAACCTTCAACAGTGAACGCGAAGTCTCTTCAGGATCCATCCCGACGTTACCTAAGATAGCGGCGGGTACGAGTGCTCATAGAATCGTGACGAAGGATGACACGCTTAGGTTCTCCGCCACTGAATGGAAGATTGGGATTTTGTCAGATTCAAGTGCAGGCGTAAAACATCCTTCCTGGATCCCTCTCTACAGTACCACGCACTTTTTTGGCAAAAAAAGCGTTTTGTGGCCTTTTTATGCGCTCTCAAAGCGCCGCATCGCCGCAACTCACTTTAAAATCGACGAAATGAGTTTTCTGGTAGTTTTCGTGTTCGTCTCAGTGAGGCGAATGCAATGGTACGTGTAGAAAGTTTTAGTAGTAAAGCACGTGCTGCTGCAGCCAAGTCACGCTACAACATTCTGCGTGCAATTGCTGGCACCGCCTGGGGCAGCACAAAGGAAGTTCTGCGTAAAACGTATAGAACCATGGTACTGCATGCTTCGAAACATCCGAGCACTCGCGTAGAGGACCACAGATGGCTGAGTATACACGTTTCATGACAGAATAGTTGTCTGCTGCTCAGCCCAATCCCGTATATGGCGGTGTGCCTCCTCTAGTCGACGATAGTGAAGCTTACCTGCTCAGGCGTACTCGAACCATCTTAGCAGGTCTTCGATGCGGTCATTCTACCTACATGAAGGCCTACGCATAGAGGATTGACTAGTCAGTCCCCGATAAATGCCCTGATTGTCAACGTGTTGGACATGATTCATTGCATCTATTTTCATGTCCGGTTAGACCTACAACCCTGTCTGTTCTATATTTAAGGTAGAAGCCGTGTGAGGTTGCCACGTTTCTGCGCCTCTGATGCGATGCTTTCTAATGGCTGAGAAGAAGGATAGTAGACGAAAGAAATTTCTGGATTTCGGAATTTCAGTTTTGGCGCCAATGATGCGTCAAAATACATGTGATCTTCTGGATTTCGGAATTTCAATTTTGGCGCCAACAATGCGTCAAAATACATGTGCGCGCGT
Source organism: Aplectana chamaeleonis (assembly GCA_029168955.1). NCBI lineage: Eukaryota > Metazoa > Nematoda > Chromadorea > Rhabditida > Cosmocercidae > Aplectana > Aplectana chamaeleonis. The sequence continues at coordinate 330,745 of JAPDOI010000201.1, forward strand.
AAATCACAGGCGCACATCATCGTCATTTGCGTCGTGCACGTCGATTAAGATTGATTTCGAATTTCGGACAAGGCAGAAACAGTGGGCAGTGGGTCAGAAATCACCTTCAGGGCGCGATTGTTGAATTGAGTAAAATGAACGCAAATCTATTTGGTTTTATCCGAAATTATCCGATTTTCATTCGAAATTAACCGATTTTTAACCAAAATTATCCGATTTTCATCCGAAATTATCCGATTTTCATCCGATTTCGATCCGATCGATTATCCGTTTTCAACCGTTTTTCTATCCGATTATCCGGTTTTCTGATCGGATCCTTCAATTTTCACTTTTCCGGATTTCGGATATTTCGGATATCGTGTTTTTTCGTCTGATCGGATTTCGGATCAATCCGAAATCGCCATTTTGACGTCTGATCGGATTTCGGATAATTATCCGATCGGATTATCCGACCCGGATATCCGAAACCGACTCTGTCGGATGGAATGTATACTGCATACGTAGTGTTGTCGCAGGTTCGATTCTAGCACATGGGTGAGTTTCGCAATCGTGTTTCTTATCTGTTCCCGAGTAACCTTCGATTAACAAGCGGCTCGCGTGGAGTGTCCCTGCGGTCAGTGGGTTGTTAACTCACGGCGAGCCCGCGCTTAGCCCGCATCTGACTTTCGCTGTTTAATTGCTGTCAACGCGCTGATTACTACCACCCCTGTTACGAATCTATTACCCTTGTTTCCCAAGTGTATTTTCACCACGTCTCAGGGGATCGCGAGGTCGTAATGGAGCACGATAGGCTTTCACCGCGACGAGGATAGCGAGGGCAGCAGGAGGGGAAGAGCTGATGCTCGAGCAGCACGTGCTACTTTTGTGCCGCTCATAGCAGCACGTGCTACCCTCTGTGGCACTGGGGAGCTCCTAGCCCACAAGAAAACCGCTCCGAGCGCTCGGACAACTGGACTCCGAGCCCCAAATCGTGATAGTCGCGGTACTGGCGTGCCACTGTCGCGGAATATATGCGCTTTTCCCGAGGTGTCGACGGGTTATTCCCACGGTATCGACGCGGTTTCGTCGCGGTGTGGGCTCTGTTTTGTCCTGCTATTTTCGCAGTGCCGGCGCGGTTTTGTCTTGCTATTACCACTTTGTTGACGTGCTACTATCGCGTTACTGCAGTGGTATTGACGTGCTATACTCGCGTCACTGACGCACTATTGTCGTGCTATAGACGTGTTGCTGTGGCGATATTGAGCTATAGTCTTAGCGGTATACATCAACTATTAACCTGGGATTGCACAGCTGTTCACCAGATTCGACCGCTATCCGACTACAGTCGAAAACTCGGATATTCGAATAGTTCAAAATCCGACTATAGTCCTAATGTCGACTATTACAATCCTACCACCAAAAAACTGCACGCCAATCACACTCCCGGAAAACAATTACGTTCGTCCGAGATTTATTATTCAATTTTAGTTACTCGTTTAAACATAATATTTAATTATATTTTGTTTTGAAAGAAATTGTGTGGTTGTAAGCCAGTTGAGAGCGATTTTTAAAGAAGCCTAATTGTTGCCGACAGACTTCTGCTATTGGTTGGACGACTACAAGACGTACCCAAACTGTAGAGGCACCATATTTCCGTGGGATGAATAACCCGATGAATCGTTGTGGGCACCCTGCTAAAACGTCTGTAAAGTAGTTCCCAATTGTATTGACCAGTTCACAATTCTGCTAATGATAAGGAAGATGCTTCCCAGGAAGCGGCCTGTCTTGCCCTCTTATTCCATTAGGTGAATATTTTTTCGGGTTTTAGCGACGTTCGCTGAAACCCGCGTATTCTTGCGTCGAAGGTGCAAGGGTGCAAGTTTTACGGAATGCCTAACTAAAAACGAGGAATGAAACCGCTTTATCGATCTCGCTGTCGGTAGGTCCGTAATTTCTCGCCATAATTGTAGCGAGAATTTACGGGTCTGTGGCTGGTCGAGGAGGTTGACCCCGAACCGCTCTCTGGAAAATCGTGCCATGAATAATTTTGACCGCGGGGATGGTGCAGGCCGAAACCGCAATGCAGTCGGTCGCAGCGGAGACCGCTCTGTAGTACGGAGCAGGACAGGGTGGATCGATCAAGGCGAGAATCTTCCACCTTTTTTCGCATTCGCGGCAAGAACTTACGTAGTTTGTGCGGGTGATGTAGCGAAAATTTCCGTAGTTACTGAGGGTGACGTAGCTAAAATTTCACCAACTGGGGCTAATACATATGTATAGTTAGGCCCGTGGCTTGCTTCCTCAAAAAAAGTCATCTACACCTCACCCGCGGCTGGCGCGGTGGTCGCGTACACCGGCCCGCTCATCGATTCAAGCCGAGAGAAGAGCGCGGCTGATCAGCTTATCGTACCTCCAGCCGCTGGTGAGATATAAACCGCCCCGGTTTTTTTCGTGAGATTCAAATGTTTTTTCCAGAGGAAACAAGCCACGGGCCTAACTAAATGTCCGCAGTTGACGTAAATGCTCGCGATAAAACTAGACTAGATGTCTCCAAAACCCTGGGGCGCATCTTGCAACCCGTTGGCAGAAAACATTTGCCCGCGAGATTTTTTGGCAAATTTTTTGAAACCTGTGTCTTTTTACATTGTTCCCAAACAGGGGTGTGCTAATTTTTTTTTTGGTCGATACGGTAAAAACGGAAAATTCGGTAAAAATTCTTACTTCGACTTTGGTACATATCCCATACGATAGAACAAATGACCAATATTATTTATGTATCATTTCCAATAGTGCATGAGGATAGTGCAAACAATGAGTGAGTTTTACCTACATATTAAACTGGGCTCAACGGCTGAACCGGTCAGCGGGACGCAGATTTTGAGAAAAAGTATCATTTCGAAATTTCCTGTGGTCAAGGACTTTCTGTAGTCACTCAAAATTAGGCCAGCTGAGGAAAACATCCATCCCGCCACAACTGTGCCAGGAGGCGCGCCAAAGTTCTGATTGGTCAGTGAGTAAAGGTGCGGGTTCTATAATTTCACAATGGAGTCGTTCCAGAACTGCAGTGATTCAGTGTTGTGTCCGGGGGCTCCGAAAAGATTTTTTTAAAGTTTGATTTGATTTAATTTGATTTATTACACGGTAGAACCGTGTGATAGACAAACAACAAAACGAAACACCTAAACGGAAACTGAAAAAGATTAAAGATAGAGGACAATAATAAAGCAAATCGATAAACTGACTACGAGGCAACACCGGCACCATGAAGGGATGAGATTTTATAAACATCGCTCTTGGGACAACAGATAACTCTCAAGCGCCTTTTCGAATTCAGTGAACTTCCCAACTACCAAGCCTGACCGAAGTAATTTGTTTAATTCAGATCCAGCCCTATTGACAAAAAAAGTGCTGTCTTACATTCCGCCTGGCCCCAACGAGGCTCAATTTCACCGGCGCTCCCCTGGTGGTTGACGATCTCATCCTAAAATATCTGGGGTGGTAGTAAATGGTGTGTTAACCGCGAATAAACCGCCACCTCCAAGCCGCCAACATACCGCGAATTAAATGCAGTAGAGCCGCCAAATTAACACGAACAAACCGCCACCTCCTGGCCGGCTACGAACCGCGACATAGGTGCCACGGTTTGTTGCCGGTTTAGCGAAAGCTGCCCTCTGCTTACAAATACATTATGCGTGGCCTTCGTCCGCATGAGTATTTTCTAGACTTGGACACGAACGGCGTTTACGGTGGAAAGAAGAGGGATCGGAAAGATTATACAAGTAATGCTATTTTTTTTATTCATTAGGAAGAGCATTCAAAGGGAACTTCGTAATATTTCGCTTGTTCGAAACACGATCAGAACGCAATTTTTGAAATTTTTCTTGGAAATCCTAATTCTCGTAATTTTTTATGAGCTCCGTGAGTTTTCAGGATAACTCTCGAAAAGACATGTTAGGTTAATCATTGGCCCAATCAATCAAATGCGTGTGATCTGACAGAAGTTTGCATTTGTAGTAACTTTGTTCAAGTTTTTTTTTTCGAACAAAAGTTTTTTTGAAAAACAAAAAATTTCTCCAAAGGAAATTTCGAGCAAACGAAAATTTGAAAATTTTCTGGACGAGTTATTTACAAGTTATTCTTGGAAAGGTAACGCTAGGTGCGAAAAAGACATTCCGAAACTCGCCGAGTAATGCAAAAATTCAAAAAATGTCCTGCATTCAACTGAAATGGATAGTTAAAAACCTATAAGAATGATGATAAACTACATAGTATATTTTCGCTCTTGAAAAGAATTCAAGTGTTTTTTTGGAAACTGAAGTCTGGCTTCCGAGATTGGGGTGATGGTGTGGTTTCGGTCATTGATGCAGTTGATTTGTGAAGTGTTTGCCGTCTTCTCAAAATGAAACTAATCCCCAGCCCGCAGTTAGTGCTGAAAATATATAGAAACACTTTTACACATTCATATGCGCATCATGCAAGAAAAAGATTTTGTGCACATATTTCAAGGTAAGAATTTGAAACACTTCGAGTGACTCTACCAATACACCAAAGCAAGTGCGTCGCGGACCCTCAAAAAAAAGAGGCCACGATGGCACTGATCTGGCAATGAAAGAGGAGTATTCGAATCTTGCAGAAAAAGGAGAACAAATACAGTTGGTTTTAGAAACAAGTTCGCATTTCTTTCCCACAAAACTCGCCCAATACGCCCCGACTAATGGTGATTAAACATTACTAAAGTCGCTTGGAAAATTTTCATTTTTTGGCACTAAAAAGTTATGGAAATCCTTCCAAAAAACGAGCAAACAATTATTTCTTTACACACCCATTAAAGCCTAGGATAAGCAAGGAATTGTGAAGAGGAAAATAACCTAAAAACAGCAAAGCGCAAGAAATTCAGAGCGAAAACAGAAAAAAGGGAGAGAAGTGTCGGCGCTCGCCGAAAAATTAACAGCTGATTGGGAGGAATTGATTAGTGCCACCAAAGAAGACGGCCAACGTGTTTCAGCAATGATCCCTGCTTCGTTTTTAATCCCTCATCGCCCGTTTCCCTGGCGGAAGCCGTTAAAAGACTATCCCTTGAAACACCATTCAGTTTCAAAGATAGACTGGCGTCCTGAATCAAAATGGCTAACAGTGCTATCAAACTTCCTTAACCCTCTGCATTAATTTAACTCGTACTTGCCCTCAGTATAGATGGTCAAAACTGTTCCTACTGTATCTTGCTAACCGCATCCAAAAACTCCTCGGGAGGAGTTTTTCGTTAACCGCCAGTTCCTCTCGCATTTCAGCACTATTTCCGTGCTGTCTGCGAGAGTATGTTAAACGCGAACTTACCGCGAGGATGCCACATGTCGGAATTTTAGAGAAAAAACAGACCTGAAAACGTTTTGGAATCGCTATTTTTCGTAACAAAGGTTACAATTGTCGCTTTTTCGAGGCGTTTTCATTAAAAGTGTAACAAATGCCTACCACTGAGGGATGTTAGGGTGAAACTAGAGCGAATTCTCTCCCAACTATTAGGAGTCCTGCTCTGATTCTGTTGTGGTTAAACTCGCGTTTAACGCGAACTTAACGCCTGTTGAATCGCGTTTAACACCCCCAATTACTACCACCCCTGCTTCAGGACTCTGCTGCGTTGCAACCCTGTTAACATTTTTGAATGAAATATGTATTTCTTGTAGTAGTTACTCGATAAGAAGAAGCAAGTGATACAAAAGGTGAAGAGATCTTTCGGGCATTCGGAAAGTAAGCCAAAGGGTTAAAAAAGAGTAACAAAAAGAAGGATGAAGAAGGATATCGCGCCAATGGCATGCCATAACAGTGGCAAGCCCGTGAAATACGAGTGAGAAGTAGACCGATCGGGCGGAAAACCCTCAATTTCTCTTTTCGGTGAAAATTTCGGTGAATTTCGAGAAAAAAATCGGAAAACCAAAATTTACCGAAAAAAACCGGTAAGTCCGGAAGTCCGGAAAATCGGTAAACGGAAAATGCACACCCCTGTTCCCAAAGTGTAGAGGCCCTTGTAATACGGTAGAAGATCTTCTAATATATGATATTTCATAGCAAATCATAATGTAATAGGCTCTCTACCTTAGGAAACGACTTCAAAAACAAGGTTACATATAGAATTCACCTAATTTCTTTACTAGCAAATCGGAGCGATCTGACTGATCTGCGAACGTAAAGTGTGCCCGAATGAGAATGGCCGACCATGCGGCCGTCGTGCTGGGCAGGCGGCCGTCGCATGAGCCGCCCTTGGACGAAAGTTCGAACGGTTGCCCCCTCGGCTGCGGAGCGGATTGATTGCTTGCTGACAGCCGCTGCCGACCCCGCTCCTAGTGAATGGCTGTGAGGAAAGGCTCGCTGTCGTTTCGCATGCTCGTCCGAGAGCGGCGCACTCGACAGCCGCCTGCCGCGTACGACGGCCGCATGGTCGGCCAGTCTCACTCGGACACACCTTATACATTGCGGACTGTTTTTCCACATCTAAATTGGAGAATATGTCACGCTAGCAGCATACGTATTGCAACGGAAACTTCGCCGAGTGTAACGTATTGCCACGAAACCTTTGCAAATATAAGCCTCGTATAAACATTCGCCAATCAGCCATATCGGGCTGATTTGGTTGTGATGTTTTAACTGCCACAAAGCCCGCGAGTGGATGATTAAAAAATCGATGTTTTCATGTTTAAAAAAACAGTTACATGCACCTGGATGTTCTTCATAGTCGGATGAAAAAGTCGACTTTTTATTCGAAAAGTCGAATATTCGAAAAAGTGCGATATCCGACTATAGTCGAAAAGTCGAATATTCAAAAAAGTGCGATATCCGACTACAGTCGAAAAGTCGAATATTCGAAAAAGTGCGATATCCGACTATAGTCGAAAAGTCGAATATTCGACAAAGTGCGATGTCCGACTATAGTCGAAAAGTCGAATATTCGACAAAGTGCGATATCCGACTATAGTCGAAAAGTCGGATATTCGGAGCAAATTTCATTTGGAACAAGTATAATGCCTATCGAATAGGCATGCGCACTCGAGCGGACGGCGCAGTTCGGCAGTGACTTGAATTACGACAGTTTATAGAGGGTATGAAGGGTATAGAGCGTAGAATCGATGGCAGCAAGATGACGACGTCATTATCTTACATATTATGAGCCCTGGTATGAAAGGTGGACCGAGCCACGATCCACGAAGGCGTGAAGTCATAAACGAGACTGCAATCCCGGCTTTGACAGGTGGACCGATGTCATTCCCGAAAGGAACGAGCCACGTTTCGTGTTGACCCCGCCCCTTTTTTTCGTTTCGAGCCCTAGCGGTTCAACGGTCCAACCTCGTTCTGACGGCGCTCGAATCGAACCGGTGCCTGAGTAGTTGCATCTATCCCCACTAGGCTACAATGGAGCAAAAAAATTAGTATGGAAATCACAGAACCAAGATTGGGATTAGTCTAATAGGAAATTGTACGCTTCCAATTATTTCCCTTTCAATTTCACTCAATTTGAGTTCGATTAAAAACAGTACGCCTCCAGAAGATCGATTTCACGAAGGAGTCGAGAAGGAAGCTCGAATTGATTGTTATCGCCGTACCTCACCCCTGCAGAAAATGATCCAAACCATTCTCCGGTGTCGTTCTGAAAGCCGCTGCTCTCGCGGCGGCGGAAGCACTATGCGAGCTCATGCAGTTGCCGCTCTCACGCGACACGTCAGAAGCCACTGAAACACAGTGGTAACAAATTTCGTGCGAGCGGTCTCCGCGCCGCGCGTTCTCATTGGGGCGGGCCGTTCTCACTGGAGCGCGCCATCTCAGCGCAGCAGCCAAACGACGCCAGACATTTGAATTTGGTCAGATCGATATTCAATCCTACACAATCACACATTTGCAACGAATCCAAAAAGGAGTATTGGAGCAGTGTTGACTGTGAGAACTAAGTTCAAGGCTGAATTGAGCGCTACTTACTACTGATGTTAAGAAGTCAACCTTTCATCGATGTTTTACGTTTCATTTCTGATTCTCACCGTTTTTTTTTAATTGAGACATTTTTATGATTTAAACGCGTTTTGAAGCACGCATGGAAAATCCGATTTTCCACAACGTCTTGATCTGTTTCTCAGTGATTTTCGAATTTTGAACAGCACTTCGTTTTAGCTAGTTTCAGCAAGATTGTTCTTTACAACACTTTCGCTGCACTATTTTTCGAAAACTTAAACATTCAGGCTGGCAAATTGATTCCAGTATCCGAATCCAGTTGAAACCTATATAGGTCTTATTCGAAACTTAAAAAAAATCGAGAGTCTGGCGAGAACTTTCAATATCAACATTTCTTTTTGAATCTTTTCACGTTTTCGTTGTTTCTCAGTGATTTTCGTCGACTACCTTCAATCAGCACTTCGTTTTCAGCTACGTTCAGCAGAATTGATATAGATAACACTTTCGCTGTGCTATTTTTGCTGGTTTCTGCAGACTTCTTTCCAACATCTTTTTGCCTCGTTTTTTGCTCTTTTGAGCCCCACTGAGGCAAACTGTCTCCGCCACGAGCTAAGAAACCCAGACAAATCGCCGAAAGCAATTCTGAAGCTATATCTAATGAGAAACAAATTTTGTGGAACTCCCATACGGTGCTCTACGCTAGAAAGTATGACAAATATGCATAACTCTGTAGATCTCTATAAAGCTATCAAGACTCTAATGTGATATATCTTCTTTCAACCTTCGTCGGAGAGATTTTTTCGTCCGTGAAGGGCGATCTTAATCCTCATCGCAGAACTTTCCCTAAAACAGATGAGACGATCGACACGAGCTTCGTAGACAAAAAAGGCAGCCAATCTCTGGAAAAGAGTACGAAATCCCTATTTAATCAACTAAAAAAGATTTACTACTACAACGGATGAAAAAATAGAGGAGGAAGGAATGCAGAAGTGAACTACAGCATGAGAAGAGGTGAAGGAGTGTGGGTTCGGCGGTGTTTCGCAACCGATGTGGGCTGGCGCGCTCCAGTGAGAACGGCGCGCCCCAATGGGAACGCGCGGCGCGGCAACCGCTCGCTAGAAATTTGTTACCAGTGTGTTTCAGTGGCTTCTCGACACGTCGCCCTCTCCCCCTCTGCTTGGCGTCCTCCATTCTCCAGCCCTGCCGTACAGCAGCGAGACTCGCCGCGGCGCACCTCTTCAGAACCATTTAATCAATTTTTAGCAGGCGCGGACCGTAGGGATCTACCTGTCCGGTAGCACCTTGCAGCGGGTATAAGAGAAAATGTGGATTTCAGATGGTACGGGCGCTGCCTCATTGCGCTCGCTGGGAAACTGAAGTTTAGCATCTCAGATACTCGCGGCTTAGTAAGGCAGCACGAGGTTAATTACTAACGCATTTACTCGTCGAGGTGTAAGCCCCTTTCGTTCCCCCAACTGCTGCCCAGGGCAGCACGTTGTGTCCTCTTGCTCCGCTGACTGCCCCAACTGCTGCTACAGTTGCCCCAACTGCTCCAGTCGTCGCCCCAACTGCTGCTCTTCATTGTGGCCCCAACTGCTGCTCCTCATTTATGATCTTTCCCTTTTTCTTGTAATTTTTATTTCGCAGGTGATATGTCGCTTTCAGCAGCAGCGCTGCAGCGACCCATCAAAGATAAAGACCCCAGGGAGGCCTATTGATATCCCTCACGGGAGTTTCATCCTTGATTATATCCTTTGATCTTCGCCACCGATCGAGGAAATGATGCTCGCATTGCCGACTGTCTCATGCCCATGTAAGACTGCCTCGTATCTGGCACGAGTTTGCGAGGGCCGTTCAACACAGGCCTCGGTCGGTAGTGAATGTACGTGTCCCAAAAACATTCCTCAACAGAGATATTCTCTATCCCTAAACAAGAATCTATTTTCACTCGGTTTTGTGACCGTAAAGATAAGAATTAGGCACAATATTCTGTTTTTCTCGATTTTAAAGACGAATCATGGCTTTCTTTGGGAAAAACGTTATACCCACATATCCCAAAGATGGAAGTTTCCTCAGAATATTCTTAATTTACTAAAATTCGCACTGGTTAGAGGAATGTCTGGGGCGAACGGAATTGCAAATATCAGAGTATCCATCATTTGGCGATCTCTCTATAAATGGTGATTTTTTCCTTCCGAACAAGCAATGATTCAATAAAAATGTTTTCTTCTTTCGAAATTATTGTCGTGAACTTTATCAGGATGGTTTAAAATTGTTGAATTAACTGCAAAGTAAATTTTGAGAACTGTCTGCTTTGAGTATTGTGAGCATAGTGTTTTTCATGAAGAAAACGTATTGGCCATTTCGCTCCATTTTCGGCAAACCATTGCCGCTCAGCATTTGAAAATACAAGTCCTCGTGGTCCTTGTCCAAAATCAAAAAAATATGTTTCACTGGAAAATGCGAGTAAAGTTCAAAGTCATGAAAACGAATTTTTAAGTAAGAACGTGATTTTCCAAAGTTTTCGACACATACCTTCAAGATTCGAAAAAAAACTCAAGTTGTTGTCGGATCTTGTAGAACACACTGAATAAATTATTTCAAAAGGGTTGAACGTTTTTCAAATTTTCGGTCAGTTCCACACAACTATCATCCTATGAGAATGACGACTCATCATCTTTTTCAGTATAATTCATCAGCCTTTGACCGAGCTGGACCATTCACATTGCTCGCAAGGAACTATTTTACTGGAATGTGCCATCTCAAACCTAACGAAAATCCTTTTTTTTTCTTCTAGACGGCGTTCGATTTGATGATCAATAAAGTACCAGATTTTTTTGGAAGACTTGATGCAACGAAAATGTGAATTTTGCATAAAATTACCACCTTTGAGGTGGCCGCGCAGGTGAACAGGTAAATCGCTCACGCTTGGTTCTGAAAAGTGTACGGGCAAGACCCCAGACTCAGACCGTGCCAAAAACTCCGCGTGTCCGCCTCCCGCCGAGCGCATGTTGCGGCGCCCCACCCTGCTTATCCGATCCGAAAGCTCACTTGAATGCATTCTTCCTGGATTTCGATGGAAATGATTAAAAATCACCAAAACATGTTTGGTAATATACAGATTTCCTAGTTTACTACAGATTTAATGATTTATATGCTCTTTATTTTTATTCTACTGTGAACAACCTAATCTCTGGGGGTACTTATATAGAGTTCAGGATTTCTATTATCAAAAACAGCGGAATACTGAGACATGGAGAAATATAGCGGTGCACTCCCAATCATCTAACGATCTGCTTACCGATTAAAAAGGCAGTTGCGTCTCTGCCAACGCGTAGCTAGATGCCTCCGAGGGCGCGGCCTGAAACGCCGCCCCATTCCATGTAACGAGAATTTAAGGGTTTTAGCTACGATAGCTAAAACCCGCATATTCTTGTGTCGTTCGAACAACTGTTCTCTCTGACGCTAAGCCCGTATATTTTCGCTATAATTTTGTAGCGAGAATCTACGGATTTCGCGACAGTGTGTTGAATTCAACCTCAAACCCGCGTTGGCTACGCGGAACGCAGGGATGCGGTTTGAACAGTATTGGCACAGTCAACCCACGGAAAACTTGATACTCTGTGGTGGTCGTGGAGGGTGACCACGTGTCGCCCTCTGCAAGACCTTGCAAGGGATAATTTTGGCCGCTGATATGCTGCAGGCCGTGGGGAAGAAACGGCGATGCGCTCGATCACAGCGGGGATCGTCTTCCAAGTACAGATCAAGAGTGGGTGGGTCGATCCACCGTGTGCTGCAACGAGAATAAGCGTAGAATATGCGGGTGCTGTAGCGAGAATTTACGAAGAATATGCGGGCGCTGTAGCTAAAATTTCACCAACTGAGGCTAAACTTTCCGTAATTTACGTAAATTCTCGTGTCAAAATCAGACTAGATGCCTCCGAAACCCAGGGCATCTCTGGTTTCCGTGTGAGGCATTTAGCTACGCGTCGGCGGAGGTCCTAATTCCTTGCGATGGCATACTGTCTCATGTAAAAGGACGTTTTTGGTGGATTTTAGAATAGATTTCGAGCAGAGTATTGGTGGTTAAAGTTTAGCGAGTAGGAGTAGGCACGCATCCCGCGAAATCTAGATACGCGTACGATACCTATGAAGCAGTCCTCATACTTTCTTTGCTTACATAACTATTCCCCAATTTGATATCCGTTCTGTGTCTTTTCTAGAAGATGGCTGCAAAGATACTCGACTTCATCTGTGGTTTGCTTTCCCTTCATACAGGCTTCTGGCAAGCTTTCTCATATGCGACAGTACACTCTATACGCATTCGACATGGATAATTCGTAATGCGTCGTCTCAGAAAACGCGGTGAGAACACCTAACCCCCCACACCCCCCACCAAACAAGCCGTTGTGTACCTTGAAGTCACACTACACCCTCACATATGAATTTTGTGATTTCAGTTGATTGTCTAGTAGACCTTTCTTTTATAAGACGTGCCAAGTGCGAGATCTCAATTCCTCCAAATGAGCGAGATATAGGTGACCACCTTAGGCCCGACCTGCTTCGCTCACCACCACGGGCAACACCCCTCACCAGATTTCCAAACTCTGTAGCGGCTAGATGAATGACTGAATTCTCAACAATTCGTCGTTCTTCAGACCATAGTCAGACTGTCTCCTTATCCTGGCTCGCTCTCAGGCAACGATTGCGAATGAAGAGAAGAAACAACTCATCCGCCAATTTTTCACCCTTTAAATATAAGCATCTTTAATAAGCCATAACTCTGTTCATAGGGGGTCTTGGACGAAAAAAGAGATACCACTGTGATCAGAGTGTGACCCTCCTTAAGACCAGCATAAAAACTAAAAAAATCATCTTCTGGGTGTTCTGTGCCTTTGAAGGCAGCTTCCTTTTTTGAGGCGAAAATCCGCATTTGGGGTTCTCTTCTCGCTCCAATATTTGAACCAAGTGGAGATAGCGAAACTTGAGGCCTCAATGTCGCGCATATGCATTTTTCGATGCACTTCTTGCGTTCAATCTATTGTTTTCTAATACTTTCGTATAAAAAAGAGATACCACTGTGATCAGAGGACTCAATGAAAGCAATATAGAAATTACTTCAAAATTGAAATCGGACCACTTTGAAGCAAGTTATAGCGATGCAGCGCTTTGTGAGCGCAAAAAAACGCCGCAAAATGCTTTTTCTGCGGAAAATTGTGCGGGACTGTACCTAAGGGGTAAAATTCGATACTATAGTCCGCCCACCGTGTATAGCAACCCTGTCAAGCTCGAGAACTCAATTCGATCAAAAAAGTCAGAAACTACACGGAAAAAGTCGACCCCGCTCACAACACCATAAAAGCATGATCAAGCGTTTCGACCCCGAAAAGATAACCCAAATTTTTGCAAACGGAAAATTTTGTTTGTGTGGCGATGCTCAAAAGCAAAATGTACAATAGCAGAGCTCTTGGTTCTCTTTCCGGGGCGATGCAGTTAGGCTTTTGGGGCGGAGCCGAATTTTTCCTTGAAGTTTCTCATTTATTACAGCGAATTGAGATCTCGCGCTTGGCAGGGTTGCTACTCACGCTGGGCGGGCTATAATATCAAATTTTACTCCTGATGTTGCACTGTGCCTTCAAGACTGTTTAGCGCAGCGAGGCACTGCTCTGTAATTCAAATAATCCATAGATCTTAAAGCACGCCCACAAGTACGCCGCGAAGCGGCGTGGGTGTGCTCCTTGTATACAGATATCCAGAAGTCTAAATGTTTATGCTCAAAGGAAATAACTCTCCAATTTGATTATTAATGTCCTTGTAGCTGCCCAAATGAACCGTTTTGAGCAAAGTTACCACACTGCGCTGGCCAAAACGGAGAGCAGCAGCTGAGGCGACGAAAGGAGCACGAGGGCAGCACGTGCTGCTAAGAGCAGCACAAAGGCAGCACGTGCTGCTCGAGCAGCAGCTCTTCCCCTCGTGCTGCCCTCGCTATCCTCGTCGAGGTGAAAGCCTATTGTGCTCCATTACGACCTCGCGATCCTCTGAGATAGGGTTGATCTATGGCGAGGAATGGTTAGGGCAGTTGGAAACCATTGCTTGCAGAATTAGGCCACAAGAAATGACACAATCCTGCGAGTTTACGGACGTTCTACAATCGTTGAGGCCGGGATCATACCTCCGTCGCGGCGATGCGTGGGAAAGAGCAGTATTGATTAATCGCGGCGATAGCGTGCTTTGACGGGGATTGATTGGATTGTTTCCATAGGCACAAAGGCAGTTCGCCGAGGAGGAGAAATACATCCGAGAATGATTTAAATCTCTGTTTCACCCCATTACCGAAATATTCAGCAAATATGCATATCGCCGCGATTTTACCACAACGTTTCCCTATCGAAAGCGGCGCCAACAGCATCGCGGCGATGCGCATTTTCGCTCAATATTTCAGAGATGTGAGTGAAAACGTAGATTACAACCGATCTCTGACGATTACTTTATCCCATCTTACTAAAATATATGCTGTTTCGCTGGTTGAAACAATCGGTCCCCTCAGAAGCGCAGAATCACCGCGATTGATCGATACTGCTCTTTCTCACACACCGCCGCGACGGTAGTATGATTCGGGCCTAAGGGGGGTGGAAATTTTCTTCCGGACGTGCTATGGAAAAAAGAGCACGCTTTTCAAGACTGCTTCCGAAATTTCACTAGAAACTGCTTATGTTTGCTCCGAGATCTGCAGGGAGAAGGCTGGACGCGCCCTGAAAGTCCCCGCCATAGTCGGCCGTTAGGCTGTAGCCAGCCCGGTCGATACGTATGCAATGCATCACTCATTCAGTTCGAAATATCCCTCAATGTGTTCGAACTGATCCCGCCTGTCCCGTCCGTGGCCGTCCCGGTTGATACGCGTGCTTACTTACGTGGTTTTGGTCGTTCTAAGTCGAAATCACTGAAGTGCCGCTAGGTGGGTAATGCCTTCAGATTGATTATTTTTGTTCTAAAGGAGTCTATACTAAGTGAACTTGTAATCTCGGACGTTTTGCGCCCGAGAGGGTGGAGATGACTGTATCTGCCGGGACGTCGAGAAGCCGAAAATACGCTGTTTTGGCACATATGAAAGTGGTGAAAAATCGAGTTTTCCGGATTGGGTTGTTGCATTGCTCATTTGGAAGAGGATCATAGAAAAAGGTAATTGGACGAGTCTCAGGTTAGCTGGTCCCGTTGGAGCCGAGAACCTGACCCAGGAAAGAGCCAAAGTATGGATACTTGGAAATGGGAGAAATCGAAATTAATTACTCGTTAGTCCAGTCAGAATCGCTTCAGAATGTTTCTCTAGAATATACGCAATGGTGATATAAACAGATTGAATCTTCCAATCACAGCTCCGCCTTTGCGTTTCGCGCACTCGATTGATTGTGTCATGCCTATACGCTTTGTTGCGGAGTAAGACATGTGAGGGCTCAAAAGAAAGAGCTCTCAATGCTGATTCCGAAAATCCCCTCTGAATGGACCACTTCGAACAGAGTTATGAGAAAAAGACACAAAAAACGCGTTTTCGCGTCTTTTTCGCCCAAAACGCATAAGATATGACCAGTATTGTATTTTGCTAGTACGTTTGGGGAAGACAATGGAGTCATACTGGAGGTTTCGTCTAGTCCTTGTGAACCCATAAAGCAGTTTGCTTGGTTCAATGCTGAGAAAATTTACAATTTGCTCGGAAAAATTGCTCTTCATCAGTTACTGCGGATTTTATCCCCTTTTTCTTCATTCAGAAAGTTGCTATTGCTACTGGTGGTCCTCTTTCTTACATCTTCAACCAATCATTGATGTACGGTCAGGTCCCTTCATGGTGGGAGCATTCTACTGTGACCCTTATTTTGAAAAAACGGCCTGTTCAGATCCAACAAATTACCGCCCGGTTAACATTAAATCTCTTTCTGTAGAGTTTTCGAAAAAGTTCTCAAGGAGCCTATTATTTCTCATTTCACTGCAAATAACATAATTCCTAAAAGTCAGCCTACATTCGTTCCGGGTCGCTAAGTAGAAACTCATTTGAATGAATGTCTAGACGATTGGTCCTTGGCAATGGATACTAAGAACTCTTGTGCTATTAATTATCTAGATTTCGCAAAAGCTTTCGATCGTGTGTCTCATTCCAAAACTATGGGCGAAATACGAAGTTTAGGGAACCCTCCCCCGGATCCAATAATTGTTAGATGAATAGAGACGAAGTCCCTATCCATCTAACAATTATTGGATCCGCGGGAGGGATCCAATGATTGTTAGATGGATAGAGGAGTATCATGCTCAACGAACATTTCAAGTAAAAGTGGAGCATTATCTTTCCAATATCGCTAATGTCTAAAGTGGGGTTCCGCAAAGAGATGTTTTATCTCCACTCCTTTTTAACATCTTCACGTCCCGAATTCCCAACCTCATACACAACACTGGGGCGACATGTGAGATGTATGCTGATGATATGAAAGTTGACAGAGTTTTATCCCAACCGGGTGAAACAAGGGTAGTGTAGGAAGCTATAAATGTCATGATGGACAGGTCTAAGAAATGGCAATTGCCTCTATCCCCGCTCAAGACGGTTTGTATGAAGATAGGTCCGCGATCGGCCATGTCAAATCAAACATAGCCTTCATTTCCCCGCTACTCGCACTTTTCTGTATCAGTATCATAGAAGTGATGCATTTTTTAGAATGATACCTTGATTTTCATGGTTGAATTTTTCGAAAAACAACCGCTTCGCATCTACGATTGTGATAATACGACTGCGAGTAGCGTGGAAATAAAGGGTACATGATTGCTGGAGTAGCTCTTTCGGAAGTCAAAGAGGTAAAAGATCTTGGATTTGCCCATCACGACCGACCCAACTTTGCGAGTTACATGAGGGCCAGTAGCAATCCCCCAAAAGGTGGCAGCTATCGGCTGTCATTGCGTAGTGACTGGGTCAATCACGTCTCGGCTATCAATATGGACGGGCCGGCATAGAAATGTACAGGCGGCGCTCAAGTTAATCACCATTGCAGTCAGCCACCTGGGAGCAGTGAGCGTTCTTTTGTGAGGTGGCTGACTGCAAGAAACGGGTGGTAACTACGTTTACCTCTACGCAGAGGAAAGAGAATAAGCGCGAGGAGCGAAGAGGAGCTGGGTCGATACCGCGGTCATAGGGTCGAGCACGTCCAATGGTGATGACTTTTTTGAGGCAAGTGCGCTCCAAGAAAGGGCAGTGCAGCGCTTTCAAACCGACCAGTCCGCTGTCCACTTATCACCCCAGCACAGCACGGCGGCCTATCTCGTTGCTTAGGTGGGCAAGGAAAAGTTGGACCCGCCGGCTGGCGGCCATCCAGCTCCGCTGCCAGCTGATAGGAATGACAGGCGAAACGTTCGAAGGTTTCATTGATGTTCAAATGATTTTTGGCGAAGATTAGTGGGAGATTAGCGTCAAATTGTGCGTAGCTGTCATGAATACGTCTCGTTTATAGATTTCACGTGCTTTAGTCCTATGCCAAGCTCAACTTCCAATTCCTAAAAGTTGCTGTGGCCATATTCAACCATTTTCAGATTTTTTTTCCAATAATCGCTCACCACAAATGAAATCAGATTTTTTAGAAAGCCATCTAAGAAAAATGGCTGAAAAACGGTTTCGTTTTTCAGAAAATGCATGAAACTTACGTGATCAAGGAAGAGCATCTGGGCTTCCTGCGATTTTCGCGCGGGATTCTCACTATTTCTCTTGTAGGGCTTGTAATTGATTTCCTCTGCTCCATTTGCGCTCAATATTCGACCATCCTAGAATTCACTATATTCTTCATATTTGTGCAATATTTGTATTCGAAAAATGAAACGTTAACATGACTTTCCAAACACAGTTTGCAAACGTTCATGGAGGGAAAAAATGAGAAAAACAAATCGCTCGGATATTTGAATTTATTTTGATGTATATTTAAATTTATATTTCAATTTTAATGTTTGGAATAAATATGTGTCATGCATACTTTCCATTGTTAGCTTTGAATCGTTCAACGAGATCATTAGAAGGACTCTGAGAAAGGGCGGTTGTTATGAATACCTAATAATTTCAGGGAAATATACCTAATAGTCGGAGAAAATCAGGTGAACTCAGAAGATTAATGGGTGAAGTTGTGACGGAATCAAAGTTCTAAGCAGGGGAAAGTGTATTAAGCTGAAAGGTATTTCATAATCAGCACTAGCTCAGAAAAGGGACAATTAAGGGTCACATAAATCCAAGGAAATTCAGTACGGTGGGGGAATTCGGTGAACGTGTGGAAATCGTTGGATTCTTCCTTGAAAAATCGATTAGCTCAAATGGGTGCGATAATCGATCAGCGAAGCGTCTGAACCACGTTGATGTATCAATTTTCGCAACTGTGTTGCTAGAATCGGTTTATAGAAAGCGCCCGGGGCGCAACCATGTACGCTGTATGATACGCTGTGACGTCATCAGCCGACAGTTGTGCTCAGGGCGCTGCAGAAATCAATCTCGCCGGTAGCACCCGGAGCGCAACGCATGCGGCCTGGATCGCAACATATGTGGCCCGGAAATTCCCAAATTTGTCACCCTGAGCGCAACATGTACGCGGCTCGGGGTGCATTCGGGGTGGGCTTAGGGCCTGCTATCGTCTGAGTACGGTGCAAGAGCGTGCGATTACGCAGAATGGATGGTTGTGTTGTAGTTGTTGTTGTTGTTGTTGTTGTTGTTGTTGTTGTTGTTGTTGTTGTTGTTGTTGTTGTTGTTGTTGTTGTTGTTGTTGTTGTTGTTGTTGTTGTTGTTGCCCATCTTAGACCATACACACCGATCCTGGATCCAACTTCAGGCACGTAGTCGACATAGCCGAAGCAGATGACTGGGATCCTCTTCTTTGGAGGATCCCGGATTGGGGCGCTATTCAACCCTCTTTTTTCTTTTTTTTTGTTTTACTATAGTTTTTTTTGTTTTTCTTTCATTCTTATATGATCAGAGTGACAATCATTGAATGATCAAAGTGACAGGAAATTAGCTACTTCCACGGGCTTGAGCCAGATTCCATTGTGAGGTGCGTTGGCTTTTCAGAGAATGAGAACATGTGAGGTACTGTGTGTTCCACCAGCCTGCATTCCGGGCAAAGTGGATTATCAGCTACTCCTATCTTATGAAGGTACATACCACTGCGATTTTGAGCAGAAAGCACTTCGGAGCTGAGATAACGCTACTCGACTGGCTCTTGACAACGTCTCCTCCTCCTTAGCTATCCTCGGCGGCGGTCCGCTTAGCAAGGGAGAGTTCATAGTATCCAAGAACTCTTTTACGAACTCCTTGGGAACTTCTTTGCAAAAGCTCTCTGTAGATCCTTGTCTTACCGACATTGGCTTGACACTTCTGACATGCTTCCCGATCTGTCTAGACGGTTCCGGCTTCTTCATCAAGTCGTGCGATGTGTGTTCTGGGTCGATTGTCGCAACCGCACAATATTGAAGAGTCAGCATTTATTATGGGCTTAAACTGGCATGATTCCTCTCTCATTACTCAACTGGGTTGTGCATGCCATTGCCAGGCTTCCCATCGCGGTCCTCAGGGCTGTGTTCTTACAAGCTTGTAACCGATCCCAGTGAGAGCGGACTCCAGGCTGAGCTGCGTAGGACATCACGGATTTTCCGATTGCACAGTAGGTTAGTGTGAGCAGCTCTTTGCTCTGTGCCCAACTCCCCCCCTTCCTGCCAAGGCCCCCTTTAGGCGTCTCCCTACGAACATCCTCCGCACGAAGTCGTCCCGTCATCATGGAATCGAAATGATAGCCAAAAATAGTAGAATTTCTTTCGTGCGTAATTTGTGTTCCATTTATAAAATCTGGGAGGCATATTCGAGGATTTTTGAGTTCGGAAGGACGACGGCATTGTAGACTCGTAATCAAAAACTCATATGTACTCGAGCACTCAGACACTCTTAATATGTTCAGATCAATCGAATGGTGAAGAAGCAGCTAGCCAACATTACAGGCAGAATAGACACAGGTGCAGTTGGGCTGCCGAGCAATAATTCTAGAATTTCGTCATGTCTTTGGACGAATGGATACATTCCATCAGGCTCAATGCTCTTTGTGGTTTTAAGAAAATGTTTCTTCTTAGACGTGGTTGGATTAGTAGAAAACTTCCGTTTAGACGTAATTGGTTTAGTAGGCGTTGGCTCAGTAGACAAAGTTGTCTTATGAGAAGTGATCGAAGGTTTCGTGCCTATTAGGGTAGTCTCCGCAGGCAGAGTGGTACTAGCAGCAGCAGCCGTCAAGGATTTCCCTCTCGTTGCAATTGTTAAAGTAGTCCGGAAAAGATAGGCAGGATTAGTCGACCTCGCATGCTCTTTAGTGACGTTAACTGCCGTAGTATACGTTGAGCTCCAAACGCCTTTAGATGACACCTTAGCTTCCGAAGTTGGAGATGCCGTTATTGCATGCGTAAAGGGAGCACCTTGACCATTGAACTACAGAGCCTTAGGAGAACGATCTCGACCACAACGACTTTATGAAAAGACTCTTCGCACGGAGCAAGTGTCAGTTAGATGTGATGTAAGTAGTCGTAAGTAGACGACTTCTCCTTCCGCGTGCGCTCTTGCCAACGAGTAGGCGCTCCGCCATAAGAGCCAGAATCGATGGTCGTCAATAACTCAGACGTTCGCTGTTGTCCACAGGACACGAATGGGATGTCACCTCACGCAATGCTCCCTGTAGACATCCAAAATGGGGCATGGATCGCCCCTCGAGAACTGCCCATCGCCCACCTTCTTGGTGCCGTAGACAACCTATCCGCGGGAACGCTTTTGCCGTAGACATCCCATCGGAGGAGGGTCTCCATCCCCGATTCCGCGTTCACATCCTATCGACATCCTGTAGACGATATTACCATCCCAGTGAAGCATCAACCGCTTTATGACGTCACCCCTTGAGCTCAGCATACACACTCACAAACATGGTGGAGATAACAGCATAAATAGGACAGCACGGCTCCTACCATGTCGTCTACGACGTATGAAGCGTCAAAAACCCTCCAGGATGACAATATGTGACAATGTTTGAGCAATCTTGCCTTCCACGTCTGTATTTCCTACCCGTTCGAGTACGAGAATTAGAAATGAAACTTGAGAAAACATGTAATAAGATAGAGTTGTAGCACTATCTAATGGGAGCGCACGAGAGAAATAGCTTGATTTGCTTGAAGGTAACATGTCTGCATACAAATTTACTCTCGTCCATTTTTGAGAATGCCGCTCTACTTTGGCTGCCTTTTTGAAATGTTGTTTCTGTCGTGCATTCTCATTTGGTAATGCTATCACTCTAACTTATCACATGTTTTCTCAAAATTCTTTTCTCATTCTCGTACTCGAATGGGTGGGAAAACACTGGCGTGGAAGGCAAGATTGCTCAAAAACTGCCGAGTATATCCTGTTTCCGAGTGTGATTTATTTGCGTTCGTCGCTTGCGTCTGCGTGCGTACGCTGCGTCTCCTTCTCCCCACAATTTCTCGCTGTCTCCACCTTCGCTCCGCACAAGCGCGCGAGAGAACAGAGTAAATCTGGCTCGGAACCAGAGGATATTGTCATCCTGGATGGTTTTTGGCGCTTCAAACGTATTTGGCGACAAGGTAGGGGCCGTGCGGTCTTATTTATGCTGTTATCTCGACCACGTTTGTGAGCGTGTATGCTGCCTTTAAAGGCACAGTCCAACCTCGGGATCAATTTCCCGTTTTTCCGCCTATCTTGGAGAAAATTCAGCGCTGATCACAATGGTGTCTCCAGAATCGTTGAGAACCCACTACGAACGGAGTTACGGCTCCTCAAAAATTTCAATTTTGAATGGCTAGAAGTTCGCGTACGAGTTGTCTCGAGCCTGTATTTTCTCGTTATTCGCAACCATCGTTCTGAAGCAGGCTACAATATATAGCCAGACCGAAAACAAATCGAAGAACATAGGTTTTGAATAAAATCATCCGCGCGTCTCTTACCTATTGAGGTTGGAAACCTGACAGTGGGCGTTACCCAATTTTTCTTTCAAGGGGGCGTGGTCGACTTTTTCCTAGCTTTTTCTCGCTTATTTGAGCGAATTGAGATTTCGCGCTTGGCAGGGTTGCTACAGGCGGCGACCGGACCATAATATCAAATTTTACCTCTGAGGTTGGACTGTGCCTTTAAACAGCGGTATGACTTCTTTCGAAACTTGATGATGAGGCCCGATTTTACTCATTTCAGTTCTAATCTAAGCGGAACAGAGAAATTGGACCCTCTCAATCAAATTTTCTAGAGAAAAACTAACATTGGCGTGGATCCTAATGAGACTTTTCGTTCCTCTTTGGAGGTTGGCACAAACTCGGTGCACCTACGTAATAGCATGTGACAACGAGTTTGCGCCAACCTTCGAGAGTAAAAGCAAGGTCTCATTAGGGCCTATACCGAATGCGGACAACACTCTACTGCTTCCAAATGAACTACTATAAGTTATACAAACCATTTAAATGAAATGTACTTTTCTAGAGTCAGTTTTGGACGTAAAGTCCAAATATGCCCTTTGTAGCTGCCTAGAGTCACCCTGGAAAACGTTAAAGCAGTTTTTTTCTCCGATTTCCGTACCTATTGTACCCTCGAAAAAGCGCGTTAATTCTATGAAAATCCGGAAACAGACCTCATAATCGTGTTCAGGGCTCAAACCGGCCCCCCAAGGCAAAGTTTGGGTGAAAGCGCATTCTCCGAGCTATTTGCCGACTGATGGCGTTCTTGACTTGTATGGATTTTCGGTTCAGCGTTCAATTATATCAATTACGGGGTACAGAAAGCGTTGAAAATTTTTTTCTCCAGATTTGACTTGAAATATAACCTGGGGGTGATTTGTGGTGCTGATCACGAATCTGAGGTTTAGCTGTGGTTTTTCCTAATTTCGACTAAATTTGTTCAAAGCTTTCCACCGGCAGCAAAATTTGACGGCAAAATCGACTTTCGACTATTTCTGGAATGTGACGCAAAATGTGGCTCAAATCGTTCTTCTGGGGTTTATTTGAAGTGCTCAACACGAATCTGATGTCAGTTTATGAATTTTTGAAAGCTTACGATAGATTACGTTGGGTATACGGTATAGTTGTACACGAACGAAATTTTTGAAAAAAATTTAGATAATTTTTTTGTTCGTTCGAAAATTCGTCGAACGTAATTTTTCAAATTCCGTTCGTTCAAAATTTCGTCGAACGATTATTTTTCAAATTGCATTCGTTCGAAATTTTTTCGAAATTGTACAG
The DNA here is from genome assembly GCA_029168955.1 of Aplectana chamaeleonis. Classification (NCBI taxonomy): domain Eukaryota; kingdom Metazoa; phylum Nematoda; class Chromadorea; order Rhabditida; family Cosmocercidae; genus Aplectana; species Aplectana chamaeleonis. Next base: position 353,929 of record JAPDOI010000201.1, read on the forward strand.
CTATACGGTAGTTCGATCAATGTCACAGATTTGTCTCAAAGTTTCTATGTGGGGGTTTTTTGGGGTGCTGAATACGAATTCTATGTCCATTTGTCTGTATTCAAACTTTTAAGTTCTGCCTCCCGAATAACATGTGACCTACCGTAACCTACAGTAAACCTATGAATTCCGACAAGCGAACCCCAGATTAGTTTTCAGCAGCACATGTTTATTGCAGTATACGGAGAAAAAAAAACACCTCAAAAATTCCATGGTGGAGACAACATGGATGGGAATCAGGGTAAATGAACACCCCCGAATGATCAGAGATTCCTGACAAACAACTAAAAATGACGCAAATGACACACATAAAGGGATGGAAAAAATCAAAATCTGCCTACGAGGCAGTTGCTGAAAACTCCGTAAACCAAGGAAACCTTCGGGTCCATCATGGGGACCTCCGCGAGGTGCATCTCTCGGCATGCCACCAACGCCCCTTCCGCGGGAAGACGTTATCGAAAAACGAATCACAGATCTCTTATAATTGAAAAAAAGAGAAGAATTACCACAGAAGTCTACAGCATCATCAAAAAATAAAACGAAATGCAAATCTCATATAACCGAAAATGAGAACTTGGACGGCACGATCTTCGTGATATATCGATTGATGGACGCTGCCAGCGAATGTTCTGTAGAACAGCCCATCGACCTGCGCAGCCGTAGACATTCCAAATTGACGTCCTGTGAACAACAACTCGGTCTGCATCGATTTGAGGCACTCGGCGGGATTGCCGGTCGATGGGCTGTTTAACAGCCCGTCGCCCCCTGCTCAACAGCACACCGGGACGACCCCGCGTAGAGCTGCCTGTTCGCCAGCGGTGACTCGTTCTGAACGGATCGACGTCCTGTAGACAACAGCGAACGTCTGAGAACACACGATTTTCCAGCCGCTGACGTCCGCTCACACTTATTATCGCGCGCTCACGCCCGCCGTCGCTGGCTGCCGCTCACCCACGCTCATTTCGGGAAAGAATCCGCAAGTCTTAAGCCCGTTACCCTGTCCCTAAAAGATTTAGCCTCGAGCCTACTTCGAAACAAATGCCCTCACATCTCATATGTAGTTCGAACACGGCTGTCATAAACCGTAGTAAATGAACAGCCAAGGATTCGACTTGATTGATCAAAAGATCAATCGTCATTGATGGAATTAATACGAAGAAGGAGGTGTTTTCTTGTCTCTCTCTGTGTTTCGGACACCTATCAGCGCTAAGGAGCGTTGAGAAGCGCGGAACAGCGAGAGTGCGCGTTCCCGCCACGTATGGACGGAGCCTCAAACCACTGCTGATGATTGCAGGTCAACTCGCGCAAAACGTGACGATGACCCAGCAATTTTTATGTGGGTGACAATAAGTGGGCCCCCGACTGAGAGAAACCTAAACTCAGGAGCCTTCACTGAAGTAGCTTGTTAGTATTAAGTACATTGCGTGAGGTCTACAACCCACTTATTTCTATGTTGAAAGGGAACTCGTTCAACCTGTGTCTGCAGTGAGTATCCCTTCTTTAGAAAGAAACATGTTTTTTAATAATGCATGTAACACACTTGTTCGACATCATCTGATTCATATAGATGATCATACCGCTCGTAGGATTTGGTCAGAAACATACAGTAGCGGACAAAAGTATCGGAACACTCTTCCGAACAGTTCAGTCTTCCGCGTGTATGTCCACAAAGGTTTTGGTCATATGATTGCGTTTTTTCGGAACAATCCTTTTTGAGATGCAAACTCTGTGTACTCTCTTGATATTTAATGGACTCCAAAAATGAAATGTAGAGACGAAGTTGGCAAGCTGTCGACGAAAACGGGCATCAGTGCAAAAGGTAGCATTTTCTTGGTTTCTTTAAGAAAAAGTTGCTCGAAGTGAACGCAATGCTGCATAAATAATCCCCTTCTAAACTTTGTTGAACCAAAATCAACTTCAAAAAAGTATTAGACTCCTAGCGAGATGCTGGTCGATAGTTCTTAGGGTAATACAGTTCGGTCGGTTGGCGAGTGCACATTGCCGCCGGTAGGCGCCGGCGACCACTGGTCGCCGGCGGTTTCGAGCGTCTTTTTTTGCAAATACCGTTTCCGGCGAAAAGTTGATACTCTTACCAAAATTGGAATTCACTATTTATTCTCATGATCATTAACACTAATGGATAAGAGAAGATAAGTTTCGAAAACAAAACTTCAAGTGTCTTTTTTTCAGATTCTTCATTTTCATCAGACTTTGGCCAGCAGAAAATCTTTTCTTATGCAATTAATTCTGATTTTTCATCACTATATGAATGCAGATTCAAGGAACTGCTACGTGCCTTCATTAGAGGACACCTAACGAAGAAGTCAGTGAGATATAATCGAATACATCGAATAGCGATTCCTACGGGATTTGACTTTCAGCAAAGACTTATGCTATCATATTCCAAGAAAGAAACGACATTCGAGTGCTACTTGTGCTCATATCAGTTCCAGGTTTTCCCAACAATTTTTCAGAGTGGGATGCTCTATCGTCTTGAAAAAAATTACGAATACGAAAAGTTGCTTGGTGATGTGCCATTTTCATCCTCCTAGAAAGTGAGAAATCGATTTTCAACGTAAGCAAACTTTACATAAATAGAGTCCATTTGGATATTTGCTCATGTTCGAGTCTTAAACCGAGAGCATAACTACGGCCAAGTCGCTGGCACTGTTTGTCACCAAAGGCAACACTGGCCAGAGACACTTCTGCGTCTCGATGTTGAGACCATTTACCCAATTACTAGAACTTGTATGTATCCAGCTAAAATGATTTCTCTTCTTAGCATCAATTTAAAGTGGTAGGCAGCATCGGGTTTCCAAAATTTCAAAGATGATTTTTAAGAAGTTCTAGACCCGATGAGGTCCCATTTTCTGTCCCGTGTTATGTTGGAAATTCGAAAATTGCATTAGCAGCCGTAACGAAAAATAGAAATTTCTTGGGCCATTCACTCATTTCTGAGTTTTTAGATGAGGTTATAATCGAACCAGGGTGGGGCTCTACCCGACGAAAGGTAACCCAAGCCGTCGACATTTCTCATCTCCTGTGTTGGTGCACTTTCCTCGATAACTAGAACCCACTCATTCTAACAGTGAGCAATAATATTTTCGGAACACCCAACCTCAGAGTACAAAAAGAAATTTGGAAGTTGTATCGCAATTTTAAAAAATTTAAAAATTTCGAGTTTTTTAGCAGATTTCCTCGAATTGGCGTCCCGTTTCTTCTCTTTCTAGCAAAGCTGTGAAAACCAGCTAACATTGACTGTGCAGAGGACGTTTCTTAGACAGATATTCCAATTTTTGAAAGAGCTGAAGAATTTTTCGTTTGTTTTATGTTAGTCAAAACATGACTCTTCGGCCAAAAACAACATTCTTGTTACTTCTCACATCTCCGGTCGGGCTCATATGTGCTATAGAATCGAGAAATAGTCGCCAATTTAGTATACACCCATACGTCGACACTTCAAACGGGAAAGGGATTAAATACGGTGGGTCAGATATTTGAGCATTTTTGGGCTCAAGAGAAATTGAGAGCGCCCGATGAGGCGCTCTGGCGTGAGCGGGGCAAGTGGGGCGGGCCTGGCCCCACCCCTCGTCGCGGACGAGATTGTCTCTAGACTGGCTCCTTCTCCTTTGTATTTTCCACGTTATTCAGCAGTATTCCATTAAACTCCAAAGTACTAGACGCTGCTCAACAGGTCTGTTTCCTTCCCATGACTGTCCTGTAGAAGAAACGCTTATCCCAAATGCATCGGTTTGCTAAATGCTGAATAACGTGGAAAATACAAAGGAGAAGGAGCCAGTCTAGAGACAATCTCGTCCGCGACGAGGGGTGGGGCCAGGCCCGCCCCACTTGCCCCCCCCCCACGCCAGTGCGCCTCATCGGGCGCTCTCAATTTCTCTTGAGCCCAAAAATGCTCAAATATCTGACCCACCGTATTCAATCCATTTCCCGTTTAAAGTCTCGATGTATGGGTGTATACTAAATTGGCGATTATTTCTCGATTCTATAGCACATATGAGCCCGACTGGAGATGTGAGAAGTAACAAGAATGTTGTTTTTGGCCAAAGAGTCATGTTTTGACTAACATAAAACAAACGAAAAATTCTTCAGCTCTTTCAAGAATTGGAATATCCGTCAACGAAACGTCCTCTGCACAGTCAATGTTAGCTGGTTTTCACAGCTTTCCTAGAAAGAGAAGAAACGGGACGCCAATTCGAGGAAATCTAGTTATCGAGGAAATTGCACCAACACAAAAGATGAGAAATGTCGACGGCATGGGTTACCTTTTGTCGGGTAGAGCCCCATCCTGGTTCGATTATAACCTCATCTAAAAACTCAGAAATGAGTGAATGGCCCAAGAAATTTCTTTTTTTCGTTACGGCTGCTAATGCAATTTTAAAATTTCCAACATTACACGGGACAGAAAATGGGACCTCGTCGGGTCTAGAACTTCTTAAAAATCATCTTTAAAATTTTGGAAACCCGATGCTGCCTACCACTTCAAATTGATGCTAAGAAGAGAAATCATTTTAGCTGGATACATACAAGTTCTAGTAATTGGGTAAATCGTCTCAACATCGAGGCGCAAAAGTGTCTCTGACCAGTGTTGCCTTTGGTGACAAACAGTGCCAGCGACTTGGCCGTAGTAATGCTCTCGGTTAAAGACTCGAACATGAGCAAATATTCAAATGGACTCTATTTATGTAAAGTTTGCTTACGTTGAAAATCGATTTCTTACTTTCTAGGAGGATGAAAATGGCACATCACCAAGCAACTTTTCGTATTCGTAATTTTTTTTTCAAGACGATAGAAAATCCCACTCTGAAAAATTGTTGGGAAAACCTGAAACTGATATTAGCACAAGTAGCACTCGAATGTCGTTTCTTTCTTGGAATATGATAGCATAAGTCTTTGCTGAAAAGTCAAATCCCGTAGGAATCGCTATTCGATGTATTCGATTACATATATCTCACTGACTTCTTCGTTAGGTGTTCTCTAATGAAGGCACGTAGCAGTGCCTTGAATCTACATTCATATAAGGATGAAAAATCAGAATTAATTGCATAAGAAAAGATTTTCTGCTGGCCAAAGTCTGATGAAAATGGAGAATCTGAAAAAAAAACACTTGAAAAAATTGCCGCCGATGTAAAAACACATTGCCGCCGGCGCCCACCGGCGGCAATGTGCACTCGCCAACCGACCGAACTGTAGATTCTCGTCCACGATACAAAAGAATAGACAGGAATGATTGAAACCCATGGGTTGTGGTGTTCCGATACTTTTGGCCGTTACTGTAGCTTCGTTGGGTGGAGACGGGTACTCAGAAGTTTTCGATAAAATTACGAGCAGATTAATATGCTAAAATCATGTTTCGACGTGCCTTATGAGCGTGCAGAAACTTGAAGTTTAGTTTTCGTTAGTTACAAATAGTGCTATTCGGCAGGCAACCTAGTATACTTCGGTAGCGTGACAAATTTGTGCAGGAACAACTAACCGAAAGGCTTCCGCAACCTTTCCTTTTTTGATCAGTTTCATCATTTTTCACCCATCACTTTGCTCGTGCGTTTCACGTCCTTTCCCAAAGCTTTTTTTCGACTGTTTATCAAATTTCCTGTTGAAACCTGTTATTGTTTCCCCCTTATACTGGAATTATATAGTGTGGGACTCAGTTGCTCAGTGAAGGGATGGTGTATTTTAAAGCCTACGTACTGGAATTGAAGAGGCAACGAAACCAGCAAAAAAAGCTACTCGTTCACTTTAAAGTGATCGCTTGATGTCAGGCTCAAGTAGAAAATATAACTCGTGGTGCCCCAGTAATAGAATCAGATTTTGTAAATTGTGCTATTTTAAAGATTGAGCAACTCATTTGGTTGATTAAATGCGATAAAATTCAATACATTATACAACTTCAATGGTACCCAAATTACCTACTCTGTAGCCAGTTTCATCCTTCACTACCATATTCACGCCCTGCGACGCATTCGATGCCCTACTTCATCCCTGCTCTTCCCCGCTTGCCTTCAGGGTGAACGGCAGCGAAGGTGAGAGAGGGAGAGTGCACGACAACAAGACGCTCGCCGCCGCCATCTCGTTCTGTGACGTCATCGTGCTCTCTCGGGTGCGCTAGGGTGTGAGCTCTCCCGCAACCGATTGTAGTCGGTTTTAAGCCGATTTCTCGTTATTATGCGAGAGTCGTCAGGTTTTCTCTGCCTCTCACACGAATCTGTGATGCCTCATCATTTTCGCTTAGATTACGGTAAGGTCGGCGTGGATCCGGAAGTGACCGCGTTCACTGTTGAAGGTTGGCGCAAACTCGGTGTCATATGCTATAACATAGGTGCACCGAATTTGCGCCAACCTCCAATGGGGAACGCAAAGTCTCTTCGGGATCCACGCCGACAATATGTTACGGGGGTATACTGTGCAGCGGTCGCATGGCTCCATTAGACAGCTCACACACGAACGCAAACGTCTCACAGGGAACGAAATTCTCATGCCGTAAAATAGCGTTTAGGTGTGTCGATTGCGTCCAACACAACTCATTCTACGACATCATGGAAAAAATTTACAACAATGTTCTTTTAAATTGCCTGTACACACCGAAACTCAGCCTTAATTGGAGATGCTTTGTCATTTTAATCTCATTATACCTACATTATCATGTAACCTAATTTTTCTTTTAAAATAAAACAAGGAAGTCTAGGAATGAATTCCCCGAGGTAGCAAAAACTTCCATGATGTCGTAGAATGAGTGTTGTTGGACGCAGTCGATACATCAAAACACGCTATTTAACGGCATGAGAATCTAGTTCCCTGTCCGACGTTAACGTTTTAGTACAGCTCACGCCGTTGGAAGCGTCAAAGACTAGTCAAAACTACCTAATTTGAGCAACATAGACTCAAAAAATTTCGTAGACTCCGCCCATGTGCGTCGCAGGCTTCACCCCCAAATACAAACTCGTCCAGATTGATTGTTCGAATGTGGTCACTTTTCCTAGTTTTTAAAGCTTCCAACGAGTTGATCGTTCTAGGGCAAGCTGTAAGAGGCTATTCGGCTTAGCTACCTCAACCGTTTTGTCACTAATAGTTGCTCTTTCAACCGCGCGCGGTAAAACTCGTCCTTTTTTACCCGATAACAAAAACAACCTTCAATCCTTCATTTGCATACAGTTATCGTTGGTTTTTTCGTTAGCTCCGCATACTACTACTAGTGCAGGCCGCAAAAAGTCTGTAAGCTTCGATATCTCAACCATTTTGCCGCTAGTCTCGCTATTTCGACCGAGTGGGCGCGCTGCGGCCTAACTCGTCCACTTCCACTTCACAACCAAAAAACTAGTCATTTCCCTATCTGTATCCAGTTTTCGCCGCGTTTTCTGTTAATTTCTTATGCAAAAAGCTCCGAACCTTTGCTTTACGTCATATGCAACATCGAAACCATTTTTGGGAGCTGCCTGCCTTTAAAGGGATTCAGCGAGAAGAGCATCATGTCCTCATTTGAAATTTTGTTGAGAAGGGGAAGAACCCTGATCGCAAAAACTTGGATCTAACCTGGGGTTTAGCCACCGGAGCCCTGATTTTGATCTTGCTTTCTCTGATCGTGGACGAAACCATCGTAAGAACATTTGGAAGCACAGACCAAACACTGCTGCTAAGAAGCTTGAGCACCGAAATGGGAACATTTTTCCTTCGCTTTCAGCAAACTATGTAGGCAAGGAAAGCATTAGCCTTATGTCAGTTCCGCGTGGCGCAAATTCATCGATAAAACGAAACATTGGAAAACAGTTTTTTGGGTAAAGTTGCTTTGCACTCATTCCAATGAATCTACTTCTTTCTTCTTGTATAGTGAGAAGACCGTCGTACCAGATTCCAAAGAGGGCCTCACACAATTTTCACACGCACTCAACAAAGTATTAGGATTTTTCCGAATACAGAGTCTCGAAAAGATTGTATAAACGGCTGTTCGACTATTCGGAAAAGCTGTAAATTCGAACATTATTCAAATTCGACTGTTCGTAAAAGGTGAATATTCGAATATTATTCGAATTCGTCTATTCGCAAAAAGTCAATATTCGAACTTTATTCGAATTCGATTACTCGAAAAACTACCACTAGTCCCCGCACGCTTCGGAGTTGGGGTTGGAAAGGTGAGCAACCGTCGGCATGGATGCTAATTAGACTTCGCGTTTACTATTAAAGGTTGGCGCAAACTCGGTGCCATATGCTATAATATGTGTGCACCGAGTTTGCGCTAACCTCCTATGGGGAACGCAAAATCTCACTAGGATCCATGCTGATGTTATTCGAGCGAAGCTGAAAACTAGCCATCTCATCCGGTGAGCGCGGTTCCGCTCGTAGCGGTATTCGGTGGCATTTGCAACAGGGATGAGCGGAACAAAAATTTTCAATTTTTTGAAATCTATAATCGGAAATCGGAACAAAATTGAAACTCCGAAAATCGGAAATCGAAACAAGTTTCAAATTTTCGGAAATCGTAGAGCAGAATTGCGAGGCCCAAAATCTGCGGAAATCGGAATTCGGAAAACGGAATAAGGTATACTCGCTGCTCGCAACGAAAAATGTGTCCTTCAACCTTGGATCTAAAAACGTCGCCATCATTCCCCAGCTACACGTCAGCCTTTGCACTAAACCGTTATGAATCACATTCCTGATCCCATGGGGATCCCACCACCATCAGGATGTGGGTGGTTGGGAGTGAACGACTTCAACGACAAACGGGCTTTCTTGGCATTAAGTCGAGCACCTAACGACTAAAAAATTCTAAGAATTTACGTAAGCTATCCAGGATTTCGTTAGAAAATCAATATTGACTATACGCAGCATGTCAATGCAAAGACTAGCGTTGCGGCAATCAATGAACAGTCGCTAACCCTATCCTCAGACAAAAAGGAGATAGACGCTTACGCCAATCCGCCCACTTCCCTTGAAACACGCTATAAGCACGTGTTCGCCCTCCTGACTTGAGAGCGTGCATATTGCGAGGAGAAGGGCGAGATAGCGTCAAGCGCGTTTGAAGTGTGCATTCAAAATGAGGGTCGACGCCAGCCCCGAGCATTTGCATTCGAAAGGACTCCTCGAATATGACTCAGATCTCGGCAATGTCGTTGGTTCAATTACCCAGGTTTGATGTACTTGACCCGCCCAGCCGCTGGAGGCCCCAGATGGTGCTCGGCGCACCAGCGCGCGACGCGTCGGGATGCAGAGTGTGTGGGCTTCACGCTCAGTCAAGAAAAGTCAGAGGGGCTAATAGCCCGTGTCATCAGATTTGGCGGCTTTTCAAGAGCGGGTTGTTGTCCGGTTATCGAAGGCAGTGGTCGCGATTAAATATTCTTGTCGTCTTTTTCTCTCTAAACCCTTTTTTGGGTCTTGAGTAGTAAGACCCATAAGAAAAAATCGCGAAAAAGCCACTGGTTTAGGCCAGATGTGAAGTCTGAACTTTCTTGTCTTTTGATGGTGGACGAGCCCACTCCACATTATCGGCATCGATGATCTCTAACATTAAGAACATCTGCTGGCTTGAAATTTAATTTCAATCAATAAACCTTCGGATTTATGTACAGATCTAGTCAAAAACAGTGACTGAAATGCTTTATTTCATTGTTCAACTGTTTTTATTAGGTAAATTTGCATTTATTTCTTGCTCTGAATGTCGATGATTTTTGACTGCTCGGCATGAGACTGCGATCTTTTTTGTCTCCGCTGTGCACGTGTGCACGAACTGGCTCCTTTAGGCTCTAGAAACTCTAATTCTAGCACGTTTTTCACCGCGCTACCTCCATAGTTTTTCAGCTGTTTTTGATCTAATCTGATTTTTGTAGTTTTTTTTTTCGATAACTTTTTTCATCGTGACCACTACTGCCTTTAAAGGCAGCATACACGCTCGTAAACGTGGTTGGGATAACAATGTGAATCGAACCGTATGGCTCACAACATAACGCCTACGCATTTTGAAGTGTCAAAAACGACCCACAATGCCGCTACATGAGTTAGGAGTTGGCCCCGCCCTGTATTTTCACGCCCCCTGAATTTATCCTTTTCCTCCAACACAGGGTTGCTGGGTCATCTTCGAAGTCAGTGACGTGCGTGGTTCACTTGTTAGGCAATCTACCAACAGTACCTACGAAAAATATGACCCACCAACCTTGCGTTGCAGGAAAAGGGCAAAGACAGGGGCGTGAAAATACAGGGCGAGGCCAACTTCTAACTCATGTAGCGGCATTGTGGGTCTTTTTGACACTTCGAATTGCGTAGGCGTTGTAATCTGAGCCATACCATTCTATTTTCGTAGTTATCTCAATCACGTTTACGAGCGTGTATGCTGCCTCAAAAGGCACAGAACACCCAACAAATTATTTTTCAGATTGCATGCTTTTTTGGAGAGGGTCACACGCTGATCACAGTGTTATCTCTGAAATCGTCCAAGACCCCCTATGAACAAAGTTATGGCTCCTCAAAGATGCCTATATTTTAAGGGTGAAACATTGGTGGACGAGTTGTCTCAGGTCTGTATTTCTCTTAATTCGTAATCGCTGTGCGAGTGCAAGCTAGGATAAGGAGACAGCCCGGCAATGAAGTGAAGAACGGAGTCTCGTTGAAATTCATCCATCCATCAAGCCACTATCGCGTTCGAAAATCTGGGGGGGAGGTCGGGCCTGTGGTGGTGAGCGAAGGAGGTCGGGCCTGTGGTGGTCGCCTATATCTCGCTTATACGGAGGAATTGATATCTCGCATCTGGCACGTTTCATATTGAAGAGGTCTACTACAGAATCAAATGATATTCTCAAAATTCATGTCTGAGGGTGCACTGTGCCTTAAAGTAGCTGCTCGACCGCCACAGTCACTACTACGGGCGATAGAATTTCGAAATTTGAGCTCCACGGCCTCTATCTCGACGACGACGCACGCCTTCCAGCTGGGCGTTGAGCGATATCCTGTGTGAGTCGGTATATAAGAGATCGAAGTGTCTACAGGTTGCCTGCACTGCATCCACATCCGGTTAAGTGAAGCATACACTACATAGGACGTTTTGCGAGGTCCGCAATGAACTCTATAATGTCGAGCACTGCTGAAGCAGAACAAATCTAAAAATTCTAAATTTTCTAGATTTTTCTCGATAAAGACTTTTCGTGCCAGAGTCACAAAAACCGAAAAAACGCGCACCCCCGGGATAGTGGGCTCTTATTGAACCCGTGACTTACGTGTAAATCTAAGATTTAAACTTTGTTCTCTATCGAATACGTATATGAAATTTTACTAACACATGAAGCTATTCCTATGAGAGTTTTGGCCGAGAACTAGCCGCGAAATAGCAGTGAAATGCCTGCTCGCTGCGTAATAGCCGAGAAATCGCTCACCAGGAACCGCTACGGAGCCTGGTGGGCTATTACTCGGCTATATCTCGGCCGAAACTCTCACGGTCATGCCTCCTTCTATTTCACTTTTGAAGGCTTTTTTCGACCCTAGCAGTGTCTGTTGTCAAAGTCTGGATTTCTATGGACTAGCGATTAACGACTAACGATTGGAGAGGGCTTTGGCTCGTTAAACGACTTACGAACCACAAAGTTCCAATAACGCATATTCCTGAATCCCATGGAAATTGAAGTGCTTTAACAGGTCTTGACAGGAATTGGCGAGTCTCAGCTCGTCAGATTCTGCCAGTGGGTGCAAGTTAGGATTATTTCCGCATTTTGATATGATTTCCGCACCCATTTTTCGGAAATCGGAAAGCGGAATTACTAGGCCTAAAAACCTGCGGAAATCGGAATCCGGAAAACGGAAATAGGAATTCCGCTCATCCCTGATTTGCAACCGCGGTTGCTCTCCGTGGGCTAGTCTAGTTGATTAACACGTGCTTTATTTGTAGATGCTTAGTTTTGGTAAACCAGACTATTGCTTTGCCGTTTCGGTGGTCAGACCTCGGTAGGGAACTACCCCGACACGGGCCACTACAGGGACGCAATATTCGCCAACGCCTGCGGTGAGGGACCGCCCTCACTGCTCAGAGCTGCGAAAACTGGCCACTCCCTTACCTTCCTAACTGTTAGAAGCTTCCCTCCTTCAGTAGTCGAAAGTTATCCTCTATCCTGTGTAGGATGCTTTGTAGGAAGACCAGATGTCAAAATCTTGAGTAGGCATCTCGAATGATAACTAAGTTAGGCCCAGGTTATAATTGGGGCAAAAAACAACTGTATCCCACTGTGACCCACCGTGACCTGCCGCAACCCATATGAACAAGGCCGCGTGAGTTCGAGAAAAACACCCGTGTGGCCGACGCGGTCGATATGTATGCAATACTCGGATGACGGGGGGTGGGGTAGGGGTGGTACCTCGATTTCTCCACTACATATACGCTTCACTATTTGTCTGAACAAGTGCAGTCCTGCAGGTCACGCAACCAATTGTCATGCTTTCCAGTGGGTTCCAATCGGCCACACCGGGTGTTTTTCTCAACCTCACTCGACCATGTTTTTCATACGTATCGAACGGACCTTGGACTGAAGATCTTTTACACTGGCTGTGCGTGTGATTTACGCTTTACAAATGACTGTTACTAATAATCATAAAAGACGTGTGTGCTCATACAAAACGCTAGTAAAAAAATTGCCTCGTGTTATTGCACTAGCTGTTTCTCGTTTGTCGCGTTATTATTGACTAACGCTATTTCTCAAACGCTGATTGACGCAATCGACGACCTTCCAATCATCATTTATTCGGAACTACTACGGGGTCGCAAGCAAGTTTTAGTCTTAGAGGATATCTATGAGTTATCAGAGGGTCACGGAGTAGCGATTAGGCCACGGCGAACAAAACGCTGGTAAGCGTCGACGCAACGCGCTGCAATCTCTGCAGTCCAACTCGGCGTGCTTATGGTAACAATATGGTGCTGATGAAAAAGAAGCGTAACAGGCTCGTACTTCCTCTGCGCAAGAAGTGGTACTGATTATCACGGCACACGCTTTTCATGAAGTACTACTCGTTTTCCGTGACGCGGTGGAAGCTTCTTATGAAACTTTACTCCCTCTTCACAATGGTACGCGTACCACTAACCTGGAACCCCGCCAACATTTCACTACGCGGATCACAAAGGATACTAGCTGAGGCTTTTGAAAGCGTAAATAGTACAGCCAAGAGTGAAATCGCAAGCTCGATCCGTGATTGCAGAGTAGCATGTTACGGTTGGGCTAGCCCTACTCGTACCGCAGCCGCCCCGAGAGCAACCGGACGGGAGCCGAAGCTCATATTGCGACCGGACAAGAACCTCGGTTGTATTTCGACCCTAGGTTGCCGTCTGGGCGGTGACGTCATAGATTTAAGGAGCCAGTTACGTTCCCAGAAATGGTTTGTCTGAGTAGATAGTATACTTCGGCAACTCGACAAAAATTTCGAATAATCGAGTTTTCGACTAACTCGATTTTTCAGAATTTCGAATAATCGAGTTTTCGACTAACTTGATTTTTCAAAATTTCGAATAATCGAGTTTTCGACTAATTCGATTTTTAAAAATTTCGAATAATCGAGTTTTCGACTAATTCGATTTTTCAAAATTTTGGACAATCGAGTAGTCGAATGACTCGATGTCGACTGTTTCAGTCGATACCAAGACTCGATGACTCGACTCGACATATGTATAGTAGATAGCAATGCTTGATTGCGGTATCGAACATCTCAAATCAGAGAACTTTTCAATTCTTGTAAATTTGTTTCATTTTTACACATTACGGCTCAACTTCGTGTCAACTGCGGGATCACAGAATGCCCAATCTGTGGATAGCGAGCGCTAATGCGCCCAATGAAACCACCGAAGACAATTCGAAGGATGTGTTTCATGAGGAACTCAATACGTGGCTGGCCAGTATACTTCGGCGACTCGACGAAAATTTCGAATAATCGAGTTTTCGACTAACTCGATTTCTCAGAATTTCGAATAATCGAGTTTTCGACTAACTTGATTTTTCAGAATTTCGAATAATCGAGTTTTCGACTAACTCGATTTTTCAAAATTTCGAATAATCGAGTTTTCGACTAATTCGATTTTTCAAAATTTCGAATAATCGAGTTTTCGACTAACTCGATTTTTCAAAATTTCGAATAATCGAGTTTTCGACTAATTCGATTTTTTAAAATTTCGAATAATCGAGTTTTCGACTAATTCGATTTTTCAAAATTTCGAATAATCGAGTAGTCGAATTGGCTCGATTTTTCGAATAATCGAATGATCAAGTTTTCGGTTAACTCATTTTTTGCAAATTTCGCAAAATTGAATTTCTAAAACACCTTATTTCGACTGTTTTACTCGAATCACTTTTCTTTTCTTTTTTCAAACCAGGAGCGTACCGCGATTCTGTCAGCCTCACCCCTTATCGTACTGCGTCCTATCACCCTTGCCGTCTCGGTGTTTTACCCGAACGAGTGTTGCCTAGCAGATTAGCCCAAAGCTATAAGGTAGTTGCCCGTGTCCTATTTCGCGCCGCTTCACAAATCTGCACAGCATGAGAGCGCTGGACCGGGGGGAACGAACACGGTAGCATCATGGTACGTACACAGGAATGGCCACGGGTGGGTCGATCGGGTAACTTTCGCGGGACGTGGGCGGATCGCGGGACAAGGGGAAGACGAGCGCCGCACAATCGCGGATCGCGGTACCGGCGCGAAAGATTTTCTCACAAGGGAGTTCTGGCCATTCCGGTTGAAGTGTACTTTTCCAAAACCGTTTTTGACGTAGAATCCAAGTTCGCTTTTTGAAGTTGCCTAAAACCACTCTGTAAAAAGTTATAAGCGTTTTTCGCCAGAGTTCCGCACCTCTTGTACGTTCCGAAACGCGCCTTAGCCTTTGGAAGATCTGGAATCGGACCTCATAATAGGTGCTCAGCGCCCAAAACAACCCCATGTTCGAAGTTCAAGTGAGAGCATATTTTTCGATTTTTGCACAGAGATTTTTGCACCCTTTCCACTTTGACGGATTTTGCGCTGAGCTTTTATTTATATCATATAGAGGGCTCTGGAAGCATTTATAAAAGTGCTCCAGATTTCACCTGAAATCCTCCCCAGGTCGGTTATTTGGGGCGAATCTGGGGTTTACTTGTTTACGACTGTCTCCGACTCGGAAGTCTACGCCTTGCTTCGTTCAAAGCTTCGCAGCATGTAAAAACTTCAAGGGCAGAACGCGACTTCTGAGATTTGCGGATTTCTACAATAGATGTGGTTCATATTGTTTTTCGAAGGGTGCTTTGGAGTGTTTAACACGAAGCTAAGGTCCAGTTGACGATTTCTGACAGATTACGGCGGGTATACGGCAATTTAGTCAGACTTTCGCGGAACGGAGGCGAGTCGAGTCAGCATTTGTTCCTGGGGGTTATTCGGGGGCTGAATACGACTTTGATAATCATTTATCTGTTTTCGAATTATTAAGGTGAATTTTCCCTCCTCAATAGCATGACACATACCGCAACCTATAGTATACCTCAGAATTTTGAAAACGGACCCCAGGGCCCGTAGCAAACCCCCCTGATGTTGCGAACTCAGCGCTGCCTCCGCGCCATCAGCATGTGGCTCACGTCCAGGCAGCCAAACGTGAGCGCCTTCCTATCTTAATGCATGATAGTGACAGCGGAGGCAGCCATTTTCCCGTGGTATGTGAGCCACCTATGGACGTGAGGTAGGCGCTGAGGTCCATGTTGGCGGCGCGATGTGCGAGAGAGTGAGCGAAACAGCGCGCACAGCCACGAGAGGCACCAGCTGCGATCTCGGTCATGGGTGGGGTATGACCGAGATGGTGACGGCGCGGAAAAGATAATACGCTCCAGTGACAAACACTATCCAGATTTGACCACCTCTATTGAGATTTAAGGGCAGATCCAATTAATGCAATGATTGCGTGAAGCCTTCATACAAGGACAGCCATTTTGGTTCTCGGCAGCTCTTCAAATGAGAAAGGTGATAAACTGGAGAATCTTGTGAAACTCTACCGCTAGTATTAGAGGCATAGATCATCGTTGATGTGTGTTCGCTGTCTGCTGCGATGGTCGAAATCAATCGCCTCATCAGCTGAATATTTTTCCCCGAGCCTTTGTATTTTGTATTTCTTCTCTTTTCCGTCCCTCTATTCCCGCCACAGGTTAGTTTTGTTCTGATGAACCATTTCATATTTGTGGGCTCCGTAGTGATTTTGAGGGTTTCATCACTTGCACGTGTTTATAAGGCTTTTTTTCTTGAATTTTGAACTAAAAAAAAAGAAGAAAATTCTGAACGTCCGCTTTTCCCAAGAGATTTGGTTTTTTTAGGTTACCTTCTGTTTTAGCACCACAATGGACGTTTTTGAGGTTTTTTTACGGTGAAAAATACGTGGTGGTTTTCACATCCGACTATTTGCTCCTTTTTTTCTGCATCACTATTCTCCTTTTTGTTACCAGAGGAGTACCATCGATAGCCCCTTATTATTGGTGAGGGTCCGCGTTGGCACTGTGTCTGGTGCACAATTGGAAACGCTCTAATCGCTACAATTCATTTTTCGTTGGCAGGAGATCGCTTCTCTGCATGGTAGATATAGAAGTACATTATTTCCGAAATTAAAGATAAATAATTTGATTTCTTCCATATGTATCTTCGAATGAGTGTGGGATTTAAATGAAGATAAAAGTGTTCCAGTGTCGGATATAGGCACAAGTAGCTGGGAAAAGTGTGTACTTAACTTAGGACCGCACATTTGGTATTTTTAGGACAGAGTGTCAATAAAACCATCAGAATTGGAAGATTTCGCAAATTACAGTGTTCGATTATTCGGAAAGTTCGGGAGATCTAATTTTTAGTTTCAATTATACATACTGTTCTAGGTTCGTGAATTTTCGGGGCCTTTTTCTCGAGTATTCCCATGATTGCAAGAATATTCGTTAAATTTCCCTCGAATCCAATGGAGAACAGGTGTTCTAATTGATTTATTCGCTCAGAAATAGTGGAATTCTGTTCGTCTTAATTCTTTCGTTGGCAAGTTTCCGCCACTCCATATTGTAGTTATTCACAATCATTCAGAAGCTAACATCAAAATTGAGGTAGGCTGTAGATTTTGAAAGTGCACTAGAGGCTTCCAAAAAATTTGTGAAAATCTGGAATCCTAAACGGAAGAATCGGAAATTTTCATTCCCAGTAAGTTGAAATTTAGAACATCCGAAAACGCTCTGAACGCTTATCGGTCTGATTGAATTCGACGAAATTGAACCGAAAAAGTTTTCTGTGAAACACATAAAATTTTGTCCAAATGCAAGAGTAGAAATATATAATTGGAGGCCAGCCACGCATATTTAGTGACCATTGGATAGGAAACGGATAAATGGGATGCGCGCGCTCCAAGCAATTTCATTGAACAATCTGTTTGCGAAGTTTCTCCACATGTCGTAGCTATCAGTGGGCAATGTTTCCCCTGTATTAACTGCGGTCATAGCCCAAAGGACGTATGCGCTGTCATCACGAATACGACCCTGGTTCCACACCGCCCTGCATCAGAGTTTCGCCAAGAAGTGTATGCTAGGAATAGGTCCCTCCAAGTTGGTTGACATAGGTGGCACCTGAGAAACGATGTACCTGAGGTTGGTTGCAATCTTGATGTGGTGACGGCGAGGGGTTTGCTACGGGCCTAGATTCGTGTTCAGCACCTTAGACCACCTCTACATACAAGTGTTGAGCAAAATGCGGAACTTTTTTTCAGAGTCGCCAAGCTTTTTTTGGTCGCCAAGCTTTCGAAAACGCTCAAAATAGTTCTAGAAAACAACATTTCATATGGAATGACCACGCAGACTAAAAGTGGTTCCCTTGTCACAGTAGGACTGTTGGAACCAACACTTATTTTTTAATGTCCGTTAGTAAATTCCAAAGACGAAATTCCAAGTCTTACGAAAACCGAACAATTTTCATTATTGGGGAGGAATGCAACTCAGAGGGATCACAGCATAAGTGAGCAAGCGAAAATCTCCCTTGGAGACTGGAACCGTGGAAATAGGCGGGTGTGAGTCTAACATTAATAAGTCACGACATATGTATAGATAGGTCCGTGGTCTGTGTCCTCACGAAAAAACGTTTAAATTCAAACCGCAGCTGGCGCGGCGGTATAATTCTCAGAGATTGAGATTTAAACCACCACGCCAGCTGCGGTTTGAATTTACACGTTTTTTTTTCTTGAGGAAACAGGCCGCGGATCTTACCATATAGTCGTCTATTTCGAGATCTTCTGAACTCATGGAGGAGTCTACGCCATCATGGTCCGCAAATACGTCTTCGAAAATTGGTGGCTCAGTTTCGGTTAACTAAATGAAGTAATTTACCTGACGAGGATTTCTTTTGACTCGAAACAGTCGACTATCGAGTTCATTCGACTATTAGGGTCTATCGAAAAATCGAGTCTTCGACTAACTCGAAATTCCACAATTTCGAATAATCGAGTCTTCGACTAAGTCGATTTTCCAAAATTTCGAATAATCGAGTTTTCGACTAAGTCGATTTTTCAAAATTTCGAATAATCGAGTTTTCGACTAATTCGATTTTTCAAAATTTCGAATAATCGAGTAGTCGAATGACTCGATGTCGACTGTTTCAGTCGATACCAAGACTCGATGACTCGACTCGACATAAGTATACTGGCCAGGATAGGTTTTCAACATGATGCAAATGCGAAGATGGGGCTTGATCAGGAATACGAGGTACTCGGTAAATGATTCTACCCAGGGGAGCGAACATCGCTCAATGGTCATCGCCTTGTCGACTTGTGTGAACGGAGTGGTATGACTATTGCATCGACATTCAAGAGGAATCATCGCCGCCATCAGATTACGTGGCAGGGACCATCCCAGTTATGTTAAGAAAAGAAGTGGAAGCGCAAGACGACAACTTTGAGCCTACAGCTTGACTATGCTCTGACTAAGGCAATTCCAGTGTCGTACATCCAAAGATCTAGAGCTGTGTGGGATGTCACATTCAATTCGGATAACTGTCCAGCTCTGTTGAACTTCACTGCAAGGATCCATAAGAGGAAGTGAGCGGTTAGCTTCTCTAAAGGATTGACATGACAAGTATCAGAGATGGAGAATGCGGAAGGAAGTTCCAACAAGGCGTTTCTAATCACATCGGAATACGGACAAAGAAGAAACTTTGGGGAGCGGATTCTTTCGTCAATCGCATCCAGTACGCTTTGAATAGGCACTCCCGGTTTTACAGCCTGAGAAGAAGTACGCCTACGTCTCAGCGGAAACAACGTCTACTTGCAACAGGGTATGTGCTCTCCGAACTGCAAAAAAATTCGTTGAGGAGAAGCGTCTGAGGAGGAAGTCGCGTCGGCAGCTTCAAAATCATTGCGAACGAGTGTGGGCGTGTAGAGCTGTAGAGTTCGAGAAGGCTTGGGAGTTGAAGAATCCGGGAAAAGCCTACACGTTGCTGCGACAGTAGAGCGGGAAGATGAAGAGATGTTCTCCTGTCATGAGAGCAGCGATCGGAGTTGCGATTGGTGGAGGGACGCTGCTAATATGGAAGGATTACTTCAGTTCTGAATCGTCCAGAACCATCAGTGCCTGAGCTCCCGCATATTCAGAGAGCACATTACGATGTCAGTGAGAAACCGCCGACTGAGTCTAATGTTTTGGTTTGTCTCCGGAAGATGAAGAAGGCTGAAAGCTCTTTCTGCGTCTGAGATTCTTGAAATGACCAACACCATCCATGCCATATGGATGAGCGAAAGAATTCCCGATTTGTGGAGACACGTATTCGTCGTACCTCTTCACCAGAAGCTATACGTCACGGATCCTAGGGACTACAGAGGAATCTCTCTACTTCGTGTCATGTACAAGGTTTTAGAATGTATCATTTTCGAGCGACTTATCGAACATTGTGAAGGAACGACCAGAGAGGAGCAAGTCGGTTTTCGACCTGGAAGATCGACCATCACCCAAGTGTTCGTAGTAAAAAAAGTAAATTAATCTTGGCAGCGGTTTTCAAAGCCAATACAGCTTTTTGGACTTTGAAGCCGCGTTCGACTCTCCTAATCGTGATCAATGCCTCAACGCTTTGCGAGCTTACGGACTCCCGGAAAAGTATGTTCGGTTAAAAGCAGTGGTCGCGACGACAAACGTTATCTGTATAAAAATCAGCTTAGATATAAAACAGCTGAAAAACTATGAAGTTAGGGCGCTGAAAAACGGGATAGAATAAGAGTTTCTAGGGCCCAAAGAAGCCAGTTCGTGCACACGTGCACAGCGCAGCGGAAAACTATCGCAGTCTCATGCCGAGCAGTCAAAAATCATCGACATTCAGAGGATTCATTTTCAAGCCAGCTGATGTTCTTGATATCAGAGAGCATCGCTGCTGATGATGTGGAGTGGGCTCGTTCACCATCAAAAGACAAGAAAGTTCAGGCTTCAAATTTGGCCCGAAACAGCGGTTTTTTCGCGATTTTTTCTTATTGGTCCTACAACTCCAAACCCAGAAAAGGGTTGAGAGAGAAGGAGAAGACAAGCATATTTTATCGCAACCGCTGGCTTTAATCGAGGCCATGAACGAAGTTAATCAAATGTCATAAAGCGGTCAAACCCTGGGGTGGTAGTAGATGGGGTGTTAAACGCGAACAAACCGCCACCTCCAAGCCGCCAACATACCGCGACCTAGATGCCGCAGAGCCGCCAGTTTAGCGCGAGCTGCCTCACGTAAGAGATGTCAGATTCACACGAGCCGTCTGGTTTACGCAACCTGCCTCACGTGATAAGATGAATTGGACGCTCTCCGGTTGGAAAAATACAGTCTGTTCCAGACTTGAAGGGTAGCAAGGGATAGAGCAGATAGTGAATTGAGAAGCTTCAAAACCGGAGGTTCAGTACTAGAGCTTTTTTTCAGTTATTATGGCAGGTTAATATCATTCAAATACATTGCACCGCATATTGAAAACGGTCGAAAATTACATTTCGGCAGTACTAACCGAAATTATTCATGAGGAAGAGCCTCCAAAGCAAACTTCTTGAAATTTCTATTGTTCGAAACACGATAAGAAGGCAATTTTTGAGTTTTTCTCCGCTTGGCAATCCAAACTCTCATAAATTATTATGAGCTTTGTCAATTTTTGAAACCATTTTCGGAAACACATGCTAGGTTAATTAATAACCTAAATCACCAGATGTGTGTGATCTTACAAGATCTCACATTTCCAGTAACTTTTTTTGAACGTTACCTGAACAAATATCCTTTCTAAACAGAATTTTAAGCGAAAAAAACTTTTAAAATCTCTAGATGAATTAATTGAAAGGCGCACCTGGTAAGGTAACACTGGGTGCGACAAATATGTACCTTCCGAAAATCGTCGAGTAATGAGTAGATAGGGTGACCAACATTCAACTGAAATGGATAATCAAAAACCTGGAAAAATGATTTAGTAAATAGACAGTTTTTGTTTTTGGAAAGATTTCGAGTGTTTTTTTTTGGAAACGTGCAAATGAAGTCTTACGCTCGAGATTGGGGCGATTGTGCGGTTTCGGCCATTGTTGAAATTGAAGAAATGAAGTGTTCGCAGTCTTCCAAAATTAAAACTCATCACCAGCTGACCAGTTGAAAATATATAGAAAAGACTTATACGCTCATATAAGCATCATGCAAGGAAGAGATTCCGTGCAAATATTGCAAGGTAAGAAGTGAAACACTTCGAGTGGCTCCATCAGTGCACCAAAGCGAATGCGTCGCGGATCCTCAATGAAAATAAAGGACCAACGATGGCACTGATCCGGCAATGAATGATGAGTTTTCCAATCTTGCAGTAGAAGAAGAACAAAAATAGTTGGCTTTGAAAACAAGTTCACATTGGTTTGCCACAAAACTCGCCCGATACGCCCCGACTAATACAGAAACATTACTGGAGCACCAAAATACAGATAATATAAAGAAAGATTACTAAAGCAACCAATCACTTGAAAATCAGTTGCTTTGAATAATTTTCATTTTTTGGCACTAAAAAGTTTTGGAAGTCCTTCCAAAGAGCGAGCAAGCAATTAATTCTGTACACACCCATTATAGCTCAGGATAGGCAATGATTTAAGAAGAGTAAAATAATCTGAAAATAGCAAAGCAGAAGAATTTCAGAAGGAAATTAGGAAAAAAAGAGAGAAGTGTCAGCGCTCGCCGAAAAATTAACAGCTAATTGGGAGAGATTGATTAGTGCCACCATAGAAGACGGCCACCGTGTTTCAGCAATCATCCCTGATTTGTTTTCAATCAATCGTTTTTCCCTGGCGGAAGCCGTTACAAGAATATTCCTTGAACCACCTTTCAGTTTTAAAGATAGGCTGACGTCCTGAATCAAAATGGCTGACAGTGCTAACAAACTTCCTTAAAGGCAGTGTTCACGATAAGAATCGTTTTTCTGCTTTTCCGCCGGTCTTGAAAAGGGTTCCATGCTGATTCCAATGATGTTTCTGGAATCGTACAAGACCTTCTGGGAACGGAGTTATAGTCCCTCGAAAATTGAGCTAGGGAAGCATGGTGGACGAGTTGTCCGAGGCTTGTAACTTCCGTCTTTTGCAGCCGACGTATGCGAGCTGACCTGAGTGAAGAGAGAAGTTGAGAATGAAGGGAAGAGCGGGGCAATGATTGGAAATCATCGCCCATCTCACAATCTCGAGCATTCATTTGTTCACGTCGGTGGGCGTGGAAAGTGCATCTGGGGTGTGACGAGCTGACGGGTGTCCAACTTTGGGGCCGTAGGGGACCGTTCCGAGCTCATTTTTCTTAGTTTTTCCAAGGTTAGGGTTGCGCTAGGCCCCGCAGCTGCCGATCTCCACCAAAAAATCAGACATGGTTTTTATCGTGACCACTTTAACCCTCTGCATTAAAAGCAGTCTTCACGATGATTTTCGTCCCCGAGTTTTTCACATAAAACAAGGCGTTGACCTCAAAGTAATCCCAAAATTACGAAGAAACGGCGAGAAATGCATTGGAACGTCGTATTTCAGTGACATTATTCCATAACATGGACTAGTTGTCCGGTTGGATGAACATTTTCACGGTGGTTGTCACGTGTGGAAAAATTGGTCAATCGAAATAGATGAATATTTTATGCAAAACAGCAATAATTAGGATCCGGAGGGAAGAACGGGGCAATGGACAGTGGAGAATTGCAAACGACGGGTCCAAAAAAGTTTCAATGTCACAACAAACGCTTCCTGTGATACTTAAAAGGCGGGGTGATACTTAAAGGCAGTGTCCATGATAAAATCAGTCTCCAAGTTTTCACCGGGAATCGAGAGGCTCGATCCCTATTTAACCCGAAACGTTGAAAAAACGGCTAAGGACGAGCACGAACGAGCCCTATACGGCCCTAATTTGAGTGTTCCGCTCACGCGACGCCCACTCTCTCCACAGCTACCGATCAAGGTTCCCAACTCAAAATTTCAGTGTAAGAAGGTAATGGATCATCAAATGGGGTAAGTTTAGTTAAGCGGAATGGACCATAGCCCCTGAATGTATGCTATTTCCTTAAAGGCTGTGGTCACGATGAAAAACGTTATAGAAAAAACTACAAAAATCAGCTTAGATCAAAAACAGCTGAAAAACTATGAAGGTAGAGCGGTGAAAAACGGGCTAGAATTAGAGTTTCTAGGGCCCAAAGAAGCTGTTTCGTGCACACGTGCACAGCGATGACGGAAAAGATCGCCGTCTCATGCAGAGCAGTCAAAATCATCGACATTCAGAGGACGAAATAATTGCAAATTTAACGAATAAAAACAGTTGAACAATGAAAAAAAGCACTCCAGTCAATGTTTTTGACTAGATGAGTACATAAATCCGAAGGTTCATTGATTGAAATTCAATTTCAAGCCAGCTGATGTTCTTGATATAAGAGGTCACCGATGGCGATGATGTGGAGTGGGCTCGTCCACCATCAAAAGACAAGAAAGTTCAGGTTTCAAATTTGGCCCAAAACAGTGGTTTTTTCGCGATTTTTTCTTCTAGGTCCTATTACTCGAGACCTAAAAAAGGGTTCAGAGAGAAAAAGACGACAAGCACATTCGATCGCGACCACTGCCTTTAAGATGGGTTTTCCATTTATTTACGGATTAGAGGCGGTTGAAAGGAGTGGGCGTTGCGTGCGCGGAACACTCAAGTTTCGGGCCGTATAGGGCTCTTCTCTGCTTGTTTCAAGCGGTTTTTTCAACATTATTAGTGAAGTTGGACTCGGACCTCTCGATTTCCGGTGAAAACTCGGAGACTGACTTTATCGTGGACACTGCCTTTAAGGATTTTGTGCCCTTCTAGTGCGTTTTTCTTAATTTTTACGTTATTTTAGTCCCACCTGGGGGCTACTTAATCAATATAGCGAATAATCTCAGAATCGAAGAGCACTATTTCCGTGCTTCCTGCGAGAGGATTTTAAAGGCAGCAGACACGCTCGAAAAAGTTGTTGAGATAACAAAGTTTCTGAAGTGGCATGGCTCCTAGTAGACTTCTCACGCCGTTGGAAGAGTCAAAAACGAGTAAAAACTACTAAATTTCAGCAATGCAAATCTAAAAATTTCTGCAACCCCGCCCCTGAGCTTCTGCAACCCCGCCCCAAAATACAAACACGTCCAGATTGATAGTACCAATACGGTCCCTTTGGCTGGTTTTTGATGCTTCCAAGGAGGTTAACGTTCCAGTACAGGCTGTGAGAGTATGTTGGCTTCTCTATCTCAACCGTTTTGTTGCTAATATTCGCTGTTTCAACCGCGCGCCGTGAAACTCGTCCACTTTCACCTGATAACAAAATAACCGCTATTCCTCTATTTGCACACAGTTTTCGTTCGTTTTTCGTCAGTTCCGAATACAACCAGCTCCAAACCTTCGATTTATGTCATAAAATCGATACCATTTTTGAGCGTGTCTGCTGCCTTTAAACGCGAACTTACCGCGAAGATGCCTTATGTCGGAATTTTAGAGAAAAAAACAGCCCTGAAAACGTTTTGAAATCGCTATTTTTCGTAACAAAGGTTACAAATGTCGCTTTTTCGAGGCGTTTTCATTGAAAGAGTATCAAATGCCTACCATTGAGGGATGTTAGGTTGAAACTAGAGCGAATTCTCTCCCAGCTATTAGGAGTCCTGCTCAGATTCTAGTGTGGTTAAAGGCAGCATACACGCTCGTAAACGTGGTTGGGATAACAATGCGAATCGAACCGTATGGCTTACAGCATAATGCCTACGCATTTTGAAGTGTCA
This sequence comes from Aplectana chamaeleonis, assembly GCA_029168955.1. Taxonomy (NCBI): domain Eukaryota; kingdom Metazoa; phylum Nematoda; class Chromadorea; order Rhabditida; family Cosmocercidae; genus Aplectana; species Aplectana chamaeleonis. Next base: position 379,194 of record JAPDOI010000201.1, read on the forward strand.
AAAACGACGCACAATGCCGCTACATAAGTTAGAAGTTAGCCCCGCCCTGTATTTTCACACCCCCTGTATTTGCTCTTTCGCTTCAAAGCAGGGTTGCTGGATCATCTTCGCCGTCAGTGACGTGTCGGCTTTACTTGTTAGGCAACCTACCAACAGTTCCGACGGTGAATATGACCTGCAATGCAACCTTGCATTGCAGGAAAAGAGCGAATACAGGGGACGGGCAGATACAAGGACGGGGCCGACTTTTCACTCATGTAGCGTCATTGTGGATCGTTGTCGACGCTTCAAAATGCGTAGGCGTTGTAACCTGGGCCATAACATTCTATTTCTGTAGTTATCTCAATCACGTTTGTGAGCGTGTACCCTGCCTTTAAACTCGCGTTTAACGCGAACTCAACGCCTGTTAATTCGCGTTTAGCACACCCAATCACTACCACCATTGACTTCTGAACACGCTGTTTTGTTTTTTACTCGTGCTTGCTTCCTCGTCTCGAAATTGTATCAAGTTAAAATTGGAATAGGAGCGACCTGCATCCATTTCCAGTCTCCTATCTGAAAATGAGCTTTCTCGCTCAATTTGTCAAGTGTGCCAAGAAGATCGTGAACGCCAAATGAAAAAGTAAAATTAGATTTCCACCAGAATCGAGCGGTTTTTCCAATTTTTCTCAAAAACCAGTAAACCATTACAAAACATTTTTGGATAGTTGGCCAAATTTTTGCGCTCTTTTTAATGAAATTCAGAGCTAATTTCTACGTTCACTCTGAAGTGAGATTTTAAAAAACGGGTTGCGGGCGTGGCCGATTCAAAACCAAATCTTTGCGAAGAGCGCACCACAATATTATACTTATAATATAGCTATTGACTGATGATATTGTTTTATATTAGATAGAGAATCTGAATATCCTTATCAAAAAAAGATTTGGCATGAAGATTTGAGTTAATTTTTTACAAAGTTGATGCTTGAATAACTGCGGTTTTTTGAAAAAGAATTCTCTTCCTTGTTTAGTTATTTTGACAAAGCGTGGTATAGATCTCGGTTTCTCCCTTTAAACAAGGCTCCTTATCACTGCCCGTAAAACTGGTTTTTTTTTCAGAAATTAGCATTTGAATGAAGAGTGTGGTAGCAGTAGCGAATCACTATATCTGTCAATACTAGTCTTCTTTTGAATCGCCTAATCTGCCTTTGATGAAGTGACATCTTTTCGTCAAATTTCTTCTTTTTGAAGCGCTAACTTCATATTTAGCTGAGTAATACAATCAATTCCCTATTTAAAACTGTTTACATCACCAATTAGTTATTTCTTTATCAAACAATCGATTTCAAGTTTTTTTTTCGCTTTTTGAAAACAAAATCAATACTTTGGGAAACGAATATTGCTGATTAGTGGTTTGTTTGAACTTTTCAACTAGCGAAATTTGCGTCTCAAATTTATTACGCTAAGAAGAAATTTTGTGAATTCAAGCTTTTGAAAAAAAAAATTGCTAAAGTTGCTCCCATGATGGAATCCCGTGGGTCCTTGTGGGTGTCATCATCTAGTGCTAATAGAAGCCGAATGCTCTCTCATTAGAGGTAGAGTAGGCGATTCTAAACGAGACGAGTATCGACAGATATAATTATTCACTACTGTTATTGCATTCTTTATTCAAATGCAAGCTTCTAAAAATAAAAAATTTTACGGGAAGCAATAAAAGGCCTGGGTCAATAGGAGAAACCGGATCTTATATTACGCCATGCCAAAACAGCCTGAACAGAGGAGAAAACCTTTTTTATGAAACCGCTGTTATTTCTGCATCAATATTTCTGCATCAAGTGCTCAATGTTCTCACCTTGGGTGGTGGTTCAGTCAGGTTATAACACTTTTATTCTCCTATGAACGGCTTCAACCGCTCAAAATACATAGATGCGCATGCAAGTATAATTAATACGCGAGCGGAGCCACGCGCCCCGATCGCCCGTCATCGCAACGCGATCCCCGCGGCGCCGCGACCTAATGGCCGCGGCGGGGGGTTCGCAGCGCGACACCAATAGTTGGAATCAACATTTCAAAGAGTTACAGAACAGTTTCGAGAATGTTGCGAACGCATTAGGGCATGAGGCTGCGCAGCTTTGGGAGAATCGGTTATAAACTGGGAAAAGCCTCGAAAAGGAGGCAGTGACCAGATATTCGTACAAGTGATTTCCAATTTTGAAAGGGTGTCATTTCCGGGTTTTCACACGACTTTTTGCCTTTGGCCACAGCCCTTTGGGAAAAAACGTTTTTAGAATTCACAAGAAATTCTGCATCGGATAAGGATTTCAAGTACAAAAAATATGTTTCTACTCTTCCAGCCGATTTCGATTTATATAGTGAATTTTTTAACTGGAGCTATCCATTTTTCAGTTCTTCTTTCTTGTTTAACTCAGCACAACAATGGTACTAACTCTTTATGACCGACGTTTCGGAGAAACCTCCTTCTTCATAGCCTGAAAGGATCGAATAATATTTGTGCTTACTCGATCAAACGTCGCCTTAAACTCACCAATCCGAGAGCCCAATTTTCTACCCGCGTGGGTGTGAGAGAGGGTAGCAGATAAACCTCACCCAGCCAGGAACTCGCTAGTAAACAAAACAGCGCGGAAAGTCGATAGTATAGCCGTCTCGCTCATTTAAAGGCATCGTACGCGCTTAAAACCGTATCTCATTTTTTCATGTTTTTGCGCAGGCGATTCTCTGACATACCGAATAAGAGTGGAAAGCCTCCACAAAACCATCAACTTCCGCAAAAAAGTCGTTTTAAAACGGCTCGAGTTATCTTCTTCCCACCCCTCCGTCATTTTCGGTGTGTCTGGTGCAGTGCGTCGGAAGTTTTTTTTTTCAAAACGTCGAATGTGTTTTTTCCTTTAGACTAATTAAGTGGGTGAATTTATCTTGCCTTTTGCTCACTGGAACTTCATTTGAAGATTGAAGTATCCATTGGGCAAATTTGGATGTTAGAATTTCCCGAATTAAAAATTTCAAATGCTGAATCATCTGCGCCTGTAATGGCGCTTCTGTTCCTCGTGCTAGATGATTGGTTAAAACTGTTGGCGGACCGTCATTTTGAACCACTCTAACTTCTGAACCATATGTTTTTAGCGCGCAAAACTTTACCAGCGTGCTCCACCAGGCTCATTCATGAAAATGAGTTTGAAAAATGGAAATTGGTTTTCAGCGCGAACGATGCCTTTAAGTCAGAGCAAAACAAGCAGCGGAGCGGTTGGTCATGGCAAAACACAAGTGATACGAAGATTTCGACATGATACGCCCGATAAGTTTTATTTCGACTGACTCAAATAGGAAAGAGAGGCTATCTGGACGCTTTAGACCACCACTTGTGATGTAAGAAGGCTAGTCTTACGTATGGCCTGAGATCCCGGGTTATATGCAGACCTTCTTCCTTCCGAAAAATCTGCGGGTCATATGCTTGGATGAAAAATACCTCTTATGTTTTTTCGCGCCGCGGTATCAGTCTCCCGAGCCATTATTTCCACCTTGATATCAAAGCTCTCACCAGAATGGGCTATCAAAGTGAGGCCGATTATCAGCTGCGTGGGCGGCCCTACGGACAGAATTGCATGGTTCATAAACTGTGTATTGAAGCAGCTGCTAAACTTTATTACAGCGCATCTCCCAAACACCCAATGCTGTCTTGACAATTTGCTCAGCGCACATTTTAATAATTCCTGTATTATGAAATCGTTCGACGTATCTGCGTTCTACACAAATGTCAGCAACGAGCACGCAATGCAGGCAATTTTTGAGCTGCTCACACAACATCAAGGTTCAGTTAAGACGTACGGACTATCCATTAGCCAACGGATGTCACTAATAAAAGAGAGTCTCAGCTGCAATGTTTTTAGATGGTGTGGCCGCTATTTCAAGCAGATCAGAGGGCTGACAATGGGACAGCGCCTTGCGCCCACTCTTGCTATAGTCTATATTGGGAAAAAAGTCAGACTTCCGGTTCTGGCCCGCCTCCCCATACTTTACTGCAGGTATACAGATGACCGCTTCATCGTCTGTGCCACACAAGAAGAGATGGATCACTGCTTTGACATTCTGAACTCCATGCAGAAAGCATAAAGTTCACCAGGGAGAAAACCGTGGAAAATTGGCTGCCTTTTTTGAATGTTCAAGTCCGTTTGCGTGATGGAGGATATGCTACAAAGTGGTACCGAAAGCCCAACAATAAAAACATAATCGTCCATTTTGATCAGCACATCCATCTCAAATAAAGAGAGCTGTAATAGCGAATATGTTCCGAACAGCCAGTAATGTATGCACCGATTAAGAGGAAAGAACGGAATCTATTAGAAGGGCTCGAGATACAGCCAATCTGAAAGGATTCTCCAGCAAATTTGGTTGGCTCAGGCCAAGAAACACAACGTTGCGCACTGTATCTCAGAGTAGCTCAATTGAACAGAAAATTCCCTTCAAAGTACCGTTCATATCCGATCAACTGAGCATTTCAATCAGGAAATGTTTAAGGAAGACGGGACTGGAAAACTCCGTGATTCTGGTCGATATCCCTCCTAAAAACCTCAAAAAGTGACTCGTTCGAGACCGCATCTATGACCGCATACATATGTACCACGTCCCCAGTTTGCCCGGCTGGCAAGGGCGGGGATTGCACCGAGTGCGGTGTGTTCTATATGATTAACTCTGAGCTGTGCAGCGAAAAGTACATCGGGGAAACGTCGCAGCCACTCCATGTCAGGATCAAAGAACACTTGGACGGCAAAGAAAGGCAACGGGAAACAACAGTGCTTGGGGCGCATCAGGTCATGGCCCATTCTAGTGAGAGCTTTGATATCAAGGGCGAGAGAATGGCTCGGGGGACTGAGACCGCAGCGCGAAAAACATGAGAGGCATTTTTCATGGAATCGGAAGGGAGAAGGTCTGCAAATAACCCGGTAGCTCAGGCCTTACGTAAGAATTGCCTTCCAACATCACAAGTGGTGGAACAAAGCGTTGGTATGGCCGTCCGATAGCCTCTCTTCCTCATTTTGAGTCAGTCGAAATAAGGCTTATCGGACGTATCATGTCGAAATCTTCGTATCAATTGTGTTTTGCCATGACCACTCCGCTGCTTGTTCTGCTCGGACTTACATAAATGAGCGAGACGGCTATACTATCGACTTTCCGCTGTTTTGTTTACTAGCGAGTTCCTGACTGGGTGAGGTTCATCTGCCTTCCTCTCTCACACTCACGCGGGGAAAAATTGGGCTCTCGGATTGGTAAGTTTAAAGCGACGTTTCATCGAGTAAGCACGAATCTTATTCGATCCTATCAGGCTCTGAGGAAGGAGATTTTACTGAAACGTCGGCCATAAAGAGTTAGTACCAACCTTGTGCTGAGTTAAACAAAAAAGAAAAACTGACGTACAATCATGCCACGGTTTATCAAGAGTCGCACATGAAGTTTTATCCGTTTTTCATTCATAACTTTTTTACGCCAAGAGATGGACTTTTGGTTAAAATTCTTTTCCGAAACTAATTGCTTTGAATGAAAGAAACATTATTTCATAAATTGAAATTGGCTGAGGGATTGGGAACGTACATATCTTTTCCCATATTTAAATCAGTACTCGATGCGAAATTTCATGGAGATTTCGGAAACAACTTTCTCAAAAGCTACATCTTCGTGGGCAAAAATGTTATGAACGAAAGAACAGGTAGTTTTTCAAAACTCGCCTGGAAAAACTCTCCGGAAAATTTGACTTCAAGACTGCTCAAAAGAAATTCTTCACGACCTTGGCAGATCATTTCAATTGGAACTGAACACTGCGGTTTCCGATAAGCTGATTTTCTGTGGCTTTTGGCGTTCATTTGCCCTATTTTCGGTTTCTGAAATTCTGAAAAAAATGAGGGCAATCCCTGCATGGCACGTGAGATCGCGTGCGCTTCTATTCGTTCTACGATCCGCTCATCCGAGCTCCTTTGCAATTGGTAGATGCTGGCAGGGTCCAAGCAGAATTTCAAATTTGAGATTTTCCGCTAAATCGGAGCGTAGGCCAAAGGTTAGCCCAAGAAATGTGCGGAAACCGCAGATAAAGCGGCCTTACACAAAACGTAGCATAGCAACAGCCCGCTTCAAATTTGGCGAACTATTTTCATGAGAATCGTTGTCTTCCTCTCAATGGTATGAGAAAGTAGTCATTTTGACTGCTGTGTTTTTTCGAAATGTTCTATCTCCTTCTGGAAGTCCCATCAATCGCAAGTCAAAACATGGGATATTTCAGCAAGCTTGGCCTTCTAATCAGTTCATTAAAAAAGTTTTGGAGGGAAAGAATGCAATTTTTGGCTTATCGCTGCCTACTGTTCAAAGATGATCTCAGGATTAAGATCGGACCGCTATGAAGCGAGTTATGGCAATGCGACGGATTGTGCACTCAAAAAATGACGTTTTGCAAGGAGTTTGTGTAGCACTGCACTTTACTAAATTTCATAAAAGGCAGTAGTTAATCAGACCTGCGAGTAACTCAGATATGTGAGTGGAATAAAACACAAAAAGCTGTTCGAAGCCATTTTCGGCTACGGGTTGGTGTTTCGTATTTTTCTGCTCTCGGAAGTTTCCACAATCGTTATGCGTCAGAAACTCGAGAAGGAAATGTATCTTTGAAGGCAGTGCTAACATGAAACGTGGTTCTTGAATTGTTCTTTGCAAACTCGTCTTGTGCGACCAATATGTACTAAAAGGGTCAGAAAATAATCTGCATTCAGGGGGGAGGATAAGCAATCCAAAATTGTTCGCTTTTTGCTGGTGAACGAGTCCAGTGCCCGACATCGATTAAAGGCAGTGTTCACGATAAAAAATGTGTTTCAGTTTTCACAAAAATGGTTTGTGGAGAGGCACACTGTAACGTTATCGTCGAAAGAACGTATGAAAACGAGCCAGGAAGAGGTTTGAAAGAGAACACAGTTGCCACCTTGAGCACAAGGCACACCCCAAAAGCGCGAGGCCCACCCTCCGACGTGAACAAATGAAAACTCGAGACCGTGAGAGGAGAGATTGTTTTCGTTCAATAACCCCGTTCTTCCCTTTACTCTCAGCTTCTCTCTTCACTCAGGTCAGCTCGCCTACATCAGCTGCAAAAGGCGGAAGTTACAGACCTCAGACAACTCGTCCACCATGCTTCCCTATCTCAATTTTTAAGGAGCCATAACTCCGTTCGTAAGGGGTCTTGTACGATTTCAGAGACATCGTTGGAATCAGCATGGGACCGTTCTCAAGATAGATGGAAAAACAGAAAAACGATTTTTATAGTGAACACTGCCTTTAAATGTACTCTGCCAACGCGTAGCTAGATGCCTCCGAGGGCGCGGTCTGTTACGCCGCTCCATTTCATGTAACATAGGTATGGATCGTACAGAGACTTCGCGTTCACTGTTGAAGGTTGGCACAAACTCGGTGCACCTATGTTATAGCATATGGGACCAAAATTGGGCCAACCTTCAACAGCGAACGCGAAGTCTCTTCACGATCCATGCCGACTTTAGCGAGAATCTACGGCTTTTAGCTACGATAGCTAAAACCCGCATATTCTTGTGTCGACGGTACAAGGGTGCAATTTCTACGCGTACTCTACGTAAAAGCGAAGGCTAAATTCGAAACATTGATCTCTCTGACGCTAAACCCGTATATTCTCGCTATAATTTCGTAGCGAGAATCTACGGATTTAGCGATAGCCTGTGTTGAAATGCAATCTTAAACCCGCGCTGGCTACGCGGAACGCAGGGATGCTGTTCAAACAGTATTGGCCCAGTTAACTCACGGAGTGATTACATGACACTCTGTGGCTGGTCGTGGAGGGGAACACCGTGTCGCTCGCTGGAAGACCTTGCCAGTAATTATGACCGCTGGGATGGTGACCCACCAACTGAGGCTAAACTTTCCGTAATTTACTCATACACTGGAGGGGGCTAGCGCAGCTCTTCAAGGGGGCAGCCGTGCGGACACCGGCTCTTGCACCCTCCCCAATTGGGGGCTACCGCCGAAGTGACAATTTGGCTTTGATCGGTGTCCCCCGTCACTGCCCTGAAGCCCCCCTGTCACTGCCCTGAAGCCCCCCTGTCCCGACCCTGAAGCCCCCCTGTCACTGCCCTGAAGCCCCCCTGTCACTGCCCTGAAGCCCCCCTGTCACTGCCTTGAAGCCCCCCTGTTACTGCCCTGAAGCCCCCTGTCACTCACTGCCTTGAAGCCCCTGTTATTGCCCTGAAGCCCCCTGTCACTGCCTTGAAGCCCCCTTGTCACTGCCTTGAAGCCCCTGTCACTGCCTTGAAGCCTCCTGTCACTGCCTTGAAGCCCCCTGTCACTGCCTTGAAGCCCCCGTCAGTGCCCCGGAGCACTGATGTCACGGCTACGGAGCAGTGACGTCACGGCCTCGAAGCAGTGACGTCACCCTCCCCCCCCCCGTAAAGCGTCTCCGCTTTCCTTCAAAAATATCACTTTCCGAGAGACACTCGAAGTCACCGTCCAGGGCCGGCCCTGTTGGGCCGAATGCGGCTCTCTATGAGGTGACGTGCCTTTTATACCGGTTGAGCACGTGATAGATCACAGGAGAAATCACGTCTAATTGGGTAAAAACTTGACGTGAATGACGATGCGTGCGTCTTGCCTACTATGCCTTCTCTGGCCTCTATTGTCGTAAACTACCTTCTACGACTTCTTCCCATCTTTTCCCACTCTTCCTCTCGGGGGGGCAAGCGCCAGAGGAGAGCAGGGGCCTCCCATGAAGCCCCTCTCGGGGAGGCCTCCGCTCTCGCTCCCCTAGTCGAAAACGGGCTCTATTGTCCGGCGCTTGCCCCCGCAGAGTCTGAGAAATAAGACCCGATGCCTCCGAAACCCTGGGCATTTCCGGTTTCCATTTGAGGCATCTAGCTATGTACGTGTTGGCAGAGTAGTGTCAAGGGCCATTACCAAAACTTTACATATGTTTTAGAAGTTATTCACGTGAAGGAGACGAAAGTGAAAATGCACGTCATGGTTATTAAAGGCAGCATACACGCTCGCAAGCATAGTCGAGATAACAGCATAGATAGGTCCGCACGGCCCGTACTATGTCGTCAACGACGTTTGATGCGCTGAAAACTGTCCAGGAAGACAGTATTTGACAATGTTTAAGCAATCTTGCCTTCCACGCCCGTATTTTCACACCCATTCGAGTACGAGATTGAGAATCGAAACTTGAGAAAACATGTGATAACTTAGAATGATAGCACTATAAAAAGGGAGTGCAGTAGAGAAAAAACTCGATTTGCCTCAACATAACATGTTTGTGCACTGATAAAATCCTCCATTTCAAGAGGTCAGCCAAAGTAGAGCGGCATTCTCGAAAGTGGACGAGATTCAATAGGTATGCAGACATGTTATACTCAAGTAAACCAAACTATTTCTCTCGTGCACTCCCATTTGATAGTGCTATCACTCTCAATTTTCACACGTTTTCACAAGTATCGATTCTCATTTTGTTACTTGAAGGGGTGTGAAAATACGGGCGTGGAAGGCAAGATTGCTCAAACATTACCAAATATTGTCATCCTGGACAGTTTTCAGCGCTTCAAACGGCGTTGACGACATAGTACGGGCCGTGCGGACCTATCTATGCTGTTATCTCGACTATGCTTGCGAGCGTGTATGCTGCCTTTAAGTTTGTGTTTGTAATTAACTGATATACTTGTGTTTTGATGAATGTTGTTCCTTGTGATAAGTGCTGTTTGTAAATTAATGTTTGATACATTGAGTGAAACCGGTGCAGAGATATGGAAAACTCAAGTGTAAGAGTAAAGGAGAAAAACCAGTAGAAATAGTACTTGTTAAACATTTTCAGTAAGTTAGTTTATGAGGAAACTACGGATCAAACTATAAAGAAGTAAATCAACAAGTGGTTTTAATAGAGGTGAAAATGAAAAAGGTTTCGTTGTTGGAAGGGGAGGGAGCGGGAGAATAGTTTGGCAACGGATGAATGACGTGTGGTCTATTTGCAAAACCCCTTCGACGAAAAAGAAGGTGTAATTGGCTTGAACCGAGGAAATGAGAGCTGTTATTAGGATACGGTGGGTATTACATCTGTGGCAGTACACAGAAAAATTCATGCTCAAAGATTGATGCGGAGAGTCACCAGAGAATCCGGGTGAGGTCGGAAAAGCACAAGTCCAAGTTAGAAAAAAGTGGTGGAGGTCAGAAAAAACAGTTTTCTCAGCTCTACAGAAATGACTTGTGAAACATACGCCACATTTTGAGGCCTAGTCTAATAGTACCTAAAAATTAACTTAAAATTTTCCAACATCAAAACTTTTATAACTTGCTTCGTAGATGAGGTCTTACCGTAAAACTGTGATTATATAAGGTTTACGTCCGGGGTAGTGGACTGAAAAAGGGCTTCTTAGAAATTTTGCTTGGTGTGAGGGACCGACGAAATCGACACTTCTCTCACACCTAAATGTATGGAACTAGGTGTGAGGGAATCGTCGATTTCTTTGTTCGCTCACAACAAGTAATTTTTTCGAAGAGGCCCTTCCCAACTGCTGTGAAGTGCTTCGGCCCACTGCCCTGGACCTAAACCTTGCCCAGTCACAGTTTTACAGGCAGATCTGATCTACAAAGAAAGTTATAACAACTTCAGTAGGGAAACACGTTTTCAAGTTTTTCTTAGGCACCCAAAAAGTAGGTTCCAAAATGTTGCGAATGTTGAAAAGTCTCTGACCACCTAGATAAAAACATTTTTTGGTAGCAAAAAGTAGGTGACGAAATGTGGCAAATATTTCAAAAATCATTTGTGTATAGGTGCGAAATCAGCTTTGTTTCTGACCTCTACAACCTCTGGGCTGGCCACCTGAGAAAAAACATTCGGTAAGCAAAATATAGGTTCCAAAATATTACAAATGCCCCATAAATCGTATCTGTATACTTAGAAAATCAACTTTTTTTACCTCCACCACCTCTGAGCTTGTAAATTTTCCGAACTCACTCCTGTACTGTGGGGCCTCTCCGCATCAACCGTTAAGCATAAAATTTTCTGTGTACTAACACAACTGTTTTGTCCACCGTTTGTGCCTAATAGCAGCTCTCATTACTTCGATTCGAGTCAATTACACCAGTTTTTTAGTTGAAAATGTGAAGTGCAATTACACCATACGTCATATATTCGTCGCCGAATAATTCTCCCGCTCCCCTTCCATCAAAGAAACCTTTTTCATTTTCACTTCCTCTGTCCATTTGAACCACTTTTTGATTTACTTCGTCAAATTTTGCTTCGAAATTTTCTCATAAACTAACTGATTGAAAACGCTTGGAGGCACTGTTCACGATAAAGTTCATCCTCGAATTTTTTTATGACAAACGCTTCTCTTGGCTCTCAGAAGCAGAACAGCATCGAAGAGACGGGACAAAAAGCTACCCAGCACCCGCAAAACGGCTTAGAAAGGTGGTCAAACCCCGCCGCTTCGGACAAGTCCGACCCCTTTCCGCCCCTCGACGTGAACAATGAACCACTCGAGATCGTAAGATGAGCGATGGTTTCCGATGAAAAGCCCCGCGCTTCCCTTCATTCTCAACTTCTCTCTTTACTCAGGTCAGTTCGCATACATTGGCTGCAAAAGACGGCAGTTATGTACAAGCCTCGTACAACTCGTCCACCATGCTTTTCTAGCTCAATTTTAAGGGACCTCAACTCCGTTCCCAGAAGGTCTTGCACGGTTCCATAGGCATCATTGGAATCAGAATGGGACCGTTTTCAAGATAGGCAAAAAACAGAAGAGGGAATGTTGTCGTTAACACTGCCTTTAGCAAGTTTTTCTACTGGTTTTTCTTCTTCACTCTTAACACCAGAGCTCTCCATATCACTGCACCGGTTTACCTCAATACATGATTATTGACAAACATTTACAAGCAACATTTCTTACAACATTTAATTACAAGCTGAATTTAATAACCATGCCGTGCATCTCCACTTTCACCTAATGCCTCACGTGATTAACTCTTGAAATAAAATATTTTAGTATTTCTAGCCCTTCATACCTTTACCATTTTCCTTTACATTCTTCTTATTTACCAAGTAATCTAGTAATTATTACAATTTTGGTATACTGCGTTCTTATGATAGTACTAGTACTATTTTTCAGAATTTTTGCAACAAATTTTCGCACTTGAAGGTCGCTCTGTCACCACGCCTAAATTAATTTAGAAGGGGGGGGGAGGGCTGGGAGAAATCTAGCTGGAAGGGAGGGAGGAACGGGGGGTCTCACTAGTATCGAAACCCCTCACACCTCGTGCCGAACCTTGTTCATCGATTGGCTTGAAACTGATACTTCTTCAATAACTTCTGATCGCTGAATTGACTTTTTCGAGCTCTATCGCTTTCATTTGATTAATATCAACTTTTTTTGCGGTTGTTTTCTGTAGCGAGGTTGTTTCTGCATGCTTTGTAACTACTTTATTAGTTGATGAACACGACACAGAATTTCGACTAGGCACAACATGAAACTCGAATTTCTATGCGCGGCGTCATGCATCTGTGCGCGAACTGCCATCTTTGTGTCTTAAAGGCAGTGGCCACGATGCAAAACGTTATCGAAAAAACTACAAAAATCAGCTTAGATATAAAAAAGCTCAAAAACTATGAAGTTAGCGCGGTGAAAAACGGGCTAGAATCAGAGTTATTAAGACCCTAAATTTCCAGTTCGTGCACACGTGCACAGAAAGATCACAGTCTCATGCTAAGCATTCAAAAATCATCGACACTCAGAGGAAGAAATAAGTGCAAATTTACCTAATAAAACAGTTGAAAAATGAAAGCTAGCATTTCAACCAATGTTTTTGACTAGATGTGTACATAAATCCGAAAGTTCATTGATTGAATTTCAATTTCAAGCCAGCTGATGTTTTCGATATTAGAGATCATCGATGCCGATGATATGTGGTGGACTCGTCCACCATCAAAAGACAAGAAAGTTCAGGCTTCGAATTTGGCCCAGAACAGCTATTTTTTCGCGATTATTTCCTATAGGTTCTACTACTCTATACCCAAAGAAGGGTTCAGAGCGGAAAAGAAGACGAGCATATTTGAGCGCGACCACTGCCTTTAATACCTCTATTTTTGGCAAGTTTTTCGCTGCGTCACCTTGGTAATTGTTAAGTTGTTTTTGAATAGCTTAATTTTCGCAGTTTTCAGAGATCTTTTTTTTTCCGTCTTGAAAACAGTCTTCAATCCTGGTTTTAAGTTTGGTTCCGAGCCAGCTGATGGTGCTTGCTGCGTGGTGTGATTGGGGTCGATCATTGCGAATTGACTCGTCCGCTTTCACAAAACCAGCGAACTCAGAAAAATGGAATCATATGACATGCAACATAAAGGCTGTAAAGTGTGTCCGAATGAGAATGGCGGCCCATGCGGCCGGCGTGCGTTGAACCCCCCTCCCCTTTCCTCGACTGCAGAGCTGATTGATTTGCTTGCTGCCAGCCGGTGCCTGCCCCGCTCGTAGTCAATGGCTGCGGGGGCAGGCTCGTTTTGTTTGCTCGTCCGAGAGCGGCACATGCGACGGCCGCCTGCAGCGTACACCGGCTGCATGGGCCGCCATTCTCTTTGGGCACACTTTAACAATCGCGATTACGGCAGCTGGCCGTGGGGCGTTGGCGGCATAATCGACCAACGGGGTTGCTATCTCTCGCTGCGATCTACCGTCACAGCCCGTTTACTCGCTAGACTAAAGTGGATACGGACACACTACGTGCTGTGCGGTGGATAGGCGCGTCATCCATTGCGGAGCAATTGGTTAACAGGTCCAATGGAGAGTATCGTGGCTCGATTGCCGTCCAAATTGCACTGTAGTAAAATGGAAAGCGTACCGTGACAGTATAGAATTCCTCGAGTGCTTCGGCCATTGCTCTATTGGGAGGACGATATCGCCCGGTACTGCTCTGGGAGCATAAGGCTGCATCGTTATCGAAAGCGCTTTGTAGCCAAATCGAAAGCTTATTAAGGTCGAATCGGACCCCTAGTACCCTCCCCCTGAGGCTCCGTCCAGAACCGACGTCCTAGCGTCAAGTGACTGCGAAGTGACGCTGGGGGTTTGCATCTCCAGCATTTGTTATTGATCTGACTCCCCAGCGACTCCCCAGCGACCACTGCAGCCGGCCAGTCGCTGACGGTGGAGGCAAGTGGCCGTAACGACTGTCACTAATATTATCGATAACATCATTAACCACGTGCCGTCCTCGGACTCGCTGAATGGGCCAGCCGTCGAGCATCATGCGCCAGCATTTGAGCGCTGGCGCATGGCGCACCGACGCCTTGACGCTCTGCCGCTAGTCGTCTGATATGGACGGAGCCTAATGTGTGAGCACATACATCTTTCCAGCTGCTATCATCAATAATCATCGCGTCGTATGGTTGCTCTTTTTGTGCTATTGAAAATGTTTCAGCTAAATTCCATTCTAGACGTTTCTCGTGTTCACCTATGCAAAGTGTTTCTGATAGAGTTTATGATGAAATTAATTGAAAGGACTTTGTCGTTTGAGGTAGGCGATGGAATTCCACTGCCATATACTCAGCCGAACTTCTCATGGGAAGAAGTACGCAGATATCATCGGAGAGTGAAACGAGGGTTCGTGATTCTAGCGAATAACTACTGCACAGATATCACTTATGTAGATGAATCGTTGATATCATGCTGAATCTAATCACAAATTCAGACTGGATCCGAGCAAAAACGCAGTTCCTGTCAAAAGTACGTTCTTGACAGAGATTTTTTTCCTGTTTCTATCTGGAGAGTGTTGACCATGACACTGCCGGAACTGATCTCCACTTTAAGCGTTTTCAAAGAGACTTCTGAAGTATGGACCAATGACAACAACCGTAGCTACGACGGGTCTCACTTCAACACTACCGTACGTTTGCCAGGCAACCTTCACGTTTTTCCTATCATGCTAAATACATTCAGCAAGGTTCGATATTAAGAATTGAACTCTTCCCGACGAATACCCTGGACGAATCATATGAAGAGATTGAATACGTTGAAGATGAAGAGGAAACAGAAGAACGAGAAGAGAGAATCCTTCCGACTCTTAAAGTTCGAATGACAGCTCTGCTAATTTCATTTACCATCAAACAAAAACATGGTTCAGGATGATGAAACTCAGAGAAAACGACAGACAAGCTTAGCTAGATCATATTCTTCTATAACCACTATCACTGCTACGAACCCTTTTCCGACTCTCATAACAGGTGCGCACTACAGGGCTTTTCATTATATACTTCCTTTCAGAATTAAGAAGATATCGCTCTCCAGCATCAACCCATTCAGGACCGCGTGTCCAACCGGTGGGACACGCGTTGACTACAACTTCGGACCGCGTGTCCCACCGGTGGAACACCCTTTTCAAAAACCGATTTCTCCACCGCATGAAGGAATTTCTGAACCTACTCATGATCAATGTATTTACCTATTCTAGAGTCGACTATGATCTTCGTGGTCCGCTGGCAGCTTCACCACTACAATATATCTGACCCTTCGAATGCAGCGAGGTTGAAAACAGCAAACTTGGGTACAGATCGCATTTTTACAAGCAATTAACGGCGATTTTCTTCTAAATTATTCTATGCAACGATCACTAAAGTAGAGAAAATTAGGGCCTTTTCTCGGAAGTCCTGCCTGGTTACGGTTGTTGTACTATCATAGGCCGGGGCTCTAACTTTGCTGAAAACTACCTTGGAGAGGAGCGGACGAGAAAAGTGGGGACGTGCCAGAGCAGAAAAGGAGTGGGAACTTATAAAACGATTATTACACTAATCACTCCTTGTCAATATGTGATAATAAAACTGTTTTCTACGTCCAAATGTTGAAAAAAACGCTCGATCTGTTTTTACAGAATATCTCTTCCTAAAAAGCGCCCAACCGGAGGGGTGAGGGGGTGGCCGAGAAAAAAAAGGCGAAAATCTGAAAAAAATCATTTCCATTAGCATTCCCAGTCAACATAAAAATTGAGAAGTTGTTTCTACGTCCAAATGTCAAAAAGAATGCTAAAAGTGTTTACTACAAAAAGCTGGCGTCGAAATGCGAAAGACCGCAAGAGGGAGGGAGTAGCTAACGCAAAAATTTATGTAAGTCTGAAAAAATATCATTTCACTAAGCATTTTCTGTATATTGAAGAGCAGAAGAATATCTGTCATGGTAATTTACGATAATTAATGTTTCAAACCGCTGAATTTACCGAACTCAAGTGATTTTGTGGATGGTCTTAACTACACAGTTGAAAATTTAGAAGGCCATTTCACTGGAAGGAAAGAGTTATGGAAACTGAAACCTTGGCATCATGATTTTGACGTTGACAGCCGTACGATAAACAAAAAACGAAAATCGATTTTCTGGTGGCGTGCCATTCGAAGAAAAGTGGCCCACCGGTGGGTGTGACACTGTATACGGTGACGCAATATTGCACGCGGTCCGATTGTGCAGCCACTCAAATTTAGGCATGGTCGTGAATGGGTTAAGCTGGTTTTCCCACTGTAATGAACAAATTCAGGGTGTTGAAAAACGTGGGGTGGTAGTAAATGCATTTCCAACACGAGTTAACCACCAAATTTACGCTAGTAAACCGCCAGGTTTGTGCGAGCTTACCTATCTTTCTACTTGATGGAAAAGCGGTAGGAAGTGAGTAGGACCCGAGTGGGCGTGCGCAGGAAGTTGTGAAAAGTGAGTTACCATGACAGATATTCTTCTGTTCAACAGGAGTGTGCAGACGTCATAGAAAGTGTGCAGGACATCAGTAGTAGTTTGCAGTACGTCATAGAAAGTGTGCAGGACATCAAAGGAGTGTGCAGGACGTCAGCGGGAGTGTGCAGGATGTCATACAAAGTGTGTAGGACATCAGTGGGAGTGTGCAGGACATCAGTGCGGTACGCCAGACGTCATAGATGTGTACAGTACATCAGTAGGAGTGTGCAAAACTCCCACTGTACTCTCAACACATACTGCACACTCCCACTGGGGTACTGCGCACATCCTACACACTCCCGCTGGAGTCCTGCGCCCATCCCACACACTCCCGCTGGGGTCCGCGCAGATACTGCACACCCCCCACTGGAGTCCTGCACATACCCTGCACACCCTCACTGCTGTCATGCGCACATCCTGCACACTCCCTCTGGGGTCCTGCATACATCCTGCACACTCCGAAAGGGGTGCCGCACACGTCCTGCACACTCCCAGCGAGGTCCCGCTCACATTCTGCCCATTATATCGAAGCTCGCGCTCACCTGCACACTCACCCTGGGCTACTGCGCCAATTCGTTAACGCCCTGGACCGTTTTCACAACGACTTGCGTACTCTTCAGGAACAGCAAGCGCAAAGAACACGGGTCATCGTATGCGATCTCGCGTTAAGTTGGCTAGCTTACGAAAAAGTCCTTCGTAGAACCCGGTTTTCCGGAAGCTACCCATTCTTTTCTTCATTCGCACACGACTTCCAATTTTTCTGTCTGCTCGCGGTAAGTTGCAGTTTGGCGCGAACTTACCGCGGGCTGAAAATTTTCAAAAATCTCTGAAATGTTTTTCTTATCCACGTTTTTTCAAAAAAAAAACAGGACGAAAAATGTTTTGGCGATTTTTTTCACTATGCGTACCCAGTGGCTCGTAACATGTTAGGCGAATGCGTAGTTTCAGCGATGTCTGGCCCCCGAAAATCGTCAAATAAAAAGCTCGCGGTTAGCTGCAGTCAAAGGCAGCATACATGCTCGTAAACGTGGCTGAGACAACAACGTGAATAGAACCGTACGGCTTACAGCATAATGTCTACACTTTTTGAAGCGTCAAAAACGACCCACAGTGCCGTTACAGGAGTTGGAAGTTGGCCCCGCCCTGTATTTTCACGCATCCTGTATTTGCCCTTTTCCTTCAACGCAAGGCTGCTGTGTCATCGTCACCGTCGATACTGTTTGTGGATCGCCTAAAATGTAAACCACACACGTCACTGACAGCGAAGACGACCCAGCAACCCTGCTTTGGAGGAAAAGGGCAAACACAATAGGCGTGGAAATACGGGCGGGGCCAAACATGCTACTTCTAAAACTGCACTGTGGGTCATTTTTGACGCTTCAAATGCCTGGGCAATATGTTGTAAGCCATACGATTCGATTCACGTTGTTATCCCAACCACGTTTACGAGCGTGTATGCTGCCTTTAACCGCGAATTTACCGCGCGTTAATTCTCCTTTTCAAACCTTTTTACTACCACCCCTGAATATCCATAGTACCATAATTGTTTTCCTCCTAAGAACTTTTGGGGCCTCCTAAACAGGTAGCAGCTACCGTTTATCCATATGCGTTTCATCACGTTTTCTTGCCACTGGACAGGTCATGACGTGTTCGGCAGTGAGTACAGCTCCTTTTCTTTGCCCAAACCATTAAGCGCTCTGCAGAATGGTACCGCGGCGAGTGTCGCTGCGGCAGAGGAATGATAAAGAATGGAGGACGCCAAGCAACGGACGAGATCGTTATTGTGTCGTGCAACAGCGATGCGGATACAATACACGCGCTAAGTTTTGTAAAAACGAGAATGCATCTATCAAACTTGGCAGAAAAAACGTCCGATGCATGTAGCTTTTTCGAATGAAATCTTTTTTCTGGAAAACGGTATCATAATCACAAATGCAATTGCTAACTAATTATGTGACTAGTGGGAAGAAGAGCCCTAAAATCGCTTTGTTTTCCAAAAAAAATGTTTTTGCAATAGTGTATCAAGATCGTCGCGCGCTCGGCGAAGTGCGGCAAACTTCGCGCAGTATTTGTATAAGTAATGTAGGAGCAATCTGTATGCTTTTTTTTTATAAAGTGGGTGCAGGTGAGAGAGAATCAAGGTTTGTGTAGGTTGAATTTTCGGAACTCTTCATTTAGGAGTCCGTAGTTTCCGCAATGAAACTCCGACTTTCTAGGAAGTTCTCAAGCATGCTTAAGGCAGAGTACACCCTTAGACATCAATTTAATTATTTGTATTTGATTGTGTAGCAGATCCCTCCTGCATAACACGTGCCAAATGCCAGATTTCAATTCCTTCAAATAAGCGAGATGTTAGCGACCACCACAGGCCCGACCTCCTATGCTCACCACCACGAGCCACACCCCCTATGTTGAACATCGTTGATCAACAATCTATTTCATATCGAACGATCGATGTGGTTCGCACCGCCTAGGCGGGAAGTTTCCTCGACCTGTGGCCTAAAAATTTCTGCTTAGTATTCCTGCCATATTCTCTCTCCTGCTACACATTCTTTTAGATATTTTCTCATTACTCCTGAACGTTAGAAGACCCTTTTGTTAGTTATTGTGTTCTACTACTCATTCTCCACGTGTTAATAATCTCAGTCGTTCTTTTTCTATGCCGGTTGTTTCTAAAATTGGTGTTAGAACTCCTTCATTTATTTTCTGTTAAAAATTCATTGTTCATGCAATCTCACAATCATATCCTATATTTGTCGTGTTCTAAAGTTCTGTAATTTTCACGTTTGCTTTTTTATTGACTAAAAGTCGTCACTTTGTTTGCATTCCATTTCTTATTTAAAAATGTCCATCGCATTTCTATCCGTGTTATTTGTGAAGTTATCTATCGTTTTGTACCGTACCATATTTTCTGAAATTTATTCTCGTGCGTTTATTCATTTTTGCTTGTTGATAAATACAGCTTTAATTACCCAAGTTTGAGGTGTGCCGCGAGTTGGGAGGTCAGAAGTTCGACGGAATAAGACGCCGAGCCACAGAACCCCCGCAGAGCCAACAGCGAGCCCAAGTAGGCGAAGATTGGAGAAGGGTTAGTTGGGAAAACTAACTTATGGTGCATCGGCATCATTTTTTTAAACTTCTTATTGGTTTTTTTCTATCATTGAAACCAATTTTTTCTTCAAGTTCGCACCCTTTTTTTTCAAGAGTCAAAAGATTTTCTCATCAAAAATGGGTAAAGCCTTACATTTATACGCCGAAGATTGGAAGCCGAGAGAACGCAGCGGACAAACTGATGTTGAAGATTTACGCCAGGACAAGATCGACATTGGAGAGAAAATCGAAACGACTCGGTGTGCCAGAACGGCACTCATGAAGCACTGGACCACCTCGTCGAAGTTTTCGAAGGGCTTCCACATGAAATTAAGGAAGCCGAAGACAATGCGGTCGATCAATACATGGATAACAGCTCGAAAGTCATCGTCAAAAGTGACGGAATCCTGACGAACCTGGTCGGCAAGCAGTACAAAGTCACCGAAACCTTGACGTATCATCTTAAAAATGTCGAACTAGAACGAAGAGAAGTGCGAACCCCACAGCTTTCAGAAAACAGCGAAGCAATAACACCTTCAATATTATCCAACACTTTGTCCATGTTACCCAGGCTGGAAGTACCACAGTTTTCAGGAAAAACCAAAGACTGGAACAACTTCTGGTGCCTTTGCAAGGTGAATATTGACGATCTAGCTCTTCATGTCCTGATAAAGTTCAATTATCTCCTGACTGCCCTCAAGGGCGAAGCACGACAAGCTGTAAATCGCTTCCAAGTGACGGAGGAGAACTACCAGGAAGTCTTGAATTGGTTGAAAGGAAAATATGGGCAAGCATAGCTGGCAATCGAAGAACTTTATGGCTCAATTGAAGACTATACAGCAAAAGACACCTCTATAAAGTCGCAAAGGAAACTGTTAGACGACGTTACAGTCGCAATGGCTCAACTGAGAGCGAAAAAGCAAGATGTAAACCATAGATGGCTACTCAACATGATCTTCAGAAAATTTTCTTCGAACGTACAGGTCAAAGTTCTACAAAAAAGGGCGAAGTTGTCGTCGATAGAAGGCTGGACATGCGAAAAAGTCCATCAAGATTTGGAAACCATTATTCAGGAGAGTGAAGAAATCGACAGAGCGCAATCAGCAATTTGCAAAAAACGATCGAAAACTCCACTCCAGCGAAGAAGAGTATGCCATGTATGTATTGTAACAGGACGAATCACAAATCAGTTGAATGCCAAACGGTCCGCTCCAAAAAAGAATTCCTTTTTTATTGAGGAATGGGAAATGCAGCAATGTCGGCAAGCCTAATCATCAGGCTGAAGAATGTAGAAGAGCAGGATGTTGGAAATGCGGCAGAAAACATCACTGGTCAACTTGCAACGCAAGCGCAAATGCTCCTCGTACTAGCTCAGAAAATTTCAAATTCAGTAATGTTGGAAACCGATCCTTTCAATCGACAAGGAAAACAACTTCTCCGCCACAGGAGAGAAATGGCTTCCGACCCACTCAGGGAAACCGACAAATCACCACTCAAAACTATGTAGCAGAGCAGACGCAAGTAAGGAACTTGTGCAAGAAAAAAAACTGAAGAAGAGCCAGACATCGGTGGCAACGATCAGAATCAGGATGTTTACAATGTTCAACAAGAAACGAAACATTCACACAAGATTCTCCTTCTAACAGGACTAGCAACAGTCAAAGGACCTTCTGAATCCAGGAACGTTCGAATACTGTTAGACACCGGATCACAGCTCTCATTTATCGACTCAAAGCTAATTGAAGAGCTTGAACTCCTTATTACTGGTCATACAAAGTTGAGAATCAACACATTCGGTTCCAAGGAATCTCTGGAAACATCCAGCGACATCACAGAAATCGACCTTCTAAACAAGGAAGGGAAGATATATGGACTTCATCTGCATGGCAATTCAGTGTTAATGAAAAACATTGATAAGCTGAATCTGGAACCTTCAGACCTGAAATATATTGAAAGCCTAGGAATCCAGATAGATGAACTGGATGGAACCGAATGCCGCCCAAGAATTTTGATTGGATGCTATCAACTATGCGATCTTATCGGAAAAAGAAAATTGAAGTTGCCGTCCGGCATATACGTCGTGGAGACGGAATTCGGATTTATGCTCACCGGAAGAAAGACAAACAGCAACATAGCTGACACTACGGTGCAGTTATCTATGATAGATAACGAAGTTTCGTCTTGGGATAACTACTGGAAGCTGGAGTCTTCAGGAACAAATGAGTTCACTGGTCCAAATAGGACAGAAAAAGAGTTGGTTAACCTAGCGGTCCTTAAAAAAATTGAACGACACTATTGTCAAACGGAACGATGGCTACTACGTTCGTCTACAGTGAATTCACAGTCACGAACCGCTACCGGATAACAAGAAAATTGCTCATATTCGTCTTCGTAGCACAGTGGAAAAGCTCAATAAGTCTCCAGGAAAACTTGAGGAATATGACAAAATATTCAAACAACAACTAGAAGAAGGAATAATCGAGGAAGCTCCGACAACTCCATCAATCAATAACCACGTAATTCATTACCTTCCTCATCGACCAGTGTATACGCCAACAAAGGCGACTACGAAAACACGGATAGTATTCGATGCCTCTGCTAATTATGCAGGAAAGCCATGTTCCAATGACGTTCTACACCAGGGACCGTTAATTTTACCCAACTTATTCGGAATGCGGGGGTGTGTATACAAGTCTGTTGGTACCTGCTTGTTGGTGCCCCTGCTTCTACTGAACCCAGCAGACGTTTGAGTGTACACAGGGAACGTTCGAGCGATATAGCGTGCACAACTATATCGCGAAAGTATCCCGCACATTGCATAAAGGTGTCGCCGTCCGGCACACTAAGGCCTCTGGTCCATAACACCTTAGGATCCGTACCTAGGGAGTCATGGAGTCTTTGGCCACAAGCCACAATTTCGCCACCCTGAACTGTCGATCGCTGTCGAGTGATATCCAAAAACTGCGCTTATCTAGACTTCTGAGCTATTTCCATGCACCGTTTGCTGCTTTGCAGGAAACCCGCCTCAGGATAGACCCGTCATCAGCGTCGGAGAGTACACCATCTACTGCGGTAACGCTGACGATAGGAGAGTGGGAGGCTGTGCAATAGCTGTAAGGAAGGATTTTCAATGGTATGGTCAAGGAGTTCGGCTCAACGTCGTGTCGGAATGCATTCGTACGACTGCGGGATCGCAGAGGATTCAATCTGTGGATAGTGAGTGCTCATGCGCCCACTGAAACCGCCGAAGACAATTCGAAGGATGCGTTTTATGAGGAACTCAATACGTTGCTGGCCAGGATACCTTGTCAACATGCTGTTGTCGTGGGGATTGACGCAAATGCGAAGATGGGACTTGATCAGGAATCCGAAGTACTCGGTAAATGGTTCTACCCAGTGGAGCAAACATCGGACAATGGCTACCGCCTTGTCGACTTTTGTGAACGCAGTGGTCTGATTATTGCATCGACATTCAAGAGGAATCATCGCCGCCATCAGCTTACGTGGCAGGGACCAACCCGGCTATCTCCAGAAGAGCAGCGGAAGCGGAAGATGACAACTTTGAAACTACAGCTTGACTATGTCCTAACGAGGAATATTCCAGTATCGGACATTCGAAGATCTAGAGCTGTGTGGGATGTCGCATTCGATTCGGATCACCGTCCCGTTCTGTTTAACTTCACTGCGAGGATTCATAAGACGAAGCGAGGGGCTCCAGCCTCTCCAGAGGATTGACATGACAAGTCTCAGAGATGAAGAGTGCAGAAGGAATTTCCGACAACGCGTTTCTATTCACATCGGAGTACGGACTAAGAAGAAACTTTGCGACGCGGATTCTTTTGTCAAGTGCATCCAGGACGCTTCGAAAGAGGCACTCCCGGTTGTACAGCCTAAGAAGAAGTTCGCCTACGTCTCAGAAGAAACAACATCTGCCTACAACAGAGTATGTGCTCTCCGAACTGCAGGAAACTTCGTAGAGGAGAAGTGTCTGAGGAGGAAGTTGCGTCGGCAGCTTCAAAGTGACCGCGAACGAGAGTGGACGTGTAGAGCTAAGGAGTTCGAGAAGGCTTGGGAGGAGAAGAATCCGAAGAAAGCCTACACGTTGCTGCGACAGTATAGCGGGAAGATGAAGAGATGTTCTCCTGTCTTGAACACTACCAATGGAGTTGCAGTTGGTGATGCGACGCTGCCAATATGGAAGGATTACTTCAGTTCACTACTGAATCGTCCAGCGCCATCAGTACCTGAGCTCCCGCATGTTCAGAGAGCACATTACGATGTCAGTGAGGAACCGCCGACTGAGTCTGAAGTTTTGGATTGTGTCCGGAAAATGAAGAATGGAAAGGCAGGTGGAGATGACAACATCACTGCTGAAATGCTGAAAGCTCTTCCTCCGTCTGGGATTCGTGAAATGACCAACACCATCCGTGCCATATGGATGAGCGAAAGGATACCCGATTCGTGGAGACATGCGATCATCGTACCTCTTCACAAGAAGCTATCCGTCACGGATCCTAAGAACTACAGAGGAATCTCTCTACTTCGTGTCATGTACAAGGTTTTAGAACGTATCATTCTCGAGCGACTTATCAAACATCGTGAAGGAACGACCAGAGATGAGCAAGCCGGTTTTCGACCTGGAAGATCGACCATCGACCAAGTGTTCGTCATGAGAAGAGTGATTGAATCGTGGCAGCGGTTTCGAAGCCATTACAGCTTGCTTTTTGGACTTTGAAGCTGCGTTCGACTCTCCTCATCGTGATCGATTGCTCAATGCTCTGCGAGCAGATGGAGTCCCGGAAAAGTATGTTCGGTTAATCGAGGACATGAACAAAGGAACAACAGCAGCAGTTCGTACACCTGTCGGATTTACGTCAGCTTTCGAGGTGAAAACAGGAGTAAGGCAAGGAGCCGTTGCAGGACCTTTTCTTTTCAACTTCGCCGTTGATGACATCATGCGTAGAGTTGCAGAACAGTTTCCTGCGGATGTGATCCTAACACCATCAGGACGCTCCTTGTCGACCTGGAGTACGCCGACGACATTGTGTTATTCGCTGAAAACAACGCAAAACTGCAAAGGATTGTGAACCTCGTTTCGAAGTATGCCGCAGCCTATGGACTTCGTCTTCGTCCCGACAAATGCAAGCAGATGTGGGTCTCTCAGAGGCCTTCAACTGGAGTTTGTGTGGACGGACAATGTATCGAACTGGTGGACGATTTCTGTTATTTGGGCTGTTTGCTGAAGAACGATGGTAGTTATGCAGCGGATATTCGACAACGATGTGCGAAAGCTACGTCTGCATTCAATTCTCTAACCAAGTGTTTGTGGTCTACCACCATCGCGAAGGAAGTCAAGTTGCGCGTCTACCTATCCGCTATTCGCCCTATCATGATGTACGGATCGGAGACGTGGGCAGCACCGAAAACGCAGATGGAAAGGTTGGATTGCACGGAGAGGAAGCTTTTTAGGCGTTTGCTTGGATATTTCTGGCCGCGTGTATGCCATAACGAAGACCTTTACAAGGAAATCGACGCAGTACATCAACGCTTGACACGAGGGAGGTGCCAGCATCTCCTAACGCCATCTCAGGCAGCAATGGAAAGTCGACTTCGATTGCTCGGGCATATACTAAGAAGAACGCCGGATCGTCTCGTACAACACGCTTTAAAAATGCTTCCAAATCCTGTCTGGAAACGGCCACCTGGGCGTAGGCGAAAGTTCTGGACGGATGTGGTTAAAGAGAATTTAAAGTCACTCGGCATCGAAAGACAGTTCAGGCGCGATGTTTCGTTTCGCAGGAAATGGAATAGTGACAGCTGGATGGAATGTGTTCAAATTGTGGCTGAAGACCGTGAAAAATGGACACGGCTGACTACTAGGACGGCACACCTCGGTGAAGATGCGGAATGACCGCGTCAGGCGAAAGTCAACCGATTAAGTCAAGTAAGTCATTCGGAATGCTACTACGGTTCAGGACCGGAAGAACGGACATAATATCGGACGTCGAGAAGGCTTTTCTACAAGTTCGACTGCATGAACTTGACAGAGATGCCACACGTTTGTTATGACTGAAGAATACTGAGCAGCCTCCCGAAGAAAATAATGTGATAGCGTATCGCTTCATAAGAGTGACATTTGGACTAAATGCATCCCCATTCCTATTGTCAGCAACGATAAAATTCCACATTGACAATGAAAAGGAGGATAAGCTCTTAGCCGAAAAAATCAACGACAATCTGTACGTGGTTAGCCCGTTTATAACATCAGAAAGCAGCACAGAAGCGCTGCGAAAATACCAGGACACCAAGAAAATCTTTGGAGACTTGAAGATGAATCTGAGAGAGTTCATATCGAACGACAGCGAACTCATGGAAAACATCGACGAGGCGGATCGTGGAAAAGAAGATAATCCCAAAGTACTCGGAATTCAATGGGACACGATTGACGACAATTTGATAATTGAATGCACGCTCCCAGAGTTCAAGAAAATAACAAAGAGAACAGTCCTGAAACAACTGGCGTCAGTCTACGACCCACTAGGGTGGATATCTCCTTTACTAATACGACAGAAAGCCTACTTCCAAGGTTTGTGGAAGAAGAACTATAACTGAGATCAAACTCTCTCGCTTGAAGATCAAAACGAGTGGAATAGACTAAGGTGAAGCGTCAGAATTCCAGATATCTTTTCCTCGTCGAATCGTCAACGTAGAGAGGAGTCACAGAATCGTAACCTTTGCAGACGCTAGTATGACAGCAATGGCAGCCTGGCCATACATAGTAAACGACAATCGCCAGTTTCTACTAATGGGCAGAACTAAGCTGCCCGCTATCCAGGAGAAACACACGATTCAAAAATGGAGATGAACGCTTTAACAATAGCGTTGAGACTGACACTCGCGGTGCAGAAGGAACTCAGCAAAACGGTGAAGATAGAAGAGAAAATCTTTCTTACGGATTCGGAAATCGTTCTGAGTTGGTTGAAAAACCGCAGTGAAAATAAGAAACCCGGTGTATTGGTGTCTAACCGGGTAAAGGAAATCGAAAAAATTACCAAAGAACTGGAAGGAGAGAACATTAAGGTTTATTATGGCTTCGTGTCAACGAATCAAAATCCAGCTGAGTGTGCAACAAGGGGGCTCGCCAGCACCCAGCTGAAAGGTCACCATTGGTGGACTGCCCCATCATTTATCACAAGACCGCTTAAAGTGTGGCCTGAAGAGGCGAAATTGTTCAAGACTGATTCAAAACAAGACTCGATAGCTGTTAACACTGCTTCTACTACACCGCAACTTTGCGACTATGAGAGGTTTAACTCATTCGGGAAACTCATAAGAACGACTGCATACCTACTACGGTCCTACAAAAAATAGTAACTCTTCTGAGGGAGAAGAACAAGAGTTGGAAACTGAAGCTCTTCCGTCACGCAATACACGAAACCAGTAAAGTCATCACTGGTGAAGAAACACGAATGGCACGGATCCTACTTCTCCGACAGCATCAAGAAGAATTTAAAGGACATTTTTGTGAGAAAAAGTTCCCGGACCTCAATTTCAGAAAAGACAGCGACGACCTAATCCAATGCTATGGAAGATTAGGGAAGAGCAGTATAACCGAGGACGCAAAGAATCCGATCATCGTTGCGCCTAATACGGCACTTGCACGACTCATAACAGAAGATGCTCACGGAGCACTCCACTGTTCTACAGCACACACAATGAGCAACGTACGACAAACTTACTGGATTTCAAGGCTCAGACAACAAACGAAGGAAGCGATCAGGAGATGTGTGTTTCAACGGTTCAATAACTACCCATACAGATATCCAGATATGTCCGACGTACCTGCTAGAAGAGTGCTAAAATCAAGGCCGTTCGAGTATGTGGGACTGGATTACTTCGGACCTTTATGGGTTAAACAGGACGATGAACGCGAAAAAAGTAAGCAGTACGGGTGCATCTTCACATGCGCAACAACGAGACTAGTTCATCTAGAATTAGTAAAGAACAACACCACGGCATCATTTCTGAATGTTCTTCGACGATTTATAGCGAGAAGAAGGGCACCTGAGTCGATTACATCAGACAATGCTCCCACCTTCGCACTTGGAGAACAGATTTGGAAGGACTCCATTATTACTGCAAACAACTCCGATGAAGTTGTTTCGTACATGGCAAAGCATGAAATAGTATGGAAACGAATAACTCCCTTCTTCCCTGGGTAAGGAGGGTTTCATGAAAGGTTAATCCGAACTGTGAAATGGTCACTCTACGAAACCATTCAAACAAAAGCGGTGCCAGAAGACTACCTGAATACCCTTCACACGGAGATTGAAGCATGCCTGAATTCAAGACCGCTCACTTATCCGGAGTCAAACATGGATGATATCCCATGCATAAGGCCCCGGTCAGACTTCGTCGAAAAACCTGCTGAGTCCCACTGAGTCCGACTGAGTCCGGGGTGGATAAACCTGCTGAGTCCCACTGAGTCCGGTCGTCCCCAGCACCAACCAGCTCCTCTGCGAAACAAGCAATTGATAGTGACGATTATCACCTCAGCTGTGAATCGGAACGTGTTTGGTGGCTGATTTTTCTTGTTTTCAACATGTCTGAATCTGATTTCCGTATCAGCAGCAGGTGGGGCAGAGCGCAAACGATGAGAGTCGAGATGCGGCGGGACTCGGCAGGTCGCAGTCGGCCGAAAAAAATGCACCCAAATCACGTGAGAAACACCTATATCGACCGGGTGGGACTCAGTGGGGCTCAGTCGGACTCAGTCGGTGCATTGGCCTCGCCCTTGCACGCATGAGAACCATAAGTATCGACCGGGGAGATTGCGGTGGGCATCAGACGGTCGCAGTCGGACTCAGTGGGTTGATTTTTTCCACCCATTTCCCACGAATTCGGTGGGTATCGACCCGGTGGGACTCAGTAGATCCACCGACTATGACGGGGCCTAAGACCTATCGATTTCATTCAGCGTGAGGTGAAAATATCGCAAGAAATCGAGAGCGATAAAGACAACGAGAGCTTGGAGTACCTTACAGCGTCGGAAGCAGCACAATTCAAGACACGACTTCAAACGGAAAAGGCTCTCCAAGACTCGTGTAAACTGACCAACGTTTTTTGGAAGGTGTGGCAAACCAATTCCTCTGGAAATTAACAGCTCTGAAGAAAGTATCAAGGGAATGAAAGCAACCGAGAAACAAGCTTACCCGAAAACCCCTATGCGAAAGCGAAGTACAACCTCAGACAGAG
The DNA here is from genome assembly GCA_029168955.1 of Aplectana chamaeleonis. Lineage (NCBI taxonomy): Eukaryota > Metazoa > Nematoda > Chromadorea > Rhabditida > Cosmocercidae > Aplectana > Aplectana chamaeleonis. Next base: position 408,272 of record JAPDOI010000201.1, read on the forward strand.
GGAGAAAGCTAAAAAAAAAGTTTGAACCTGAACTCATTGATAGCGATTATTATGTTATTTTATTCAAACAAGTCATTTAACGTATAATCCAAAGTTTCATATTTCATCAACAAACTGTGAAGAAAGGAGGAAACATAAAGTTGCCGATGGTTTTTTCAGAATGCCGGCTCCTGCTGATTACTGCAAAACGACAATGGACTCCCTCCACCAACTGAGTGAGAAGAAGCAGACGTTCCTGAATGAGTCTGAACTCCAGACGAAGATCGAAGCAATTCATGTGCGATTGACAAAGCTCATCGAAATCAGAGAGCAGACTGATATGTTGTATTATGAGGTTCAGCTTGATATTGTATAAGATGAAACGTAAGAACATATTCATGAGGACCATGCAAAAATGAACGACATTTTCTACCAGTACGAGTCGATTCGCCAGCAGATGATCCACACTCGTCAAGTGGCCGATTTACTATGAGACGTTTACGAAGTACTCATTTGAGGCGGTTTTGCTTCGCTCTTCAGTCGTCGCCAGTATATCGACAAAGTACGTTCTGATCCGCGCTCCATCGACCGTCCCAATACAGCTTCAATCGTCATGGTTGAGATTAATCAAATCGAATCGCGTCAGAGAAGAATTGTGGAGAGTGGACGTCAGTCATGGGTACAGATCCCGAGGAAAACGAGTTCTACACCGAGTACAACATCGGTTGCGGGGGTGGCTCATACAACCCAGTCATCGGAAGTCGTCAATCTTTTTAGGAATGGTGCAAAGGAGGTGATTCAAAAGGAAATTGAAGAGCACGTCATGCAAAGACTGGGATCTCTGGAAAAATTGCTCTACGACAAACTTGTCAACGAAGATCCATTCACAAAAATGTCAGCCGAAATCAACAACTTGGTGAAAAATTCGAATCTAAGGTGAAGAATTTAGAAGGAAGGATCGATTATACAAAGGACGAGAAGAAGTAACATCCGAATCGCAACACAAAAGGCGAGAAGAAACAGAGCCCAGAGAGTATGAAGCACAGGTAGCGGAACCGAGTAAAGAAGTTCAGAGACGATGTTCACGCAGCCCACGCCCAAATAAAGACAGAAGGCAATACCGAGATCGCAGCGTTTCCCGTGAACATGGGAGAAGAAGGGAGTATCGTTCCAAGCGTCACCTCGAGCGTTCACGAAGTAGGGATAAGAGACAGCCAATGTCTCAAGAAGCTCGGGATGCACTGAATAAGTTGAACAATATGGGAATCTGCCCGAAACGATGTTTTGGTGACAGTCGCGATCTCATTGTGGGACCGGGAGGAAGAATGTTCTGCTGTCCATTCTGTGAAGCCAGAGGTCGACATGAAGCTGACGCCTGTCCTAAATTCACCAGTGTCGAACTGAGAAGGAAAGTTGCAAGAAACAGAAGACTGTGGCCCGTAGTAAAGCCGGCGAAAATTTCACTTCAGCCTATCTGAATCCATGTTCTGAAAGGAATTCAGATGAGCCGCACACATTTCAGACTTACGTGTTGTAGGATGGCGACCTAGGCTAAACAGAGAATTTCAGCAGCAAACAAGATAAGCTGAATCACTCAGTCAGATCTCACTGACTAGATTCAGTCAGATCTGACTGACTTCTTGGCTACAGGAGAGAGAAACAGCGTGCCAGGTCAGGAGTGCGCTCGAGACTGTTTTAAGGAGCAAATGAGTGACTAAATTCAGCTGAGATTTCGGCTTATCAATGTATCAAAATCAATATCAGCTGTATCAATATCAATATCAATATCAATAATCGAGCAGCACTTCATTTATTGAGAAACGGAGCATGGAGTTGGTCGATTCGTGAACGACCACGTAGAGAATAATTGCCGGTTGTTCTTATCATCACATGTATCATGTTTAAAACATTGTGCTTTCATTCATACGAGTGTTTTCTTTACTTATTGTTTTGTTTGCCTGCCTTTCCAGGCTGTCGCGTTTAAACCTTCTCACATACATTCTTTATGTTTCCTTATTGCAAGATAAAACTATTGAATGAATGAATGAATCCATCATCATGGCTCTACAAGACCGACCGCTTGAATGCAATCTTTTGCTCGATACGATTTCGGACTCGTCTGAGCCTTGTCTGAATCGTTTCAGGCTCGTCTTATCACCCATTCAGATAACCCTGACTGAGTGGTGGGTGTACTACGGGCCTGTGCCTGTTCTGTTTGGATCGCGACTGTATGCAACCCTGCCACTTTCGACGACAATGTCATTATTGCAGAGGAAATACCCATCACTCAGCTATATGCAGTATGCCTGAGGAAAGAGAGCGCCTTAGAAGAATCGCGTATGGAGAAAAATCTCTAAGAGGGGAGTATGTTGACCATCGTTGATCAACAATCTATTACATATCAAACGATCGACGTGATTCGCACCGCCTAGGCTGGAAGTTCCCTCGACCTGTGGCCTAAAAATTTCTCCTTAGTATTCCTGCCATATTCTCTCTCCTGCTACACATTCTTTTAGATATTTTCTCATTACTCCTGAACGTTAGAAGACCCTTTTGTTAGTTATTGTGTTCTACTACTCATTCTCCACGTGTTAATAATCTCAGTCGTTCTTTTTCTATGCCGGTTGTTTCTAAAATTGGTGTTAGAACTCCTTCATTTATTTTCTGTTAAAAATTCATTGTTTGTGCAATCTCACAATCATATCCTATATTTGTCATGTTCTGAAGTTCTGTAATTTTCACGTTTGCTTTTTTACTGACTAAAAGTCATCACTTTGTTTGCATTCCATTTTTTATATAAAGATGCTTATCGCATTTCTATCTGTGTTATTTGTGAAGTTATCTTTCGTTTTGTACCGTACCATATTTTCTGAAATTTATTCTCGTGCGTTTATTCATTTTTGCTTGTTGATAAATGAAGCTTTAATTACCCAAGTTTGAGGTGTGTCACGAGTTGGGAGGTCGGAAGTTCGACGGAATAAGACGCCGAGCCACAGAACCCCCGCAGAGCCAACAGCGAGCCAAGTAGGCGAAGATTAGAGAAGGGTTAGTTGGGAAAACTAACTTACCCCCTACCAAATTTCTGATTTCGATAGCGGCTACATGGGTGGATGAATGCTCAACAAGAAGGTGTTCTACAGCCCATTGCCGGTCTATCTCCTCATCCTGTTTTGCTCTCGTGCAGCGATTGCGAATGAAAAGAAATATAGGCTTGAAACAACTCGTCCACAAAATTTTTCCCTCAAAATGCAGGCAATTTCAAGGAGTCATATTTCAGCTCGTAGGGGCTCTTAGACGTTTCAAGAGATACTATTGTGATCAGGGAGTGCCTCTCTCCAGGATAAACATGAAACCTGAAATATAATTTTTTGGGTGTCCTGTGCCTTTGAATAAAAGATTTCGAGAGTTCAACCTACACATATCTTGGGATTCTCTCACCTGTAGCTGATTTATGAAGAAAGCACACAGATTGCCCTTCCATTACTTGTAAAAATACTGCTCGATGTTTTGCCGCACTTCGCCGCGCGCTACGTTTTTTTTAAATGATTGCAGAAACTATTTCCTTCAAAAACAAAGGGATTTTAGGGAAATTTGGCCCACAAGTCACATAATTGGGTTGCAATTTGATCTGTGAATATGAGAGTGTTTTCAGAATTCAAAAAAGTCTGACTCAGAAAAGTTAGATGCATCGGACGTTTTTTTTTGCCAAGTTTGCCAGATGATCCCCGTTTTTACCAAACTAAGCGCGGGTATTGTACCTCTCAGTGTTTACGCCGCTGCCTGAGCAGCGTCTACCTGAGCGACGCCGTCAGCGAGCGGCGGCCAAAAATGGTCTCAACAATTTTCATCACCGGCATGGAATGCTGCGTTCAATCGAGAGTTCTCTATAAATTCAATCTTCTGAAGACCTTTTGAAGCTTTATTCCAAATTTTGTTTTTGGTTTTTAGTTTTGCTAGTTTTTTGTTCCATCGTGTGACAGTTGTGATTTATGCGACTACCGCAAACCGTCTGCTGATTTCAGTTCCTCGAAATCTCAATTTCAAGGTACAATCACTTTACTGAACGCAAAGTCCGAGTTCACTTTACAGCTCTCTGAGCGTTTTAATTTTTAGATTTTTTCAGATTATTCATTTTTGGACGTATTAACTTTTTACACTTATTTTGAGCCGGTCGCAGCAATGCTTATTAGGCTTATTGTGTCGAAATATCCTTATCACTGCTATATTCTGAAATCACCGACCACTTCGCTGCTTGCTCCACCTGGACTCATCTGAGCAAGCTAGACTTTGCTCACTATCAACGCGAAATGTGATGTTGAATGACCGAGGACAAACGTATTGTAAAAAAAGCCAGGCTAGCCACATCTGCGCTGCAATTCCACGATTCTTTCGCGCCCAACGCCGCCGGTCGTCGCAACTCTGCACAACCGTTAAAGGCAGTGTTCACGATAAAAAAAATGTGTTTTAGTTTCCACTAGGAATTGCTAGTGGAGGGGCATACTGTAACGTTGACGTTGAAAGAACGCATGAAAACGAGCCAAGAAAAGCTCCAAAAGAGCCCGAAGTTGCCACTTCGAGCGCAAGGCAAACCTCAAAAGCGCAGCACACGCCCACCGACGTGAACAAATGAATGCTCAAGATCGTGAGATGAGCAATGATTTCCTATCATTAGCCCGTTCTTCCCTTCATTCTCAACTTCTCTGTTTACTCAAGTCAGCTCGCATACATTGGTTGCAAAAGATCGAAGTTACAAGCCACGGACAACTCGTCCACCATGTTTCCTTAGCTCAATTTTTGAGGGACCATAACTCCGACTCAGAGTCTTGTACCATTTCAGATACATCATTGGAATCAGCATGGGATCGCCTTTAATCTAGGCGGAAAAGCAGAAAAACGATTCTTATCATGAACACTGCCTTTAAGTGACGACTGTCGGGCAACTGAACTGCAGTTAGTCCAACGCCTGCTGAATACGTACAAACTTGGGACATGGAAACATGATGAAACTGGTATAACACATTCAAACAAGTATGAATAAACGGTCCCTGCTGCCTCTTCATGTTTTCTGAGAACTTTCAATACCACTTTTTTCACATTTCGGCCGTTTCATAATATAAATCCACCTTGCATATGTCCACCCTTGAACACTTTTCCGTTCCAACCAAACTTATTTTAGAGTTGGAATTGAATAAAACTCCCCTTTTCTATATAACTCGTGATCCTCAACTGTCTATGGTGGATGAATCTCAGATCTGGACCTCACATGACGCCGGAATTAGGGACTGTCGCATGCATGGTCGAAATGAGAGAATCCGCTGGCACTTTTTCAGTTTTATGAACACATACGGACACATTCTGTCACAGTAATGACTGGGACGAGCGTAGAAGCTCTCTGGAGGTGGTGAACAGCAAATTTAGAAGAGCGAGTCCTACACAAGGGCTAGCATTAACGAGAGCTAGTATTAACGAGATCAAGATTAAACATGGAATGCATACGTCTGAGCTCGATACTTGAAGGGCGTTAAAATGCATCGATAGCTTTGATAGAGGAGTGGTTCAAAAGTCTCTTTAGCTAGAAGCAGCTTGGGAGGCCGCTGTTCCCCGAGCTGTGCGAAGGAACATGATAGTCGATTTGAGTAAAGTGAGATTCTGGGTCTGGGTGAACATTAGAGCAGCATATACTCATTGACAAATGGTTTGTGATGTCGTTGTGATCTTTTGTCACAAGAAGAGTTTTGATCTAGGCAGACCTGATTAAAGGAAGTCTGGTCGGCGTGTTCTGAGACGACTATCCCAATGCTTCTGTCGGCCCAATTTTCGCGGCGAGTCTTTGACGGCGTTGAGGGCATTCTGTAGCGACAACTGGCTTTGGCTGGTTTTCGTCTCTTGTCGTGCGTGCTCAGAAGAGTATCAAAAAGTTAGCATTATCACCTTCCCTCTCCTTGAGGGAGAAAGAGGAGAGCGATCCTTTTGATCCCAATAGGGTACGCCGTAAGAGATGCACTTCGCCAAGGTCTTGGCACTACAATATCAAAGTTTTGGTCTGGTCAGCACGTAACCCTTGTTGAAACGATATGAAGAATTGCTTAACAATAATCATGCGTGGGGTATAAACGAGCTTCAGACAGTTCTACTCAACTCATGAGCTAAAATGTGTGTGATTTCGACTCCTAAGTCCTCCTTAACCCAACAAACAGCTGGTCATATCAACTTGTCGAATTAGAAAAATTTTTCGAAGCACATGGACTGCTAATTAGCGTGAAAGCGTTACAGTTGTAGAGTTAAATGTTTCTCAGATTGAGTGGATGTACATATAATAACGGCCGAAAACCGAAAAATTGTTATAAAAAAGTTCTTGGAAAGATGAAGTTCTGCTACCATGGATGTGTAGGTTTTTCAAAAAAAAACTTAATTCACTCATGATAAGGATAAAGACCCAGCGCAATGCTGGGGAGCGATGTCTTCAAAATTCAGGGTGGAAGTATATTATGAAATGCTCTGTATAAGGTATGTGTCCGTATCCACTGATTACTCAGTTTTACCTAGAGCCTCCTTCTCCTTCACCAATACCAACAGAAGCATCTGGAATCGTTTTCGAGTAAGTTACATAATTCTTGACGCGAAATTTAACCTGCTCTTAACAAGTTTTTTTTTTTCAGCAAGGCAGAGAAGTTGCAATTTCATCATGAGGTGGGAATTTAAGTAACATATTGAAGGCGAAGCCTGTTTGGAAAATTATTTCCATTTCACTCCTTAATATCCCTTCCCCTCCAATGCAGCAAGCATCCTGCAAGCTCAACGTTAGGACATTGCTTTGTGATGGTGGTGCTCCCCAATTTCGTAGAGTGTTGCAGCGATGAAACTAGCGGCATAGTGATGAGTGAGTAACCGAGTTTTCCCATAGAAACACCATTGAAACCTTGAAGTTAAACTACTGAATGATTTTCAATTAGTTTTTGCTCCAACTCACGCAGAAGTGCAGACTTATTGCGTGTAGGAATCAGAGTCTATCGAAAACCGATTTACCTGTGCATAGAAACCCCAATAGACCTGATGGCGAATAGACTTTCGCGATGAATGTTGTGAGAACGGCCACATACGGATATTCACGGTAAGACCGTAGTGCGTTTGGATAAAGCGCAGGCTTGGTGAGCACCCTAAAACTACTCAGATAGTTGGAGATAGATTGCCGGCTCAATAGCGTTAGTACTCCGGCACAAAGGGATCAACGGCACATCTGCTGTAGCTACTGCTAACAGTAGTAACTGCTGCAAAGTAGCAGGAGCTCCTGCTGCCTGTGCTGGAATGCAACCCCCTTCTTTATCGCGGCACGCGTGAGATTGACAGGACTGGTTAACAAAGGAGTTGTATTCCAGCTCAAGCAGCAGGAGCTGCTGCCAACTAGCCGGAGCTCATGTTGCTTATGCTGGAATACAACCCCTTTGCTCACCCTAGGACGCACGATATCGGCAGCCCCTCTCCTAGTGTCTGCTGGCACTCTTCTCCACTGAATTGTCTGATACGAATGAACATCGCAGCGTCCTCTTGTACGACGGCGGCTGGTATATAAAGCGGCCAGTCTCGCCGAGGAAGCAGGTTGCTGTTTGAGGCCGGTCCGAGGATGTGACGTTGCGTCATTTTCTGGACGTAAATTTTGGACGCTGAGGGGATCGTCTCCATGGCCCATCGCCAAGAAAGCCTTCTCGTTGTGGACCGTGCGAAGATTATGTCCTTGTTGCGGACCGTGGCGAGGTTGGCCTCCTTGCTGCTGGCCGTGACAAGGATCATACTCAACGCCGCTAAAGAGGGTGGTAATCCGAATTCTTCCTCCGTTTTCAGAAATGGCTGTCGATAACTAGGGATTGGCAGGATATGCTGCCGTTAGCACCAGCTCGTGCTCAAAAACGAGGGGTGGTAGTTCATGTTTGCCCTGGAGTACTAACGCTATTGTGACGACGTACTACACCCACTGTCTGAGTGCGCACATATCGGACTGACCGCGATCAAAAATGAACGTTGACCTAATTTCGTCCTCTGACGTCACACAGTTTCAACGCAAGAGGCTTGCAACTAGTTCCATCTTAGTGTATTGGCCATGGGGTCTTTTGAAGTAAACACAAAAAAATCGATCGGATCGTCAATGTTCCCGCATCCGTTCCTATATTTCCTAGCCATCAGTCCGTACATTTGTTCGATACTATTGTGCTAATATGTCGCAAAGCATAACGATATTTACACCTTTCTCGCGTTTTCAACAGACTTTTCAATACAATTGCTGTAAGTATGATTATTCACATTTAATGAGGACGCCGCCACGCAGAAATGCGGTAAACCTAGGGCGCGGGAAAGCGTGGAAGTAAATACTATTAATCGAATGATTCGCGGAGTAGCAAAGACAGTGCTCGCGATAAACCATGTGTGCTGAATTTTCGGCAGAATATGGAAGATTATGGTCACCTTTATAGGCTGAAAGACAAAAAAAAACTGCAGAAATGATAAGAATTTGAAATTACCATGTAATAATGAAGTAAACCATTTTTTGTAGTATAAGGTGTGTCTACCGCTAGATCCCCAACACTATAACGTGTGTCGAATGCTATGTAGATATCAATCCCTCAGAACAAGCAAGATAAATGAGACAACCATGGGCTCGAACTCCTCAATCACTACCATGAGCCACACCCCTTTCCTTGACTTTTAAACTTAATAGCCCCTAGATATTTCCCTTGTTCGGTCTCTTTATTCTGGATCGTCGTGGAGTGTCCTTTTAGGGGAATGTTAGGACACTTACAGGCCATAAAACGGCCAAAGTCTCACTGTCGACTGCGTACCACGCGCTGCGCGACCGCACGCGCGTCGGAAGCAGACGAGTTTTGCCCGCCGCGCGACGAGTTCCGGCCGCCGCCCGACGTTTCGGCCTCCGCGCGGCGGCCGAAACTCGTCGCGCGGCGTCCAAAACACGTCTGCTTCCGACGCGCGTGCGGTCGCGCAGCGCGTGGTACGCAGTCGACGGTGAGACTTTGGCCGTTTTATGGCCTGTAATGACGAGGATCTTTTGTGACCGTATTCAAGGCCCACACAGGCCACTGATCGAATCAAACAACTAGAAAATCGACTCCGAGATAAAAACAGTATTCAAATGGATTGAGTTTGTTCAATCCGTGCATCATGGAGGATGGTTTGATCATTTGATGGTCGCTTGTTTTTGTTGTAATCATTTTTCCCATTGTTTGCTTTGATCTATAGCAGTTGAGAGGAGTGGGCGGCGATTGCGTTCTGCAAATAAGTTCAGGGCCATACGGAGCTGTTTGGGGCTCTTTTTAGACGTTTTTTTGACATTACTGCTGCCGTAGGCCCCGAACCTTTCCAACATCGTGGAAAACTAGGAAACGGTTTTTTTTTTCGTGGACAATGCCTTGAACACCGCTGTTGCAGTGGGTCCCGGACCTTTCCATATCCTGTAAAAACTCGAATAGTTTTCATCGTGAAAACTGCCTTCAATGAACTTTTTGTTCAATATGGCTTGAATAGTCAGCGAGTGTCATTTCAGAAAATCCACGACGAGTTCGGCAAAGATGACTCTGAAGCTGCGAACATAGGAGGTTTGCATTTTTTTCCAAATTTTCTCATGGTAGGAAACCTATTTACTGTCCTTATCAAAACGGAATTTCGGTTACACGTAACCGCTCATTCAGCACGCAGCATGAAGAAAACCGTGAAAGCACAAGGGCTAATCGTGACCACGCGGTCCCAACACGATTAGCGTCGCACTACGTGCTGCAGCACCCGCCGCCTGCAACCGCGAAGCGGTATTTCGCTCCGAGAAGGACAGCAGTCTTTCCTACAGCTTTCAACAAGGCTATACAGCGGTTGGTATACTCTCCCACATTGATGACGGTTCTTTCGAACGAACGAAAATTGAAAAAATTCCGTTCGAAAAAATCTCGAACGAACGTAATTCGAAAATTTTTCAAAAAATCGGATTTCGAGCGAACGAAGATTGAAAAAAATTCGTTCGCCGAAATTTCGAACGAACGGAATCTGAAAAAAATTTTAAAAATCTTTCAAAAATTTTTCGAAAACTCCGTTCGTGTACAACTATACTATGAAGCCTCCGTCATAGTTGAACGATAGTCCAAAGTAGTCCCTCTAAATTGTCCGTAGTCCCTCCCAAATCAGTGCCTTTAATATGCTCTAGGGGAGGACACTGCCTCAATATTCCATACTCAGAATCGGCTAAATGCCACAGAGATCTACAGAAGATTTCCAAAAGTGGACATTTCCATAGCTTTGCCAATAGAAATGGGGTACACGAATGACAATTTTCAGGTGGCTCGAAAAAATAGTCTCGGATTGAGCTCAAAACATATTTCTAGGAGTTGTTTTGGGTGCTGATTATGAATCCGTGGCCCATTTGTCAATATTTGAAAAATTCCGTCTGATTTGGTCCGAATATTTGAAATGGGGAAAATTTTGCTGGCAAAACGCGAATTTTGACGATTTCGAGAATGCTATGATAAAATCGCCTCAGAATTTGTACATACATAGAGGGTATTCGGCCTGCCTAATAAGAATCTGCAACCCGTTTATCGATTTTCGATAAATTACGGTAGGTTATGGTGGGTTTACGGTAGCTCGGTCAAAGTCTCAGATTTGACTCAAAATTTCACTGTGGGTGTTATTTGGGACGCTGTACACGAACTCGAGGTCCATTTTTTGATTTCCGAAATTCTAAGGTAAATATCGCCAGTTAAAAGGCATTATGCCTACGGTAACCTACACTAACCCTAAGTCTGGCGAGGAACAGACCCCAGATTCGGTTCAGCGTACTAAATAACCCTCAGTTGAAAGTTTTGAGCCGAACTGGAAAATTTTTTTCTGAACGCCCCAAAATTTCACAGACCTACAGCAACGACAACATGATTTTCCAAGTTGTCACCGGAAGGTAACAAGCCTCCCTTGTGAGCAACTTCACTCTCTGCCAGCTGGGCAGCCCACACAATTGGTAGCAGTGCAAATAGACGATTCCGAACAGGACGGCTTTTGAGGTTATTAGGGGGTACTCCAACAAGGGCGACAGAGCTTTCCAGACCAGCTTTTTCTAGGCACTTGCGCAAAGATCTGCTCACTTAGAGGCATCGTACGCGCTGAAAACCACTCACCGTTTTTTTGAGTTTGAATCATTGGCTGAGCCCGCCTGAGCACGTGGGTAGAGTTTTTCGGGTCACCGACGCATCATTGGGAAGATATGGGAAATCGAATGCCTCAAATCCCACCAAAAGAGGCCGGCCTTCCGAAAGCCATGTGGCCTCAAATGAGAAAAGAAGGTAGCTTATTAACAAATGATACATCAACTTCCACTCATTTGCGCGATATAGGGCTGTAGTAAACCCCCTCAAAATGAAGTTAAGATGACCTTAAACGATCGTATGAAGAAATGTTGGAATGATCTGTAAGATTATCTTGATGATATGGTGAAGGATATGAATCTCATCTGTAAGCGCATCATTCAGATGATGAACATTTTTAAAATGATGCTAATTTCATCAGGTTAGCTGAACTTCTACAGATCATCTGGACAGAGAAAAGCGAGAGAGCACGCACTCCCGCAGAAGCTCGTCTTATCTTTAAGAGTAACCCCGGAGCGCCTCTTATTCTTCAGATGAAATACCAGTTATCAATCTGAGCTATCACAAAACGACAAACATCTCATTTCATTCATTGAGAAAAAAAGCATCGAGTTGGTCGATGAGAGAATGACCACATACAGAATGAGGGCCGGTTTTTCTTATTCTCACAGGTATGATCATGTCTTATCGTATCATGAATATTCGAGGACGACCGCTTTAGGGCTAATGACCGCTAATGAAATGAATACGGGCCTAAGTTCAGCGACGAGCCGTGACTGATAACGATAATTATGAATCAATACGAAATTAAGATCATCTGAAACTTGTCTGGAAGAATATCAGATCATCTTATCGAAATAATATCAGATCATCTGATAGGGGTGGTTTACTACAGCCCATAGCTTGTTGAGAAGCTTCTTTCTTTTTCATTTTATGCCACATGGCTGTCAGAAGGCAGGCCTCTTTCGGTGGAATTCGATGCATTTTATCACCCATATCTTCCGAATGATGCTTCGGTGACCCGAGAAACTCTACCCACGTTCTCAGGCGGGCCCAACCAATGATTCAAACTCAAAAAAACGGTGAGTGGTTTTCAGCGCGTACGATGCCTTTAATCCGAAATCGAGGGCAATGTATCTTTCGGTTGAACATCTGAGCTCTTAGATCCGCATCGGACCAACTCAGATACTGGGGATGCCCGATTCGGCCATGTTAGGCCTAGTCCACTTGAAAGGAACTTTCGCGGCAGCACGTGCTACTCCGAGGAGCACGTGGCCTGATCGATAGGACTACGTGGCGCAGAGAGACAGAACTCTTGCCGCACCCCCGGCAAAACTTTCGCCGCACCCTGTTTCTTACGCAGAAGCACGTCGTCCTTCAATAGAGGCACGTGGCGCTAGGAACGAGGTCTCACCCCTTCGATGGGAGCGGGGCCCCTAGCAAGGATACGGTCCAAGTAACGGCTTGCAGCAGGGTGACTAAAACAGCAGTCAGCGAGAAGGACATCATCCTCGTTACGATCGACAGCGAGGGAGCCTCCCTCGCCGGAGACCGTCTGGGTGACCTGCTCAGCGGTCAAAAATCGTTCAGAAAGTGGCTCGTGGTCAGCTTCCAGGAGCGGCCCGAAAGTCCGACTGCGCTCTCTATGAGGTGGGACCCCTTTTATACGTGCTGTGCGGCTGATATGCGCCTGATCAATTTTGGAGCAATCCATCGACGTGTTCAATCAAGGGCATCGTGGCTCGTGGGAGGGGGTCTTCAGGACAAAGTCGTTATAGGATAGAGTAATTATACGCCATCTCGCGCCTCACCAAAGTTGCCATCAGCAATCTTCCTCCTGAGCCTCTGTGAGAGACTACAGACGGCCGAGGGTTTTGATGAGTTGTACAGGCACCCTCCTTTATGAAGGCAGCACCTCGTCGCTTACTACTGGACCACAGAAGGAAACCGATTTCTCGCCACTATTGATTACAAAACTGGTATCCCCCTTACCCCTTGGTTGTCGACGCGCAACGCAACATGAATTATTCGTGGGTGAAGCGATAGGTGGAACGACAATAAGGTCGTCGGAAGGTAGAGCTGCGACGGTTGGCGAGGAGAGATGTTGAGGTGGAGCTGATGTAAAACAGGCGTTTTGTATCGAGATAGCGGGAGGCTGGATCGGAGAAGAGTTTCCAGCGAGAATGGAGGACTTGGGGCAATGAGCGCTTGAGTTCCGTGTTCAGAATTGGTTTGCAACCAAATTGCTTCTTAAAACGTGAAAAAATCTTACATGGTAAGTGTTGTGATATAGATCATGTATCGGTTTTTCACTGCCAACCGATCACCAAAGGGGCGGTCTTTGATCCGCCAATCACAGGCCACGCCGATGTACATATAAACCCCTGCCACCGCGCTGTGTGCACATTCGACTCTACTCGACTACTGCCTGCCGCTGCCGACTCAACGTGCTGCCACCATCGCCACCACCACCACGACATCGGATTGTCACCACAACCATCGACGCCGTATACGACCATCGACCGACGCCACCCCACTGCACTCATGCATCGATTATGTCTGTATTAGTAATGAACCGATTGTTCACATCTGTGTACCGCACAGGCGTAACAATTGGCGATCAGGCTCAGCGTTTGTAACCTGAGCGAACTCACCGTTGGTAACCTGAGCAAATCGACGTCCCAGAGGCTCGATATTGATCCTGAAAAGGAATAGCACAACAGTGCCTGATTTCTATGATTGCTGGGAACTCGCGATTTATCACTGGCGTGAATTTTGAGTGCGCTTGATTGGCCACTAGTAATGGAATCTGCAAAGATCCAAAAGCTGTTGGAGCAGAATGTCCAGCAAATGGAACAAATACAGCAATTGTTACAAGTAATTGGAAAAGGTGGGGTTGTTGCTAAAAATGAGGTGGCAACAGCACAATCGACATTAATGGCGGAGCCAAACAGTCGAATGGCGAATTTCTCGTTCGATCCTGAAATCGATCAATGTTTTTCCCGCTGGTATGAACGGCATGAGGGGATTCTGCTGAAAGATGGTGCATCCCTCGCTGATGACGCAAGGTCGAGACTATTGATTGGGAAGTTAGATGATGGTGCCTTTGAACGGTACAAACGGCAAATCCTTCCTTAAACATCATACGATATTCAATACAGCGAGATGGTAGAAACTTTCAGGTATACGTTTGATGTCAGAAAATCAATATTCACGGCCCATAACCAATGTTTCAACATAGAGAAAAGAGTCTCAGAGGATTTCATGGGATACGCTGGTAGGGTAAACTAAATGTGTGAGCACGCCAGCTTTGTTGAGCTGAACACTGAGGGTTTGAAGGCTTTGTGGGTTTACGGTCTCAAGTCCAACAAAGATCGAGAAATTCGGTCACGATTGCTTGCCTTCTTGGATAAGGAAGCAGAAGAGAATCAGAAGCCAGGCTTGCATGAGATGTATAAGGAGTGTGATCGAATAGTCACACTATTGAACACGTCAAAGATGATCGAAAACGACTCAGTCCATATGAGGATAGTTGAAACTGACCCATAAAGGGTGGGCCGCATCGTCGAATGCTGGAACTGTGGCAGGACTGGTCACACAAGTCGAAAATGCCAAAGTAAGTTATGGGCTTGCAACTCATGCAAAGGCAAAGCGCACAAAGAGAAGTATTGAGAGAGAGCATCACAGTACAAGAAAAAGACCAAATTGAGGACCGAAACAAAGCCGCACAGGAAACGCTGCGGGCGAGTAGTTTTCGCAGGAAGTGCTGAGGCTGACGTGAATGTAGTTCGGCATTACGTCAACATAGCAGCCAGCGGGCACAAAATTGAGTTTCAATTGAACACTGGCTCAGATATTACATTGTTGAATGTAGGTAGATACGTGGAACAGAATGGGCAGACCGAAACTCAACCACACTAGTTTGGTCATCAAAGACGCTAGTGGAAACCGAATGAATGTTTAAGGTGAACTGAAGTGCCAGTTCAAGCTGAACTGTGCCGTTGGTGAGGGATGTTGTTTCGTTACCCCTTATAAAAGTTGAGTAGGTCTCGATTGGATACGTCAGGGCTGGTAGTAAACCCCCCAATGTCGTGACGACAATTTTCATGACATTTCACAACATGTCGCGACCAAAAGGCGCGAGGTATGTGTTCGTATGGTATCCTACAACACATGGCTCGTGACTGTCACGAGCTTGTTGTCACGACAATTACTGTCACGAGCTGTCACAAGTGTAGCGTGGTCATAACAGCACGACAACGCGACAGACAGCGTGACACAAAATAGTGCGCGGTTGAGGGAGTGCGGAGATTGCTGCGAGTGTCGTGCGCTCGTGTACAACAATGTCTCCGACACTGGCAGCGGTCTCCTACGGGAGTCGGCTGGGAGTCCTAGCCTCATCAGCTATAGGGCTCCTGTTTGCCACATGTAGGAGTCCTATCTGTCTCCTGTGGGAGACCGAACCGTGCACAGCAGTT
The DNA here is from genome assembly GCA_029168955.1 of Aplectana chamaeleonis. NCBI lineage: Eukaryota > Metazoa > Nematoda > Chromadorea > Rhabditida > Cosmocercidae > Aplectana > Aplectana chamaeleonis. The sequence continues at coordinate 423,858 of JAPDOI010000201.1, forward strand.
GAACGAAATCTCATTATGGAGGGAATTTCAAATACGGCTTAAACGAAGAATCTGAGCCAAATCCTTCGGCTTTCCGTGATAACTTTTCTTTGGCGTAAAAATGGCTCATCCATGACTACTTGTCTGCCAGATTCAAAAATTGCTTCAGGGATTGAGCTCGATGAAAGCTCTTTGCACCCTCGTCACGTCATCAACGGAGACCTCATGATCTCCGCACTCGATTTTGGTCCTCTCTCGGACTCTGACGCATGGCCATTGTCTGTCCACCCCACCCTTGTGTGCCTCGTATGCGGCGCGAGTTTGCATCGATCATTCAACGTGTACGTCTGAATGGCCGTTTTTTGGTTTAAGACGTCATATAAAATGCTTGCCTGCGTCGGCCGCGGCTGCCACGGTGTAGCTGACGCCCGATGTAACGCGCGCGACGCGCAAAGCGGCGCTATCACCTGTGGGAGACCGCTTCTCTCTACTCCGGTCATCCACACCACTAAATACCTCCTGTGGTTGACCACGATGGTCGTTTTCTCCCGCAGGAGACCTCCCCCAGTGTCGGAGGTCATGAGGACATTTAGGCGTGTAATTGAGAGCAGGGTGTGCAGGGGCTGCAATGACATCGTAAGACACGCTAGATTTTTAGTTCTATTTTTTTCTGTTGTGAGGTGCGTGTTTTTTTTTTCGTTTCGATCAATTCTTCACCACGGTTTCCTCTACTTTTTTACTTGGATTGATTAGCGTTGAAAGTTTGCAGACAAATTTAGAACACTGGATTGGGTTTTCTTTCGAATAGCAATGCAAATTCTCCTTAGTTTTTGTTTCTAACTGAGAAGTTTTTGTTTCAATTGAGAATCAAATTCGATTTGTTTCTAATTCTATGATAAGGAAGCAATGGTATTAAGAATTTATCACCAAATTTTGAATGTTATTTTTGAGAGAAGTTTATGCGTATAGGGTTTGACGTCCTTCACATGTTGGGCTGGCGTTCGATCGATTCACTTCTCAGCTGAGTTGTTTTCAAGGTGATGTAAAATATCACACGAGTTTTTGAGAACATAGTTGGGATATTTTAGCAGGAATCCTGCAGTATCGTTCTTGTATGTTTACCAAAGTGTCCGTAGTTCATCGTTTTCAGTGTTATTTGATGGAAAGATCACCCCAAGCGTTTTAGATTGCTCAGCGCATCATTACAGGTTGTGTTTCCAATACTAACAATCTATGTGGTCGGCATTCCCTTCCCTGAACTCTAGTAGCGTATTTTTGTGAATTCTGGATTGATTTGTTTTTCTTTAAACATATTTTTGGTGCACTGAACGATTGAAAATTTTACCGCCGTTATGCTAGATTTTTGTCCATTCGGAAGTTACAGTTTTAAAAAATTGCAGAATGACTTGCACTCTTTGACTAATGGTTGCGTGCCTTCACCAACTACTGCTGAGCTTAATTTTCAGAATATTTTCCATTAATTATGGTACCAGATCTTATCACGCACAGAATTTTGGGTATACCTTTAATCTGCTTAAAGGCACAGTCCAACCTCAGAATCGTTTTTCTGTTTTTCTGCCTATCTTGAAAACGGTCTCACGCTGATTTAAATGATGTCTCTGGAATCGTGGAAGACCCCCTAAGAACGAAGTTATGATTCCTCAAATATTGAGCTACGGAATCATGGTGGACGAGTTTTCCGGGGCTTGTAACTTCCGTCATTTGCAATCTATGTATGCGAATCGACCTGAATAAAGAAAGAGGCTGTGAATGAAGGGAAGAACGGGGCTACTGGTCGGGAACCATCGCTCATCTCGCCGCTGTTGAGCTCGAAAGATCGTAAAAGGGGCGTGCCAAAGTGGCTTCCCGAGGTGGGCGCCCCAGGGTGGCTTCCTCCTATATCTCGCTTATTTGGAGGAATCGAGAGCTCGCATTTGGCAGGGGCTATGGGGTGGGTCTACTTCACAATTATGTGAAAATCCCGGATTTCGTCCCTGAGATTGGACTGTGCCTTTAAGAAGTATCAGTACTGGATCAGCCTTCTCGATGAGTGTCTGGGATTACGGTTTTTGTCGAAAGGAATGATTTTAGTCAACTGCCCTATTCCCATTGAAATAGCTGCGTCGCCTTAGTGAAGGTATCTCAAGGGTAAACGCATATATCTTTTTTTGTAATATATTTATATCGTATATGAAGAACTTTTTCAGGGGTGTCCAGCATGACTTGAATTAAATCGAGAATTTCCGATTGCTGTGAAAGAAGCATGTTTGCTGCAGACGCTGGGAAAGAAGCGGCAGCTTCTGATGCTAAGGTTGGTGTGTTTATTGTTATTCTTTTCATCTCTTTATCTTGGTGCCTGCAACTAATTTGTGTCCGAACGGGACTGCCAAGCGTGCAGTCGGGATCGCAGCTCTCGGGCAAGTGTTCGGGCGGCGCAAAACAGCTAATTATTTACTTCAATTTTTTTCTGTCATATTCACGTTTTGATGTAAGTTGCCAATTAAGAAGTCGGTTTGGTGATTATTTGTGGTTTTCCTTCCGAGGTATGGAGGACGTTTTTGAGGGAAATTAGGGTTAATTGTTTTCCCTTTTCAACTTGTATGAATGGCCCGATTCAGGGTTGAGCAGGGCTGCGAATCGGCGCAACGGAGAGAGGGGACTCTGGTACATTTTTGCTGAAAATGAAAATTTGGGGGTCGTAGAAATTTTCGAGGAAAAAGGAAATTTTCTTCAATTCACTTGGTGGGCTAAAACGAGGTAGTAATAGTCAGTTGCATGTGAAAAGCATTTTCTTTTTTGTCGGTTTTATTCTCGGGAGGGGTCGTAAAATTTTTGGAAATGTTTCCAAAATTTCGGTCAACAGGGAAAATTTTTAAAAAACGAAAAATGGTGCAATGGAATCTCTTACACTTTGTTGCGGGAGGAAATTTAGTTTGTTCCTTTGCGTGCCTCTGCGGAGCAAGGTAAGAGACAGCGAGAAACCGTGGGGGAGAAGGAGACCCAGCACACGCGCACGTATGCATGTGATCGACAGCGCTACATTTCTTTCCGGAATAGAAAAAACGCTGTTGTCTGCATGAAGGCATAGCATTAAAGCGAATTGGCACTCAGCAAAGTTTCTTCTGCCTATGAGGCCCATATTGCCAAAGAGAAGGCGTCTCTGCAATGGAGTTTTAAACTCGATTCAAGATTATTCAGTGTTTGCCTTATAGTACTCATTTGAACTTCAGAAGTTTGATATATGGCTGACAGGGAAGTGTTTAGAGTGGTAAACGCATCCGCCAAAACGACTGGTATCGTTAGTATCTCTTGTGCCCCAATAGTGAAACTGCGCAGTATCCCACTCCGAGCTGCAGGTTCAAAAAAGTTACAAGCTTAAAAATGTCGTTTTTTGTGCTTTCTGTACCTTCTAAAAAGCGCATAATTATCGGAAAGTCTGGAAACGGACCTCATGAATGTGTTCAGTGCCTAAAACTATCTCCTGAGCAAGGTTTGGGTGAAGGCACATTTTCCATACTTCGTCCAGACTGAAAGCGTTTTGGACTCTTACGGATTTTTGGTTGGGCTTTTATCTATGCCGATTAGAGAGCTCCGGAAGCGTTTTAGAAATTGTTCCAGATTCGACTGAGAATCCTCCCAGGATATTTGTGGAGCTGATCCTAAATCGGGTTTATCTGTCCATTTTCCAAAGTTTGGGATTAGTTTCGTTCGAAGCTTCCCAACTGGGGAAATTGCGAGGGAAAAACGCAGTAGATCATGGCGGAATCCCGATTACCCATTAACTGCTTTCCCAATTTCTGAAAAAATGTTCCACAAATCAGAACGAAATTGGGTGAAAATTCTCTCGCTACATGCCATTTGAGAAATTACGCAGTTCTGTTTGACCCTGCCGAAATTTCAAGTATTTTTCTCCTGAGAACGTTGAGTGGAAGTTTACGTAGGTACTCACAGACGAGCCTTTTTTCATAGTACTTTTTTTGGTTTTTTGTTACCGGGAATTTTGCAGGAGCATCCGTCATGACTTGGCGCGGTTCGGGGAAACTTGGTGGTTGCAACGAAGAATCGTCGACTGCTGGTGGCCTGCGAAAGAGGCTGAGACCTTCGATGCAAAGGTTGGTGTGTATGATTGTATTTCTTCACTTTTTCTCTTCAGTCGCGCAAGTCGTGCCACCACAGTTGGTTATGACAGGTGGTAACACAAGGTTCTCCTTTATCTTCCATCTGTGGCGTTTCTAACCCAGCCCTACTATGCTTTCTCACATCTAGATTTTCTGGTGAACGCAAGCAACACACTCCAACGCGAGCTCATTACATCCCCACCGACAGTTGGGGTCGATCCCCTGTAGTCGGTCCTTTCTAAGTTTGGAAGGGACAAATTGAGTTTTACGGGGTCTTGGTTGGCTCTGTGAGGCCGTTTGTAGAGAGAAGACTAGTATTTCTCATTCAGTACCTCTGTGGCGTTCTCAGATTCGTGGAGGGAATCCCGGGGCATCGCACAACAGGGATCATCTCTGTTGAGGTGATGGATGACCCTGTACGGTGGGGGCACCCACTGCGGAATGATGGAGAGATGGGCCCGCATTAAACGCAGTGGTCACGATGAAAAACGTTATAAAAAAACTATAAAAATCAGCTCAGATCGGAAACAGCTGAAAAACTATCAAGTTAGCGCGCTGAAAAACGGGTTAGAATTAGAGTTTCTAGGGCCCAAAAATGCCAGTTCGTGCACACGCGCACAGCGCCTCCCATAAAGATCGCAGTCTCATGCTGAGCAGTCAAAAATCATCAACATTCAGAGGAAGAAATAAATGCAAATTTACCTAAAAAACAGTTGAACAATGAAAGCAAGCGCTTCAGTCAAGCAAGCATGTTTTTGACTAGTTGAGTATTGTTTATTGATTGAAATTCATTTTCAAGCCAGCTGATGTTTTTGATATTAGAGATCATCGATGCCGATGATGTGGAGTATCTGCCATCGAAAGACAGGAAAGTTCAGGCTTGAAATTTGGCCCGAAACGGCGATTTTTTCGCGATTTTTTCTTATAAGTCTTACTACTCTAAACCCAGAAAAGGGTTTAGAGAGGAAAAGAAGACAAACATATTTGACCGCGACCACTGCTTTTAAGAACCCACCCCCCCCCCAAATTTACTTTCCGTTTAGTGTCATTACACAGCTTCTTTGAATCATTAAGAGTGCATTAGGATTTTAAACAGGTTCGCAGGCAACCCGTTGGCAGGTTGACGAGGTTTTGACCCATTCTTTGTTGATTTTTTTTGAAAGAAAAACCGCTTTTTTTCTGTGAAAATCCCACCCTAAGTGACGCACTCACATATGCAAATCAACTGGTTATTACAAAGAGTCGACGTATTAGGTAAACGTTGATGAGACAGACTACCCGAATACATTGTTTAGCATCATTCGCCCATTTCGGTCAATTCCCGCTATCTCGGAATGAAGAAAGGGTCATTATGGGCGAAAATGTGTTTTTCAATCATTTTCCGTGGGTTTGATCTCCGTGTGTGGTTTGCAGGGTGGTGAACCCCTTATAATCTTTGGAAAACTCGTAATAGAAACTCATCGTAAGAACTGCCTCTAATTTGCGTTGGTTTTATTCAAAAAATAAATCGACACATTTAAATACTGTGCATTGCAGGGACTGTCGCTGTAGGGAGAGTAGGGCTGGGTTAGAAACGCCACAGATTGGAGATAAAGGAGAACCTTGTGTAACCACCTGTCATAACCAACTGTGGTGGCCTGACTTGCGCGACTGAAGAGAAAAAGTGAAGAAATACAATCATACACACCAACCTTTGCATCGAAGGTCTCAGCCTCTTTCGCAGGCCACCAGCAGTCGACGATTCTTCGTTGCAACCACCAAGTTTCCCCGAATCGCGCCAAGTCATGACGGATGCTCCTGCGAAATTCCCGGTAACAAAAAACCAAAAAAAGTACTATGAAAAAAGGCTCGTCTATGAGTACCTACGTAAACTTCCACTCAACGTTCTCAGGAGATAAAATACTTGAAATTTCGGCAGGGTCAAACAGAACTGCGTAATTTCTCAAATGGCATGTAGCGAGAGAATTTTCACCCAATTTCGTTCTGATTTGTGGAACATTTTTTCAGAAATTGGGAAAGCGGTCAATGGGTAATCGGGATTCCGCCATGATCTACTGCGTTTTTCCCTCGCAATTTCCCCGGTTGGGAAGCTTCGAACGAAATTAATCCCAAACTTTGGAAAATGGACAGATAAACCCGATTTAGAATCAGCTTCCCAAATATCCTGGGAAGATTCTCAGTCGAATCTGGAACAATTTCTAAAACGCTTCCGGAGCTCTCTAATCGGCATAGATAAAAGCCCAACCAAAAATCCGTAAGAGTCCAAAACGCTTTCAGTCTGGACGAAGTATGGAAAATGTGCCTTCACCCAAAGCTTGCTCAGGAGATAGTTTTAGGCACTGAACACATTCATGAGGTCCGTTTCCAGACTTTCCGAAAACTATGCGCTTTTTAGAAGGTACAGAAAGCACAAAAAAACGACATTTTTAAGCTTGTAACTTTTTTGAACCTGCAGCTCGGAGTGGGATACTGCGCAAGTTCACTATTGGTGCACAAGAGATACTAACGATACCAGTCGTTTTGGCGGATGCGTTTACCACTCTGAACACTTCCCTGTCAGCCATATATCAAACTTCTGAAGTTCAAATGAGTACTATAAGGCAAACACTAAATAATCTTGGATCGAGTTTAAAACTCCATTACAGAGACGCCTCCTCTTTGGCAATATGGGCCTCATAGGCAGAAGAAACTTTGCTAAGTGCCAATTCGCTTTAATGCTATGCCTTCATGCAGGCAACAGCGTTTTTTTCTATTCCAGAAAGAAATGTAGTGCTGTCGATCACATGCATACGTGCGCGTGTGCTGTGTCTCCTTCTTCCCCACGGTTTCTCGCTGTCTCTTCCCTTGCTTCGCAGAGGCACGCAAAGGAACAAACTAAATTTCCTCCCGCAACAAAGTATAAGAGATTCATGGGGGCTCGAAAAGAGTCCCGTAGCTGAAGGACGCGGCAGCGTACAAAAGAAGAGAATCGACCGTCAGCGGCGAGACTCTGATCGGGCCAGAGTTGAGAAGGCCATTGCACCATTTTTCGGTTTTTTTTTAAATTTTCCCTGTTGACCGAAATTTTCGAAACATTTCCAAAAATTTTACGACCCCTCCCGAGAATAAAACCGACAAAAAAGAAAATGCTTTTCACATGCAACTGACTATTACTACCTCGTTTTAGCCCACCGAGTGAATTGAAGAAAATTTCCTTTTTCCTCGAAAATTTCTACGACCCCCAAATTTTCATTTTCAGCAAAAATGTTCCAGAGTCCCCTCCCTCCGTTGCGCCGATTCGCAGCCCTGCTCAACCCTGAATCGGGCCCTTCATACAAGTTGGAAAGGGAAAACAGTTAACCTTAATTTCCCTCGAAAACGTCCTCCATACCTCGGAAGGAAAACCACAAATAATCACCAAACCGACTTCTTAATTGGCAACTTACATCAAAACGTGAATATGACAGAAAAAAATTTTAAGTGAATAATTAGCTGTTTTGCGCCGCCCGAACACGTCCGAGAGCTGCGATCCCGACTGCACTCTTGGCAGTCCCGTTCGGACACAAATTAGTTGCAGGCACCAAAATAAAGAAATGAAAAAAATAACAATAAACACACCAACCTTAGCATCAGAAGCTGCCGCTTCTTTCCCAGCGTCTGCAGCAAACATGCTTCTTTCACAGCAATCAGAAATTCTCGATTTAGTCCAAGTCATGCTGGACACCCCTGAAAAAGTTCTTCATATACGATATAAATATATTACAAAAAAAAAGATATATGCGTTTACTCTTGAGATACTTTCACTAAGGCGACGCAGCTATTTCAATGGGAATAGGGCAGTTGACTAAAATCATTCCTTTCGACAAAAACCGTAATCCCAGACACTCATCGAGAAGGCTGATCCAGTACTGATACTTCTTAAGCAGATTAAAGGTATACCCAAAATTCTGTGCGTGATAAGATCTGGTACCATAATTAATGGAAAATATTCGGAAAATTAAGCTCAGCAGTAGTTGGTGAAGGCACGCAACCATTAGTCAAAGAGTGCGAGTCATTCTGCAATTTTTTAAAACTGTAACTTCCAAATGGACAAAAATCTAGCATAACGGCGGGAAAATTTTCAATCGTTCAGTGCACCAAAAATAGGTTTAAAGAAAAACAAATCAATCCAGAATTCACAAAAAAAACGCTACTAGAGATCAGGGAAGGGAATGCCGACCACCTAGATTGTTAGTATTGGAAACACAACCTGTAATGATGCGCTGAGCAATCTAAAACGCTTGGGGTGATCTTTCCATGAAATAACACTGAAAACGATGAACTACGGACACTTTGGTAAACATACAAGAACGATACTGCAGGATTCTTGCTAAAATATCCCAACTAGGTTCTCAAAAACTCGTGTGATATTTCACATCACCTTGAAAACAACTCAGCTGAGAAGTGAATCGATCGAACACCAGCCCAACATGTGACGGACGTCAAACCCTATACGCATAAATTTCTCTCAAAAACAACATTCAAAATTTGGTGATAAATTCTTAATACCATTGCTTCCTTATCATAGAATTAGAAACAAATAGAATTTGATTCTCAATTGAAACAAAAACTTCTCAGTTAGAAACAAAAACTAAGGAGAATTTGCATTGCTATTCGAAAGAAAACCCAATCCAGTGTTCTAAATTTGTCTGCAAACTTTCAACGCTAATCAATCCAAGTAAAAAAGTAGAGGAAACCGTGGTGATGAATTGATCGAAACGAAAAAAAACACGCACCTCACAACAGAAAAAAATAGAACTAAAAATCTAGCGTGTCTTACGATGTCATTGCAGCCCCTGCACACCCTGCTCTCAATTACACGCCTAATGTCGTCATGACCTCCGACACTGGGGGAGGTCTCCTGCGGGAGAAAACGACCATCGTGGTCAACCACAGGAGGTATTTTGTGGTGTGGATGACCGGAGTAGAGAGAAGCGGTCTCCCACAGGTGATAGCGCCGCTTTGCGCGTCGCGCGCGTTACATCGGGCGTCAGCTACACCGTGGCAGCCGCGGCCGACGCAGGCAAGCATTTTATATGACGTCTTAAACCAAAAAACGGCCATTCAGACGTACACGTTGAACGATCGATGCAAACTCGCGCCGCATACGAGGCACACAAGGGTGGGGTGGACAGACAATGGCCATGCGTCAGAGTCCGAGAGAGGACCAAAATCGAGTGCGGAGATCATGAGGTCTCCGTTGATGACGCGACGAGGGTGCAAAGAGCTTTCATCGAGCTCAATCCCTGAAGCAATTTTTGAATCTGGCAGACAAGTAGTCATGGATGAGCCATTTTTACGCCAAAGAAAAATTATCACGGAAAGCCGAAGGATTTGGCTCAGATTCTTCGTTTAAGCCGTATTTGAAATTCCCTCCATAATGAGATTTCGTTCAACTGCTGTGCACGGTTCGGTCTCCTACAGGAGACAGATAGGACTCCTACATGTGGCAAACAGGAGCCCTATAGCTGATGAGGCTAGGATTCCCAGCCGACTCCCGTAGGAGACCGCTGCCAGTGTCGGAGACATTGTTGTACACGAGCGCACGACACTCGCAGCAATCTCCGCACTCCCTCAACCGCGCACTATTTTGTGTCACGCTGTCTGTCGCGTTGTCGTGCTGTTATGACCACGCTACACTTGTGACAGCTCGTGACAGTAATTGTCGTGACAACAAGCTCGTGACAGTCACGAGCCATGTGTTGTAGGATACCATACGAACACATACCTCGCGCCTTTTGGTCGCGACATGTTGTGAAATGTCATGAAAATTGTCGTCACGACATTGGGGGTTTACTACCAGCCCTGACGTATCCAATCGAGACCTACTCAACTTTTATAAGGGTAACGAAACAACATCCCTCACCAACGGCACGTAGTTCAGCTTGAACTGGCACTTCAGTTCACCTTAAACATTCATTCGGTTTCCACTAGCGTCTTTGATGACCAAACTAGTGTGGTTGAGTTTCGGTCTGCCCATTCTGTTCCACGTATCTACCTACATTCAACAATGTAATATCTGAGCCAGTGTTCAATTGAAACTCAATTTTGTGCCCGCTGGCTGCTATGTTGACGTAATGCCGAACTACATTCACGTCAGCCTCAGCACTTCCTGCGAAAACTACTCGCCCGCAGCGTTTCCTGTGCGGCTTTGTTTCGGTCCTCAATTTGGTCTTTTTCTTGTACTGTGATGCTCTCTCACAATACTTCTCTTTGTGCGCTTTGCCTTTGCATGAGTTGCAAGCCCATAACTTACTTTGGCATTTTCGACTTGTGTGACCAGTCCTGCCACAGTTCCAGCATTCGACGATGCGGCCCACCCTTTATGGGTCAGTTTCAACTATCCTCATATGGACTGAGTCGTTTTCGATCATCTTTGACGTGTTCAATAGTGTGACTATTCGATCACACTCCTTATACATCTCATGCAAGCCTGGCTTCTGATTCTCTTCTGCTTCCTTATCCAAGAAGGCAGAAGCAATCGTGACCGAATTTCTCGATCTTTGTTGGACTTGAGACCGTAAACCCACAAAGCCTTCAAACCCTCAGTGTTCAGCTCCAACAAAGCTGGCGTGCTCACACATTTAGTTTACCCTACCAGCGTATCCCATGAAATCCTCTGAGACTCTTTTCTCTATGTTGAAACATTGGTTATGGGCCGTGAATATTGATTTTCTGACATCAAACGTATACCTGAAAGTTTCTACCATCTCGCTGTATTGAATATCGTATGATGTTTAAGGAAGGATTTGCCGTTTGTACCGTTCAAAGGCACCACATCATCTAACTTCCCAATCAATAGTCTCGACCTTGCGTCATCAGCGAGGATGCACCATCTTTCAGCAGAATCCCCTCATGCCGTTCATACCAGCAGGAAAAACATTGATCGATTTCAGGATCGAACGAGAAATTCGCCATTCGACTGTTTGGCTCCGCCATTAATGTCGATTGTGCTGTTGCCACCTCATTTTTAGCAACAACCCCACCTTTTCCAATTACTTGTAACAATTGCTGTATTTGTTCCATTTGCTGGACATTCTGCTCCAACAGCTTTTGGATCTTTGCAGATTCCATTACTAGTGGCCAATCAAGCGCACTCAAAATTCACGCCAGTGATAAATCGCGAGTTCCCAGCAATCATAGAAATCAGGCACTGTTGTGCTATTCCTTTTCAGGATCAATATCGAGCCTCTGGGACGTCGATTTTGCTCAGGTTACCAACGGTGAGTTCGCTCAGGTTACAAACGCTGAGCCTGATCGCCAATTGTTACGCCTGTGCGGTACACAGATGTGAACAATCGGTTCATTACTAATACAGACATAATCGATGCATGAGTGCGGTGGGGTGGCGTCGGTCGATGGTCGTATGCGGCGTCGATGGTTGTGGTGACAATCCGATGTCGTGGTGGTGGTGGCGATGGTGGCAGCACGTTGAGTCGGCAGCGGCGAGGCCGGTAGTCGAGTAGAGTCGAATGTGCACACAGCGCGGTGGCAGGGGTTTATATGTACATCGGCGTGGCCTGTGATTGGCGGATCAAAGACCGCCCCTTTGGTGATCGGTTGGCAGTGAAAAACCGATACATGATCTATATCACAACACTTACCATGTAAGATTTTTTCACGTTTTAAGAAGCAATTTGGTTGCAAACCAATTCTGAACACGGAACTCAAGCGCTCATTGCCCCAAGTCCTCCATTCTCGCTGGAAACTCTTCTCCGATCCAGTCTCCCGCTGTCTCCCGCTATAATTTATCGATACAAAACGCCTGTTTTACATCAGCTCCACCTCAACATCTCTCCTCGCCAACCGTCGCAGCTCTACCTTCCGACGACCTTATTGTCGTTCCCCCTATCGCTTCACCCACGAATAATTCATGTTGCGTTGCGCGTCGACAACCAAGGGGTAAGGCGGATACCAGTTTTGTAATCAATAGTGGCGAGAAATCGGTTTCCTTCTGTGGTCCAGTAGTAAGCGACGAGGTGCTGCCTTCATAATGGAGGGTGCCTGTACAACTCATCAAAACCCTCGCCCGTCTGTAGTCTCTCACAGAGGCTCAGGAGGAAGATTGCTGATGGCAACTTTGGTGAGGCGCGAGATGGCGTATAATTACTCTATCCTATAACGACTTTGTCCTGAAGACCCCCTCCCACGAGCCACGATGCCCTTGATTGAACACGTCGATGGATTGCTCCAAAATTGATCAGGCGCATATCAGCCGCACAGCACGTATAAAAGGGGTCCCACCTCATAGAGAGCGCAGTCGGACTTTCGGGCCGCTCCTGGAAGCTGACCACGAGCCACTTTCTGAACGATTTTTGACCGCTGAGCAGGTCACCCAGACGGTCTCCGGCGAGGGAGGCTCCCTCGCTGTCGATCGTAACGAGGACGATGTCCTTCTCGCTGACTGCTGTTTTAGTCACCCTGCTGCAAGCCGTTATTTAGACCGTATCCTTGCTAGGGGCCCCGCTCCCATCGAAGGGGTGAGACCTCGTTCCTAGCGCCACGTGCCTCTATTGAAGGACGACGTGCTTCTGCGTAAGAAACAGGGTGCGGCGAAAGTTTTGCCGGGGGTGCGGCAAGAGTTCTGTCTCTCTGCGCCACGTAGTCCTATCGATCAGGCCACGTGCTCCTCGGAGTAGCACGTGCTGCCGCGAAAGTTCCTTTCAAGTGGACTAGGCCTAACATGGCCGAATCGGGCATCCCCAGTATCTGAGTTGGTCCGATGCGGATCTAAGAGCTCAGATGTTCAACCGAAAGATACATTGCCCTCGATTTCGGATTAAAGGCATCGTACGCGCTGAAAACCACTCACCGTTTTTTGAGTTTGAATCATTGGTTGGGCCCGCCTGAGAACGTGGGTAGAGTTTCTCGGGTCACCGAAGCATCATTCGGAAGATATGGGTGATAAAATGCATCGAATTCCACCAAAAGAGGCCTGCCTTCTGACAGCCATGTGGCATAAAATGAAAAAGAAAGAAGCTTCTCAACAAGCTATATCGCGCAAATGAGTGGAAGTTGATGTATCATTTGTTAATAAGCTACCTTCTTTTCTCATTTGAGGCCACATGGCTTTCAGAAAACCGGCCTCTTTGGTGAGATTGAGCATTCGATTTCCCATATCTTCCCAATGATCGTCGGTGACCCGAAAAACTCTACCCACGTGCTCAGGCGGGCTCAGCCAATGATTCAAACTCAAAACGGTGAGTGGTTTTCAGCGCGTACGATGCCTCTAAGTGAGCAGATCTTTGCGCAAGTGCCTAGAAAAAGCTGGTCTGGAAAGCTCTGTCGCCCTTGTTGGAGTACCCCCTAATAACCTCAAAAGCCGTCCTATTCGGAATCGTCTATTTGCACTGCTACCAATTGTGTGGGCTGCCCAGCTGGCAGAGAGTGAAGTTGCTCACAAGGGAGGCTTGTTACCTTCCGGTGACAACTTGGAAAATCATGTTGTCGTTGCTGTAGGTCTGTGAAATTTTGGGGCGTTCAGAAAAAAATTTTCCGGTTCGGCTCAAAACTTTCAACTATTTAGTATGCTGAACCGAATCTGGGGTCTGTTCCTCGCCAGACTTAGGGTTAGTGTAGGTTACCGTAGGCATAATGCCTTTTAACTGGCGATATTTACCTTAAAATTTCGGAAATCAAAAAATGGACCTCAAGTTCGTGTGCAGCGTCCCAAATAACACCCACAGTGAAATTTTGAGTCAAATCTGAGACTTTGACCGAGCTACCGTAAACCCACCATAACCTACCGTAATTTATCGAAAATCGATAAACGGGTTGCAGATTCTTATTAGGCAGGCAGAATACCCTCTATGTATGTACAAATTCTGAGGCGATTTTATCATAGCATTTCTCTATCATAGCAAATATTCGGACCAAATCAGACGGAATTTTTCAAATTTTGACAAATGGGCCACAGATTCGTAATCAGCACCCAAAACAACCCATAGAAATGAGTTTTGAGCTCAATTCGAGACTATTTTTTCGAGCCACCTAAAAATTGTCATTTGTGTACCCCATTTCTAGTGGCAAAGCTATGGAAATGCCCACTTTTGGAAATCTTCTGTAAATCTCTGTGGCATTTAGCCGATTCTGAGTATGGAATACTGAGGCAGTAACCTCCCCTTAGAGCATATTAAAGGCACTGTTCGCGATTAACTTCATCCTCGAATTCTTCATGACAAACGCTTCTCGTGGCTCTCAGAAGCAGAACAGCGTCGAAAAAACGGGACGAAAAGCTACCCGGGAGCCGCAAAACGGCTAAGAAAAGCGGGCAAACCCCGCCGCTGTGGGCAAGTCCGGCCCCTCTCCGCCTTTCGACGTGAACAAGGAACACTCGAGATCGTGAGATGAGCGATGGTTTCCGATCAAAAGCCCCGTTCTTCCCATCATTTTCACATTCTCTCTTTACTCAGGTCAGCTCGCATACATTGGCTGCAAAAGACGGAAGTTACAAGCCTCGGACAACTCGTCCACCATGCTTCCCTAGCTAAATTTTTGACGGACCATAACTCCGTTCCTAGAAGGTCTTGTACAATTTCGAAAACATCATTGGAATCAGCATGGGACCGTCTTCAAGATAGGCGGAGAAGCAGAAAAACGATTCTTATCGTGAACACTGCCTCTAAAGTTGCATCTCGAAATTCCACCGGAAGTTGGCAAGCCTTCCTTGTCAGTCCTGATGGGGAGATCGAAAACTACCAAATCAATTGGCTACGGTAGGTAAAGTTCCATTCGGTGCACGCTCACCTGCCAAAATCCGCCGAAAAGAAACAGGAAACGGACCCCAGCTTCGTGTTCAGCGCTCCAAATCACTTCCAGCGCGAAGTTTGGGCGAAGAAAATTTTTGACCACTAAGCTCCCAAAAACGGTATTGAGTCTACACACCTTATGGGGCTCCGCATGTCGAAAAAGATTAGAGCCCAAACATCGCTCATGGGGGCTATTTGAAATACTCAACACTAATCTGAAGTCCGTTTATCGACTTTCGACAGATTACGGTAGATTCCGGTGGGTACATGGTAGATTGGCCAAAGTCTCAAATTTTACTCAATTTTTCTAAGCGGGGGATATTCGGAGTGCTGAATACGAATTTGATGTTCACTTGTGGATTTTCAAACTACTAAGGTAGGTTTAGCCTCTAATTGGCATGGCACCCTTCATAACCTACAGTGAACCTCAGAATTTTGACAAACGGTCTCTAGATTCATGTTCAGCACCCTAGATTACCCTTAAATATATTTCTGAGTCGAGTCCGAATAAAATTTCCAAACCGCATTCCCTGGTGGGTACACTTAGCTTGCCGCGAGGCTTTGAAAAACGCCCATAACTTTTTTAAGAGTAGTTTCAAAAAGCTGCGAGGAGCACACGCTCCCTAATTCTACGTGCAAAATGGTTCCAGAGCAGTACATTCCGTCATGAATGGCCAGGCTGATCAAAAGAATTGCAAGATGCGTTTCTAAAACAGTGGTTCGGTTCTACTCAATATTTTAGAAATGATAATGGGACACTTGTCTTGAGTATTCAAGCTATTAGCTAATGTATTTAGGTCGCTTCATTTGGTTTTGTAGTTTTAGTAAACCCACTTCTGCTTATTATAATTATTTCTGACGCAAAAGATTGGTCATTGATCAAGGAACAAGTTCAGGAGGTTTTCCGTTGTCTAAAACTTTTTTCCAACGTTGTATATCAAAACGAATCCCCTGAAGTGTTCCACCATGTTACGGACGGGTTTTCTGTGACAGATGTGGGGAAAAGGGTACGCAGGCTCTCTAGCAAATGTTGAAACCTGGGAGTTCTCATAGTTTCTAATATATATGTGAAACGTTCTCGGTTTATCTCCTGTTACCTCTGCAATATAAGAAAATAGGTTATAAACAAGCAACACTGCTAAAACTCAAAATAGGTTAGGTGAACACTATACATACTTCGGTATTCGAAGGTTTTTTCGAATGAATGAATAATTCGACAATGAATTTTCGGAATTTTTGAATGAATGAATTTTTCGAATATTGCGTTTTTAAAAATTTCCGAATGAATAATTTTTTTTCCGAATCTTTTGTTTTTCGAAATTATCGAGTGAATGAATATTTCGAATACTGCGTTAAGGGAAATTCCGAACGAATGGAAATTCTGAATGTTACCTCATCAAAAACGTGGGTCGAATGAATGAATGGTTCGAAAAGTGCTCTCTTAATTCAAATCGAATGAATATTCGAATACTCATTCGAGAATTCGAATATTTCTCGAATATTCAAATAATCCTCGCTCATTTGAATCTGAGATACCAAAGATTAAGTAACGGACTTAAACCTGTCTATCGCTTCAAAAGTTCGTCTAATTTTTACATATATTTCCGAAGATTATTTCAGTGATCATGATTCCGAAGTTAAGGTTCCTATTTGCCAAGGATCACACTACGATGCGAAGGACGCGAAGGACGACAAATTTCTTCTTAGCTACATTCCCGCGTTGGCGCAGGGTCAGCTTTCTTGGTGGCTCCTTTCCATTTCGAACGGTCCAGTGCATCGATCACTGTCAGATGTTCCTGAAACATATCTCACTTTACGAAGCCTACCCACCTCGTTTTTGGTCTTCCTTTTGGTCTCCGCCCCTCAACCTCGAGGGTTCATTGCAGTCTCTGCGACAGAATCTGGACTGCATCTCGTCACATGGCCAAACCATCGCAGCTTTTCTTGAATAGGAACCAGGGGTGTGCGGCAATTGCCGTTTGACGGCCATTTTTGGGGTTTGCCGTTGCCGTTAGCCGAAATTTTCGTCTAAAACGGCAAACTTTCGACAAAGATGCGTTAAAACTACAAGATTTGCCCTTATCGCCTTTTCTTTATTGGTCAGCGATTCAAAGCTGCTACAAATAATTATTTTGACGAGTTTCAGCTACTAGTTCCAGTTTCTGTGATGTGTAATTGAACCCATTAAAAACATTGATATCTCTAGCGCAAATGACAGAAGAGTTTGACTAGGTCTCCCGACTTTTCTCTCGAGAAAGGCTAAGTTTGACTCGGATTTGGCCTTCAAAATCCAAACTGGGGAAACGCCCGTCATGTCAAGCGGATTTTTCGATCTCACGTTCTCCAGAACTAGAAGAGGATGCCTGAAGCTTAGTAGTATTATGACAAGCAAAACCCAAATAGAGCCATTTTTTCTCCAACAGAACGAATCTTGTCTTGAACAAGTACGCTTATAAAAGGAAATAGTTCTCTTTCACTCTCTTTAGTTCTCGCCCACGTTACAGTGAATAAAAATAGAATTATTAAAAAGACTTGACTAGCTAATCAGAGGAATTCGTTCAAGTTCTAAGTTGCTGGGAGCCTCTGAATGTCTTTTCTCTCTCGCCAAATTCTTGGCCCCTTAGAAATGCGCAAAAATGCAAAGAAAAGTCTTTTCCAGAGGCATACCGATTCCTGCAAGTTCCAAGATTACAAAACCAAATTATACAAAGTTTTAGCGTAAAAGCAGCCTTTTTCAGACGTATGAACTCGTTGAGAACTGGTGTAGCTCAGTCCGCTTATCGTCGGTTGATGGGCTGATGGTAATGTTTGTGACAGGAAATTGATCAATTCTGCAAATGCTTTGCTCAGAATTTTAAAAATTGAACAATGTTCACAGCGGTCATCAAAGGCGGTGTTTAATCATATCTCCGATTTCAAGGTCATTAGCTGAAACGAAGGGTTGACTCAATGGCAGAGCTGAGTTTGTTAAGAAATGGTGTAAAACGAGAAAATGAAAAGCTAAATTTTTGAAGGCAACGATTGAAGCCGCATTCGAATTGTTTCACCAGAAATCCAATGATCCAAGGTCCTTTGCAACAACAATGTCGAAAACCGTCTCAAAAAGAGCAACCACTAGCAATATAAAGCCCCGAAATTCGACATGGTGTGCCCCCCCGCCCACTTTCTCCGTAGCCACAGGGCAAGTGGGTGGGGCGAGCACACCACATTCAAGTTTGGGAGCGTATAGAACGATTCACTGCTCGCTTTTAGCCAACATTGTTCTTGTAATAGGCCTCGTGCCGGCTTGTAGGCCAAATACACAGAAAGGGAAACACTTAAGAGCTGTCCGGCTGGCTAAACACACTGCACCGGCGATCCAGCGACGACGTGAGCGCAGTGGCTTTCTGTCGCGCGCGTCGTACCAGTCAAACTGTCACTAGATGCCTCTCTGTCTGTGTGTTAGATCAACGTGCCCTTTGGAGCTCTTGATTTCAGCCACACTATTCTCACTCGACTCCCTCAGACATTCGCCGGGTCCGACCCCAGCTCGAACGGGGTCCATCACCAGATTTCTGCCGGGTCCGAATCTTTAGCATTGTTCCTCCACGTAGTTCCAAGTGAGAAGACATGTGGGGAGAATGAATTTTACTTTTCCCCCACGTCGCCTCAGTTGGAAGCAGGGCTGTGCGTAATTACGAATTACGAATTACGATTTACGAATTACGAGTGTTTTTGGCAATTTTTTTACGATTTACGATTTACGAAATTTCGACCCAAAATCGTAACGAATCGTGAAAATGCAGTTCATTCATTCATTCATTCCATTCATTTATTTCGGGTACGCTTGTGAGGAACAAAATCGGAAGAAGTAGCAAAACGCAAGAGACCGATGTGGTTAGTCTTATAGAAACCGGGGGGAGAGTGGAGAGCTTCGGTCGGAAGGGCAGTGGCCGGCCAACACTGCAAGCTCAAGCAGAGGTGATTCGTGAGCTCCGCATACCATCATAGTTGGTCCGCCAACCTTCCTGAGATCCACCGGTGGGGGTCATCAATAATTATTACAAACGAGAGAAGCTCTAGATGTTAGTAAGAGAACAAAAAGACAATTATGCAACTAGCGTTAGTAACACCAACACGGTGGCTCATATCATGTGGGATCGAATCATCTGGGCGGCTCTTGTGGAAGGATACGAAACACCATCTAGAACATGTTTTTGGAAATAGTCGACTAAATATGCCTGGAAAGAAGAAGATCGCTTTCACTTGAATGCACCGCTTTCAAAATTGTTCTATTGTCGAATAGTTCTCGCTAGGAAAGAGCTTGCATATGCCGCTGTTTTGACGTTTCCTGGTCTAACACGATAGGAGTGTCCTCTAGTTATACCTATTATAGGTGGTCTGTCAAAAAGGTCATGAAGTTTCAGATCAGATTCCTCAGTCGTCAACTCGTACATGAATACAAAGTCAGCAACCTTCCTTCGGAGGGCTAGAGCGTGGGCTCTGAGCTTTTTCAAACGTTTTTCGTAGGATGTTCTAAACTGACCTTTCCTAAGGAAACAGCGGTATGTGAAGCTCTTCTGTACCTGTTCAATGCGTTCAACTATACTCTTCTTACATTGAGACCATAGAGGGCAGCAGTATTCCATTTGAGGCCTCACATATATTGCGAAAAGCTTGAAAAGTAAGCATGGGTCCCTCGATCTGAATGCTGTCAAGATGAAGTTCGCTTGTTTTTTCGCCTTAACTATTACGTCGTTGATGTGTTCATCGAAACTGAAGTTACTGCTTTAAAGGACTCCGAGGTCTCGAATTTTGTCGGATTTTACCAACTGTCGCTTATCAATGTGAAACTGAACATCGGGATGATTTCTCCCGAAACACATCACTGAAGTCTTTTCTGGGGAAATGTCAAGATCCCAGGTTTTTGACCAGTCAGTCACTGCATCAAGCGCCTGTTGCAGCTTTTCGCAGTCAGTGATAGAATAAATCTTGGAGTCGTCAGCGTTAACGGAGCAAAATGAGCCCGTAGGCAGGACACTTGGTAAATCATTGATTTACATCAAAAACATAGTTGGGCCAATACATGAGCCGTGAGGAACGCCACACCGGTAGAGACGTGAACGCGATTCAGTTGGTATCACTGACTGCGCTCTGTTTTTGAGAGAAGAGACAAGAAATTTCAATAAACACCCTTTGATCCCGTACGCTATGATTTTCTTCAAAAGCAAAGGGATTGAAATGGAATCGAAAGCCTTCTTGTAGTAGGTTGAAAGAACAATATAAGTTTGCTGTCCAGATCATAGCTAAATGTAGCACTTCTTTCGCATTCCTGATATTTGATTATCTTTTTCAGTCTCTAGTTTCGGTTAAATCTTGTTATTCCCAGCCGAGCGTCGACAACATAACATGGCGTAATATAATAGTTGATCACGAGATTCAGGTATGACCGACCGCTCTTCTTCTCACACTGATCGACTCAAGAGTATGGAAGGATTCCAACCTTTACTTGTTTCACATGCAGGCCAGGTCGGCTGAGCCGAGCTCCACAGTTGTTTATCTCTTTGGAATGCTCTCATCCGACATCATGAACACGAGAGACGCAGACATATGGTAGAGCTACCGCCTATATCGGAGCGAAATTCCGGTTCGGAGTTGCAGACAATCGCTGTTGCAGCACTTATTGCAAACAGGGGCATGCTGGGACTACGAGGTCCTGCCACCATTAGTCTTCGGCCCAACACGTTTAATGTCGAGCTGCAGCCTGCAAAAGCGATCGTCTGCAGCTGCGAACTAGAGCTCCATCCCGCTATAGAAATTAATTATGGGGTTCGGCTCTGAAGGCCTAGCAGGCTTATGGAGCAAATAAAGTCTGAAACCCACAAGCTTCACCGTGAATCTTCAGCGGTTTAACAGTTACGGGTGAAAACAGTTCTTTCGTGAATTGGAATCTGCTGAAGGATCAGGGAAATATTTTTCCAACCTGAAAACATTATTCGACGAAGAGATTTAGGGGATCCCTGAAATAAGATTTGATAGATATCTATGCCCAGAGGCAAGTCAGCTGCGAGAGAAAAAGTGATAATTTCCCGATTTGATGAGGAAAGTTTCAAGAAAAGTTGTGACTACAGTCCATCATCTTTTCAGAAAGGTTATTACATGTTTCTTAAGTTGGGTATTCAAGCAAATTCAAAGCAAATGCAAAGAAAAAAGTGGTGTAAGACATTTGTCATTTTTGGAAACAGTAATTTAAAGGGAACCTTCACCTTTTTGCATTTCAGATTCCTCAGCAACCTAAACATCGCGAACCTCTATCTCTACCGCAACAAACCTATGTGTATGAGAAGGAACGCTAAAAAATTCATTCGGAGTAACGCTTCACAAATGCAGAGGGCAGAGTGGAATGGTTCAGAAAGTGGTTTCGGAAACGTACATATATCCTCTTTAAAATAACCACCTTGTCCAGTATCCTTGCCTTGATTGATCGTGTCTAAAACTATCGAACCGCGATTTTTTCCTTCATCACAGTGTTGACCTTATTAGCTTCGATTGAACTGTGTTTAGTGAGGCGCTTGATCTTTATGTTTTAGTTCTTCTCTATGTTTCAAAACTTGGGCTGGCGTGGCCCAGGTTTGGCACTTGAATACCCGTAAAGTTTCAGTTTTGTCTATTTCATTGGTATTTATCTCATTTATGTATACTGGGAATTTCTTCAAGCACTGCTTAAAGCAGTTTCATTTTGAACCTCAACCTCAAACCTCCCTCTATATAGAAACACTTCATCAGTGAGCTCCTGAAACGTTCCTACATCGAGTGAGGTTCGGGCTATGTGTGGGATCATTACTCATTATCAGTTATGATTTCCGAATTACGATTTACGAATTACGAGGAATTTTGAAAATTACGATTTACGATTTACGAAATTACAAAATTCAGTTACGCACAGCCGTGGTTGTAATACGTGAGGGGCGAAAACAGAAATGGGTTCGACCCAAGAGAAATCTGCGGTCGGACGCGTTGAGTTTCTGAGCCTGTAGCCTCACAAAGGAGACCATTCAATCGTAGTTTGAAGTGAGAGGAATGAAAATGGTGAGTTCTTCGCCAGCCCCCGGATTGACTAGGCTGGGTCGTGCTGACCGCAAGCCCCTTTCAGAGTGAATCCTTTGCGGGTCAATCGCACTTAGCACTGCTCAAAAAGACGCCCAACCTTTGGATCTCTAGCACTACTTGTACGGAAACTTTGATAAGAGGGAGGAGAATCAACAAAATTATCTCCGTCGAAGGATAGGCTAACGACATTTTTGAATTTAATAGCGACTCCTATAGAGATCACATACAGAACAGCACTACTGGCGTTTCCTGATCACACGAGGCTTTCAAGTAGCTTCGGTGTATGGAACTTTTTTCTTCCTGTGAAGGCTAGTGAAACGCCAACCACATGAGTGAAGAAATGCTGGTGTTTTATAGCGAAAACAGATTTCGCCGTTTTGCCGTTTGCAGGTGAATTTCGGGGTTTGCCGTTGCCGTTGCCCGTTGCCGAAATTTCAAATTCCTTTGCCGCACACCTCCGATCCAGATGCACTTACTGCTCCGGAAATTTGAAACCACGCAAGATCGGAAAAAGCGGCTACGAACGAGCACAAAAAGACCTGTGCGGCCCTAAACCTGAGTGTTCTTCTCGCGCCACGTCCACTCCTTTCGACCGGTACCTATCCGTAAATTACTGAAAACCCGGCCTCAGTGGTATTAACATATATCCAGGAGGCTACAGTCCACTTCGCTTCACAAAACTTACCCCATTTGATAATCTGTTGCCTTATTGTAGTCGGGTTTTCAGTTAAACACTTTTATCGGTAGTCGCTGAGGAAGTGTGCGTGACGTGAGCGTATATTAAAGTTCAGGGTCGTACAGGGCTACTTTGTGCTGGTTCTCACTCGTTTTTCAGCATTATTGATGCAGTGAGCCCCGGGTCTTTCGATTTACGTTGACAATCCGAACTGTTTTGATCGCGGATACTGCCTTCAAGGTATTCCGTGCGATGTGGCTGACGATCGATTGGTAGTGTTAACTCTAAACAGCTTGTAAGGGAGCGGGCATGTTTAAGTTCTTAAAAGGAAAGAACTCTGCATGTTGAATACGAGTATGGTCGTAGCTATCTAAGGGGCCACTTTACACAGAGCAGCAGCTGAGGCGACGAATGGAGGACTCGAGCAGCAGCTCGTCCTCTGGTGCTGCTCTCGCTATTCTAGAAGAAGTGACAGTTAGCTGTGCTCCCTTAGAGCCCACGATCGTCTGAGATGAAAGCGGTTTGATTACTCTAGTTATATACACCTTGTTTGGGGAAAAAAGAGAAAAGGTGAATTGACATATTGCTATCCAAATGCTTGTATGTGCTCGAACGTTCCCTGTGTACACTCAAACGTCTGCTGGGTTCAGTAGAAACAGGGGCACCAACGAGCAGGTACCAACAGACTTGTATTTACGCCCCATATGTAACAGTTGCCCTAAATTCGTGTTACCGTAGGAACAGACACCGAATTTTCGAGTATTCTTCAACTCGAAAGGTTTTAACATACTAGCATGTACATTGGCCCTTCTTATTCTTGATAATTTTTTTCGATACAGGAAGCAGACAACAAATTCACTTACCTAAGAATTTTGAAGGGCGAAACCATTTCCCCGACGACAAGAGGACTGCGGACAACGCATCGAACCTGGCACACTTTTTTTTTATTTAGGCATAATTATTTTCGCCAGAGATTTCTTTAGATACTTTTGCTTCTCTATTCGAGTATTCTGCGGGCTCTTCCCTATTAACCTCTTTTTATGGACTTACCTACCCAAAAGCATCGAGAACTACAATACGGTTTTTTATCGTGAACGCTGCCTTTAAAAATATATCACACAGATCGCTCTGCCCAGGTTTTCGTCTCGATTACAGGAGATTCGCGATGACTCCAATAGTCTCCCTCACGATCTCCGTCGAATCTGAGGCAGATGGTGAGAGCAAATTTGTTTACACAGCTATTTTTGTGATAGAAGAAAGACTCACATATGTGATTTCCCCTTGTCCTCAATCACGAAGTCTTATCCACGCTGCTTGATCGAATGCACAGACTGGGACGCGCCTAGTAGCAGTCCAGCCACTCCATACGACGCGCGCTACGGAAACCGCTGATTTCACGTTTATGCGCGCTTCGCATTTAGTTAGCCAAACTGCTCCTAGGCGGCTCCCTTTTTGCGTATTCGATCAAAGAACCTGTCCACTCTTCAAAGTTATTGGAAAATTTACAGGTAAGTCACGATTGTTTGTGTAATTTAACTCATGTGCCACAGTTGAAGAATTGTGAAGCTGCTGTTGTATGTTTACATATTATCAAAAGCGAAAAACGTATTTCAGCAAGGAGATTAGGCATGAGGTTGGAACTGAGCTTTTCCTCTAACCACTTTCTTACATGCTGAATTTCAGGTTTATGGGACCCATCGTTTTCTCTTCCACCTGCAACCGACGAGCAAGTGGCCTTTCTTCTCACCAACGGTGCGCGCGTGTCCGACTACAAATGGATCGGACTCTATGATCACTGCAATAATGTAAAACATTTTCTTTAATGTATGCCAAAATTCATATATGCTCAGACAAAAGCCCGCTCCATGTCTTGTTGAAAAGCCAGTGGGACATTCGACCCGGAGCTCAAGAATGCGAAGCTTTGTCGCCCGCGATATGTGATGCCATAAAAGATGATTCGATGCCATAAATGCCATAAAGACCATAAAAAATGATCCCGTGCCATAAATGCAATAAAGACCGTGCCATAAAAAGGCATTAAATATTCAAAAACTTCGAAATTCTGTCTTCAAAAAGTCTCAGCTCAACTGGATTTTATGCCGATTTGTGCTTACCAGGTCATACCCGTCATCCGGTGTATGCTGTTGTGCCTATACAGTTAATATGTCAATGTGGCTATAGCGGGTGCTGTAGTGACTGTAGTGAGCGAGTAGCTGCTTCGTGCCTAGGCGACAAGCCGCTCCCAAGACGATTCTGATGGGCCTGGGAAACGAGCCCTTTCGAATTTTCTCGGCCTTTCATAAAGCAGAGGGGAACCCGGAGACTTCCCAATACAGGGATCATCCCTATTTGTTCTCCCACAAGCGGTGATCCCATCTCCACGGTTTGCGGTGGGGGGCATCGCACTGCGGACCGTGGGGAGATGGCCCCACTGTTGGGTACCTTCCTCCGAGCTGTGGGAAGAACCCTCGGCGACAAAAATTATCCTCCAGCATCCGGTGGATCTTCTGGAGGGCGACTCGAAGCCACCTTCCAGGTCCGACTCCGAAAAGCAGACTCAAGCACACTGTGAGAAGAGAAGCCTTCGCCACAGATATGTCCACAATACACATAATAATGAGTCAATTCGTTTACTCCGTCTTTTGTCGCATAATTCACCCTATAATGTTCAAAAACTCTACAACTTTTTCTAGATGTTGCTTCACGACAGATTGACCCACAGATGGGCGATAGGCTTCTTGGACCGCCAGACACGGCAGGGGGGTCAAGCTCTCCAAAAATCGAATGCAATGCCATAATCTCTTTAAAGTGTATGCCTAGCCCGCACCACAATGCCCGATCTCCAGTGAAATTCCAGTCCAGATCTGCAGGTAAGGTCGGTTGCATCACGCAACTTACAAACAATCGTTCAGGGACCTGAAGGGCTTTGATAAGCAGCGATCGGCCCGCAAGGCATGGTCCAGCAGGTGTGGTTAGCTTGCCAACTAGCGATGGGGGGGGGTCGTAAAAATTTTCGGGGAAAAATGAAAAGTAGGAGGGGGATCGTAAAATTTTCGGGTGGAAAAATACCTTATTGAAAAAAGATACAAAAATGTTGTAGACTTTGTGAAAAAGTGGTTTCTGCGAATTAAAAGCAGTGTTCACGATGAATATCGAGTTCGACACAAAAATGGGATTGTTTGGTGGTGAGGTAATAACTAATAGTGAAGAAACAGCGAAGAAATACGTCCACAATTAGTCAAAATAACGGTTTTTAAATTCAGGGCGTGGACGAGAATCGTGGGCCTCGCTGATTCCGGCAAGCGCGCCCTAATCGCAAAATCTGCGCAAATCGATAAGGCTGGACACGGCAGAGATGCTTGTCAATTTGCCATCGAAACGTGTGCGGTGCCACAAGCTTGTCCGATTGGGGGACGGACCGGGATAGGTAGGCGCACCGGGATAGCTTTCAAAGCCGTTTTTATTGATTTCCGGCCAGTTTCGATTGCTTTCTTCAACCCTATCCTCTACAGCACCTGCCAACTTAGTGTTTCAAACCGAGACCTCGAGAACGAGATTTATCGTGAACACTGCCTTTAGGAACGAAATTGCATCTGTTTGCAACATGAAAAGAAAACCAGTTACAGGTCCACTCGATTGTTTTTAATCCTCTTGTAGGTGGAAATTCGCTGTACTTTATCTTAGAAAAACCACTATAAGATTTTACCCAATCCGACTGATGTACAGGAGTTTACAGGGTGCGTATTAAATACCCTTACACGGTTCGGACCGCATAACTCGTCAGAGAAGCAAGCGAATCGGAAGCTATCTTTACTATATTCTACTAACAACATAATCATTCAAAATAATCAGATATCACCCTATGTGTCCGCCTTTAGCTTTGGTGACAGATCGAAGACGATTCGGGTAGGCATCCACGGCGGCCCGCAGCACGTCCTGAGGAATCTCACTCCAGGCTTTCTTCAATGAAGATTTGAGTGCGCTGATGCTGGTGTGTTCTGTAGCGCAGGCTTTCTCCTCCAAAATGCTCAAGTCGCACTCATCCATAACGCTGAGATCTGGAGTTTGCTGGCCATTCAATCGCAGCGATGAAATCCGGTAGTTTCCCTCGACATCAATGCTCGACTATCTTAGGCCCGTGAGCTGGAGTGCAATCTTGTTGGAACATTCATTATCCTCCCTTTTGATGTTGCATTAACCACAGTAACATATGCTGCCCAAGAATGACTTACAGATAGGTGTGCGCATCGATTTTCACACCTTTTTCAAGAAAAGTGAGAGAAGTGCGAACCACTACGGACGCGCTGGGTTTTACCCTGCGCGAAACGATTCTTCCCGCCTTGGTAGCTTCCTCACTGTCAAGTGCAAGCACCCAGACGTTTTAGCTGTTGTAGCTCTGTTCCACGGTAAACAGCTTCTCATCTGTGAAAAGCATCCTCAAGTGCTGATTTTTTTTTCGGCCCGCCGCAGTAGTCCCTTACATTTCCTTACTCTCCCCTTCTTTTCTGCATGGCTCAGGCCATGTCTTTTTTGCAGCTTGTAGGGACGCATATGGACTTGCTCCTTGACCATCTTCCTCACGGTTCCCTCCGACACGTTCAAGTCTCGAGTCATTTCTCTCATACTCCTCGTGATTTCGCGTTCGATGCGTCTCTTCCGAAATTTTCTTAGACGTCTTGTCGCTACTGTAACCAGCCGCACTGGAGGAATACTGTCATCAAGCGTACTTCAATTGACTGCGCCGTAGGTGGTTTGGCGGGAACTTTGAGAAGACGAGGGATCCTCGAAGCTGAACGTCCGGCACTCCTGAACTAAAGATTTAAGGCTCTTTTCGGATTCGGAGCTACCATGCTCTAAAAAGCTAATGTGAGAACCCCACATTTTGTGCAGGTATTGGAAAGGGTTAAGCCTTGCAAACACCCCACAAGCGAGCCAGGAAAATCAAAACCTCACTTTCTAAATGCGCGCGTCAAAAGTGTACGGGTATTTAATATGCACCCTGTAGACAAGGTTAGGTGGTGGACGTTGGCAAGCCGCGTTGGCAAATCACACGGTTTCAGCCATCACTATCCAACAGGTGGCATCATTTCAGCGATAGAATTTTGAATCACCACGGGGCTAGAATTTTAGGTTATTGGACTGTGTAAAAATTTGCACTCAGCGTTTTCTCGTAGCCCCTCACACTTTCGAAAAAATTATAAGGGAAATCTGCTTAAGGCGATGGAGTAAATGCGCCATTATCTCAGCGCCCCGTCGCAAGCGCTGAAAATACTCGGCAATTATTCAAACGTTTTCTAGACCCTTCCTCATCATTTCTGCTTCCTTGCTTTTTATGTTTAAGTAGTTTTTTTTTTGAAGTAGTCCTTTTGTATACCCCAAAATCATATGAATATATGAGAGCTGGTCCGCACCGCGATTTTGTAAGCTCTGATACTTGGGCTTACTCTCAAACAGAAAACCTGACTTTGTGTGAGAAATTAGGTTCTTGGTCCCTTAGGCTGTCCTGGTTTTGTAAAGGGATGATACCTTTTTTAGGCATAAATTCTGACTGGGTTATCGGCGGGCTGTTTTTCGCATAGTTTTTTTTTAATTTTCGCGCATTTCAGCTGAAAAAATCTGCAAAAAAACGGCCCATCGTAATGCCCGATTTTAACGCTAACACCCCATGATTCAATTTTTAAAGAAAAAATTTCCATTCTCTGGAGGGGGAGGGGGCTAGTCAGAATTTTCGAAATTTCTGGACTCGGGCTGACCACCGAGGGGGGGGGGTCGTAAGAATTTCGTGGCTCTTGCCAACGGGCTGCTGGCACCCTGCCGCCAGGGCTTTGATAGCAACTTACAAACAATCGTGCACGGACCTAAGGGTATCCGCCAGTCAGGGCTTTGATAGGCAGCGATCCGCCCGTCATGACCCCATAGTCGCAGCTCTTTTATATCGTAGCTGTTTGATGCAACTACGGTTGTCTGCAACTGCGGACAGTGAATTAACTCCGATAAAGACAGAAGAGATTTGGAGCTCATCAACTGCGCTAGTGGTGTACTTTGCTGTGCAATTGTGCTCCAATATGGAATACAGGGTGGATATGGTGAGACCATTCACGCGACCACTTTTCAGGTTGCCATTTCCGCCCACAATCACCCTGAAATGTCCCCCAACAAAATCGCACCGAAACGACTTGGTGGCTACAACTAGTCGCATTTCGATCTTCTTCTTCCATCTTAAAAAACAGTAAAATCACATCACAGACAACTTTCTGCTTCTGATTGTTATTATTTAGGAGTAATGTTATTCAGTGCGTTCAGAAATGATAGGCTTACCCTTGAAAATCAAGGTTTTTAAAACGCTTTACAGTTTGGCGATCCATACCGTTTACCATTCATTTCAGCAGTGCAAAAAACCTGTGCTTCCTAAATCTTATGAATACTCCACGATTTTTAACAATTTAACGTGAATTTTTGGTTTTTTCACCGTTCAGAAATGATAGGCTCACCCTGCGAAAACAATTATTTATTGAACAAAACGTGAACAAACAATAAAATCTAGTATGATATAGGTCTACCACCGTTAGCAATGACCTCAAAATTTCTCCTATGTATAGAAAGGATCAAATTTGATATGACATTCTTATCAAGGTTGGTCAAGGCTTCGAGAACAGCAGCATCTACAGTGCCATACTGCCTGTTGTTCACATAAACCTGGCGCACAATTATGCCCCAGATAATCTCTATGGGGTTGAAATCAGGGCTGCACGCAGGCCATTCCATCACACGAATTCGCTGCTACTCCAACCAGGATTTCGTAGACCTCGACACATGTACTGCAGCGTTATCCTGCTGGAAAGTCAAGCGCTGACGACGTATTCCAGAAAAGAACGGCAGTAGATGTGTTCTCAGAGTTTCCTGGTATTCCTCCGAGTTCATCTGACAGGAAATGAAGGCCATTCCCAAAACACCTTTGCTGCAAAATGCTCCCCAACACATCAGCGAGACGCCACCAAAATTCCTCCTGCTACAGATCGATGGATCCTTGCGGAGGTCCTTCCAGTAGTACCGAGCTCTATCAGAACCATCAAGATTAAGATTTTTATCGTCGGAGAAAATAATCTGAGCAATTTTTGGCTCATTTTTCAAGTTTTCTTCGCTAATGGGAGATCGCCTTACCTTTGCCCAGCCGGTTGCCATGTACACTCTTGCAAATTCCAGTCGAGCTTCTTTATGGTTGGCGGACATTGATGGGGCCTTCTTCATAACTTGGCGGATTATGTCTTCCTCGCCGTTTAAGGTGTTCAAGACAGTTGTTTTCGAAACATCAAGCGACAATTTGGACCTGACTTGATTCAGCGACAGTGGGCTGTTGGAACATAGGCGACTGATCCTTGGGGCATCCTGACTGGTGACCTTCTTAGGGCGTCCGGTAGACTTCGCCTTTCCATAAGAAGCCGGATCTCTAAGAAACTGCCCAACACAGAGTTGCGAACGTCCGAATTGGGCCGCTATTCTTCGCTGACTCAGTCCAACAGAGGCGAGAACACGAATCTGGGCTTGTTCAGAAGTAGTAAGAGCAGTACCACGTCCCATACTAGCAACAACGATGTACGATGTACCCACGTCAATGATATGTAATGGGCTTGTAACGGGAAAATTTTCGAAGTATGAAATTCAAATTTTTACAGGGTGAGCCTATCATTTCTAAACGGTGAAAAACCCGGAAATCTGTCTTAAAATTGATCAAAATCGTGGAGTATTCATAAGATCGAGTATGTACAGGTTTTTCGCACTGCTGAATTCAATAGTGAACAGTATGGATCGCCAAACTGTGAAGCGTTTCAAAAACGTCGGTTTTTAAGGGTGAGCCTATCATTTCTGAACGCACTGTACAGCTCATAAATTTTTTGGCTCACTCTGAACTTTTAAAAAAGTTAAAGCAGTACAGGTTCTCTCCATTGCCCAAGTTTCCGAAAAGTCTGCATTGTGTATCTCGAGATAATAAGACTCTTTTTTTTTAATTTTTTTAATTTTCAAATGTGTGTAAATATGTAATGAAGGCAGTGTTCACGATGATCTTCGATTTTGAGATTATTCGCCAAATCGATTGTTCGGCCTCCGGGTAGGACTGAAATGACGAAGGAATCGAAAGAAACGCCGAGATCCTTTACTCTTACATGAACATTTTACTCTCAGTGGAACTGTTCGTTGTGACAATGAAATCTTTTGTCCTACCTTGCGATTCTCTACTCTCTACTGCTACGTCCTTTCCTTCGGACCCTGACTAATACTGTTTTGCCTAAAATATTCTTCCATTTTTATTCAACCCCATTTTTCGCCGGTGACAACCACGGTGAACATGTTTATCCAATCGGAAAATTAGTCCATGCCGGAGAATAATGTCACTGAAATATGACGTTTTAGGACTTTTCAAGCCGTTTCTTCATAATTTTGGTAACACTTGGTGGCGAACGTATAGTTTAGAGTGGAAAACCCGGAAACGAAAATCATCGTGAGCACTGCCTTTAAGGTGGTGGGACTCACACACACACCCGTGGATCACTGGTTGAGAGGTAGCCGCGACGAACACACGTGTCACGCACGCAAGCGAGTAGGTAATGATAGTCATAATAATAATAATAATAATAATAATAATAATAATAATAATAATAATAATAATAATAATAATAATAATAATAATAATAATAATAATAATAATAATAATAATAATAATAATATTAGTAATAATAATAATAATCATAATAATAATAATAATAATAATAATAATAATAATAATAATAATAATAATAATAATAATAATAATAATGATGATAATAATAATAATAATAATAATAATAATAATAATAATAATAATAATAATAATAATAATAATAATAATAATAATCCTATATATAAAGAATCGCAGGGGCAAGAAAAATAATCATGACGATGGGGCTACGAAGCTGCCCCATCCCCATGCAGGCATTGTGCTTAGCGGGTGCCACGAAGGAGAGGATGAGCGTTCAGCACAGCGCCTGCATGGTGGTGGGGCAGCTTCGAAGAGGAGGCGATTGGGGCGCGTTATTCAGCGCCTTCACCACTGGTTCGTCTTCTTTTTTTTGCTTTGTTTATCCAGCGAACGGGTGACGTGGGAATTCGGTAGGGCTTCAGAAGACGTGAGCGAGGTGACGTGGGAATTCAGCAGGACTTCAGAAGACGTGATGGGGGTGCCGCGGGAATTCAGTAGCGCATCAGAAGACGTGATCGGGGTGCCATGGGAATTCAGTAGCACTTCAGAAGGCGTGATCGGGGTGACGTGGGAACTCAGTAGGACTTCAGACGACGTGATCGGGGTGACGTGAGATTTTAGTAGGGCTTCAGAAGACGTGATCGGGGTGACGTGGGAATTTAGAAGCGCATCAGAAGACGTGATCGGGGTGACGTGGGAATTTAGAAGCGCATCAGAAGACGTGATCTCGGTGACGGTGGAACTTAGTAGGACTCCAGAAGACGTCATTGGGGTGACGTGGAATTCAGTATGGCCTCAGAAGACGTGATCGGGGTGACGTGGGGATTTAGAAGCGCATCAAAAGACGTGATCTCGGTGACGGTAGAACTTAGTAGGACTCCAGAAGACGTCATCGGGGTGACGTGGAATTCAGTATGGCCTCAGAAGACGTGATCGGGGTGCCGTGGGAACTCAGTAGGACTTTAGAAGACGTGACCGGGGTGACGTGGGAATTTAGTAGGGCTTCCGAAGACGTGATCGGGGTGACGTGGGAATTCAGAAGCTTATCAGAAGACGTGATCTGGGTGACGGTGGAACTTAGTAGGACTTCAGAAGACGTCATCGGTGTGACGTGGAAATTCAGTAGGGCCTCAGAAAACGTGATCGGGGTGCCGTGGGAATTTAGTAGCACTTCAGAAGGCGTGATCGGGGTGACGTGGAAATTTAGTAGGGCTACAGAAGACGTGATCGGAGTGACGAGGGATTTCAGTAGGACTTCAGAAGACGTCATCGGGGTGACGTGGAATTCAGTATGGCCTCAGAAGACGTGATCGGGGTGCCGTGGGAATTCAGTAGCACTTCAGAAGGCGTGATCGGGGTGACGTGGGAACTCAGTAGGACTTCAGAAGACGTGATCGGGGTGACGTGGGATTTTAGTAGGGCTTCAGAAGACGTGATCGGGGTGACGTGGGAACTCAGTAGGACTTCAGAAGACGTGACCGGGGTGACGTGGGAATTCAGTAGGGCTTCCGAAGACGTGATCGGGGTGACGTGGGAACTCAGTAGGACTTCAGAAGACGTGACCGGGGTGACGTGGGAATTCAGTAGGGCTTCCGAAGACGTGATCGGGGTGACGTGGGAATTCAGAAGCGCATCAGAAGCCGTGATCTGGGTGACGGTGGAACTTAGTAGGACTTCAGAAGACGTCATAGGTGTGACGTGGAAATTCAGTAGGGCCTCAGAAGGCGTGATCGGGGTGCCGTGGAATTCAGGAGGGCTTCAGAAGACGTGATCGGTGTGACGTGAAAATTCAATAGGACTTCAGAAGACGTCAAAGGTGGCTGCGAGGGGTTTGGCAAAGTCAAACGAATACTAGACAGAGGCTGGCCGGCGAAGCCGGCGAAGCCGGCCCATCGTTTGGCGGAGCCAAACGTATACTACATGGAGGGTGGGCGGCAAAGCAGGCCCATCGTTTGGCGAAGCCAAACGAATACTACATGGAGGGTGGCCGGCGAAGCCGGCCCATCGTTTGGCGAAGCCAAACGAATACTACATGGAGGGTGGCCGGCGAAGCCGGCTCATCGCTTGGCGAAGCCTAACGAATATTACATGGAGGGTGGCCGGCGAAGCCAAACCAATACTACATGGAGGGTGGCCGGCGAAGCCAAAGCAATACTACATGGAGGGTGGCCGGCAAATCCGGCCCATCGCTTGGCGAAGCCAAACGAATACTACATGACTATCGTTTGGCGAATCCAAACGAATGCTACATAGAGGGTGGACGGCGAAGCCGGCCCATCGCTTGGCGAAGCCAAACGAATACTACATGGAGGGTAGCCGGCGAAGCCGGCCCATCGTTTGGCGAAGCCAAACGAATACTACATATACCACAGCTGCCACAGCGAATACTACATATACCACAGTACAGCTACACTACATATAACGAATACCGAATACATAAGGAACGAATACTACCAAACCCGTATTCGTATTCGTTATTCGTTTGTATTCGTTCGAACGAATACGAACGAATACAAACGAATAACGAATACGAATACGGGTTTGGTTTTGCCTAGGTCGAGTGATCACGTAGAATTTTATAAAATAGTTTATAGAATCTTTGAAACAGAATTTCTGAAGATTTCCTTCTGGATATAAGTGAAGGGGTCCAGAAGACACCTGCTTTCCAAATTTCAGCAAAATCGGTTCACAAATAACAAAGTTTTGAGCCCTAAAGCTTAAGAAACTTTTATGGTGTGCGCCGTAGGCCGTGAGCCGTAGGCCGTGGGCCGTCACGCTTTTCAGTCCTCACTGCTTATAGCCACTGCCAATGGTCTAAGGCAATCAACTTGGCAGACAGGTAAGTTGGTAGGGGGTACGTAGGCTGGTAAGTAATCGATTTGTAGGTGAGTGGGGATTCCGATGGCATCATCGGGGCGTCACGAAAAGTGCTTCGGGCATCTGATGACGTCATCGGGACGTCGTGAAAAGTGCTTCGGGCTTCTGATGACGTCATCGCGGCGTCGTGAAAAGTGCTTCGGGCTTCTGATGACGTCATCGGGACGTCGTGAAAAGTTTTCCGGGCTTCTGATGACGTCATCGGGACGTCGCGAAAAGTGCTTCGGGCTTCTGATGACGTCATCGGGACGTCGCGGAAAGTGCTTCGGGCTTCTGATGACGACATCGCGACGTCGTGAAAAGTGCTCCGGGCTTCTGATGACGTCATCGGGACGTCGTGAAAAGAGCTTCGGGCTTCTGATGACGTCATCGGGACGTCGTGAGAAGTGCTTCGGGCTTCTGATGACGTCAACGGGACGACGCAAAAGGCGATTCGGGCTTCTGATGACGTCATCGGGACGTCGTGAAAAGAGCTTCGGGCTTCTGATGACGTCATCGGGACGTCGTGAAAAGTGTTCCGGGCTTCTGATGGCATTATCGGGACGTCGCGAAAAGTGCTTCGGGCTTTTGATGACGTCATCGGGACGTCGTGAAAAGTGCTTCGGGCTTCTGATGACGTCATCGGGACGTCGTGAAAAGTGCTTCGGGCTTCTGATGACGTCATCGGGACGTCGTGAAAAGTGTTCCGGGCTTCTGATGGCATCATCGTGACGTCGCGAGAAGTGCTTCGGGCTTCTGATGGCGTCATCGGGACGTCATGAAAAGTGCTCCGGCATTCTGATGACGTCATCGGGACGTCGTGAAAAGTGTTCCGGGCTTCTGATGGCATCATCGTGACGTCGCGAGAAGTGCTTCGGGCTTCTGATGGCGTCATCGGGACGTCGTGAAAAGTGTTCCGCGCTTCTGATGGCATCATCGTGACGTCGCGAGAAGTGCTTCGGGCTTCCGATGGCGTCATCGGGACGTCATGAAAAGTGCTCCGGGATTCTGATGACGTCATCGGGACGTCGCGAAATGTGCTTCGGGCTTCTGATGACGTCATCGGGACGTCGTGAAAAGTGCTTCTGGCTTCTGATGACGTCATCGGGACGTCGTGAAAAGTGTTCCGAGCTTCTGATGGCATCATCGTGACGTCGCGAGAAGTGCTTCGGGCTTCTGATGGCGTCATCGGGACGTCATGAAAAGTGCTCCGGGATTCTGATGACGTCATCGGGACGTCGCGAAATGTGCTTCGGGCTTCTGATAACGTCATCGGGACGTCGTGAAAAGTGCTTCGAGTTTCTGATGACGTCATAGGAACGTCGTGAAAAGTGCGGGACTATCCTAGACGGGGGGGGGGGGGGCACTCAAGATTCAAGTCAGAAATGGAATCAACCACCGATCTATAACGCTATCAATCAAATCATTTCTTTAGAACTTCATCAACAACAATGACTGATAGCAGCATCCAGCATCTTCTATCAGGGTTTCCATTTATTCTCATGAGAAAATCGTGGGTGCCCCCCCCCGTATAGGATAGTCCCAAAAGTGCCTCGGGCTACTGATGACGTTGTCGGGACATCGTGAGGAGTGCTTCGGGCTTTTGATGGCGTCATCGGGACGTCGTGAAAAGTGCGGAACTATCCTAGACGGGGGGGGGGGGGGGTTTCAAGATTCAAGTCAGAAATGGAATGAACCACCGATCTATAACGCTATTATCAATCGAAGCATATCTGCAGAACTTCATCAACAACAATGATTGATAGCAGCATCAAGCACCTTTTATCATTGTTTCCTTTCATTCTCATGAGAAAATCGTGGGTGCCCCTCCCCCGTATAGGATAGTCCCAAAAGTGCCTCGGGCTACTGATGACGTTATCGGGACATCGTGAGAAGTGCTTCGGGCTTCTGATGACGTCATCAGGACGTCGTGAAAAGTGCTCCGGCTTCTGATGGCGTCATCGGGACGTCGCGAAAAGTGCTTCGGGCTTCTGATGACGTCATCGGGACCTTGTTAAAAGTGCTCCGGGCTTCTGATGACGTCATTGGGACGTCGTGAGAAGTGCTTCGTACTTTTGATGACGTCATCGGGACGTCGTGAAAAGTGCTCCGGCTTCTGATGGCGTCATCGGGACGTCGCGAAAAGTGCTTCGGGCTTCTGATGACGTCATCGGGACCTCGTTAAAAGTGCTCCGGGCTTCTGATGACGTCATCGGGACGTCGTGAAAAGTGCGGAACTATCCTAAACGTGGGGGGTTCAAGATTCAAGTCAGAAATGGAATGAACCACCGATCTATAACGCTATCAATCGAAGCATATCTACAGAACTTCATCAACAACAATGATTGATAGCAGCATCAAGCACCTTTTATCATTGTTTCCATTCATTTTCATGAGAAAATTGTGGGTGCCCCCCCGTATAGGATAGTCCCAAAAGTGCCTCGGGCTACTGATGACGTTATCGGGACATCGTGAAAAGTGCTTCCGGCTTCTGATGGCGTCATCGGGACGTCGCGAAAAGTGCTTCGGGCTTCTGATGACGTCATCGGGACCTTGTTAAAAGTGCTCCGGGCTTCTGATGACGTCATTGGGACGTCGTGAGAAGTGCTTCGGACTTTTGATGACGTCATCGGGACGTCGTGAAAAGTGCTCCGGCTTCTGATGGCGTCATCGGGACGTCGCGAAAAGTGCTTCGGGCTTCTGATGACGTCATCGGGACCTCGTTAAAAGTGCTCCGGGCTTCTGATGACGTCATTGGGACGTCGTGAGAAGTGCTTCGGACTTTTGATGACGTCATCGGGACGTCGTGAAAAGTGCGGAACTATCCTAAACGTGGGGGGTTCAAGATTCAAGTCAGAAATGGAATGAACCACCGATCTATAACGCTATCAATCGAAGCATATCTACAGAACTTCATCAACAACAATGATTGATAGCAGCATCAAGCACCTTTTATCATTGTTTCCATTCATTTTCATGAGAAAATTGTGGGTGCCCCCCCGTATAGGATAGTCCCAAAAGTGCCTCGGGCTACTGATGACGTTATCGGGACATCGTGAAAAGTGCTTCGGGCTTCTGATGACGTCATCAGGACGTCGTGAAAAGTGCTCCGGCTTCTGATGGCGTCATCGGGACGTCGCGAAAAGTGCTTCGGGCTTCTGATGACGTCATTGGGACGTCGTGAGAAGTGCTTCGGACTTTTGATGACGTCATCGGGATGTCGTGAAAAGTGAATCTGGCTTCTGATGACGTCATTGGGACGTCGTGAAAAGTGAATCTGGCTTCTGTTGATGTCATCGAGACGTCGTGAAAAGTGCTTCGAGCTCGTGATGACGTCATCGGGACGTCGTGGAAACCCGGATATTGAGCAGGTATTCGGGACCCGTTGCTGGTCATCCGAGAAGTTGTGCAGACCACCCCGAGAGTGATTAGGAGTCCCGGACCCGTCACTGGTCATCCGGAAAGTTGTGCAGGACACCCTGGAGAGTGAGCAGGAGCCCAGACTCGATGCTAGCCATCCGAGAAATTATGCAGGCCAAAGATTGGGCAAGAGTCTTGAGCTTTGCGCTAGTAATAATAATAAAAAAAATAATAATAATAATAATAATAATAATAATAATAATAATAATAATAATAATAATAATAATAATAATAATAATAATAATAATAATAATAATAATAATAATAATAATAATAATAATAATAATAATAATAATAATAATAATAATAATAATAATAATAATAATAATAATAATAATTCATTACGCCGTTCAAGACAGTCGTGAGATGGTACACCAGAAATTTCAAAATTACAAGCCGATGACTATCGCTCACAGAACAGATAATGATAATGTCTCAGTATGTATGTATATGTTATGCATGTATGTATGCATGTATGTATGTACGTATGTATGTATGTATGCATGTATGTATGTATGCATGTATGTATGTACGTATGTATGTATGTACGTATCGCGAATATCGCGAGAACAACTAGGAGAAGACCTAGGGGAGACCGGGCAAGACCGGGCTCCATCACAAAAAGGCGATATCACGGAAGAAGAACAAACAAGTTGAATATGATACTGTGATCATTTATGTTTTGTTACTGTGTGATATGATAATGAACGCTACCCTATAGAAGGGTTAGCTCGGTGTGCATACTTCACTTGTGAATAAATCACTTCTCTCCGACGGCCTCGATACAGCAGCACAGCCCAGAAGCGGGCTTCTACATGGTGCATCGGCTCTGGTGAATCTGGGATCGATACGTGTGGCAGCTGGCTGGAATCTAGCACAAGCGCTAGAAGACGTTGGCTCCTGGTGTCTCTCTGGTGGAATTGGCTGACAACGCTCGATCGATTTGATCTGGTGCTTGATCATTGTGGCTGCTGGTTGGTCGATCAAGGTATCCTAGAAGGTGCGTCTTAAATCTTCACTGTCCTGTGATAAAAGGCTAGATTTGTCCATCGCTCCGTGTGTCACCTCTGTTTACTGCTATGTCGTTGAGGACTTACAAAGGAAGGGTGTCTCGTACCCAAAATCGGCTCACGAGAGCTGTTAACAGTGCTCCGAAGCTGACCGCACGATCCAACGTTGAAGAATCTCGCACTTCACGAGGTGGTGCTCTGTCGTTGAGGACTCATAAGGCGAGAGTAACCAGGTCAAAGAATCTACTCACGAGAGCGGTGAGCGATGCTTTGGGTGTCATCGAACAATCGGAGGCGAACGGGTCACGTCTTCCACGAGAGCAGTTGGAGCACCAGCTACTTAAAGTGAAGCAGTCAATACGAGTGCTTGACTCAGCCATGATTTCGATGGAAGAAGCGATGGATAAGCTCGAGCTTGGATATGAGGGACTCGAAGAAAACGAACGCTCTACTGGACTTGAGGCCATTCAAGAGTACCAGCTCTCAACAGATGAAGTGATGGAGAAAGCTGAGAGACTGAAGCTGGATCTGCTAGAACACGTAGTTGGAGTCGAAGTCACACTCCAGCGAATGGAACCACCAGTGATCCAGACAACTGATTTCACAAGGCGACATTCTCTGCTCCCAACACTGCCAGTCCCCAACTTTTCTGGAAGAAACTGGGAATGGGACAACTTCTGGCAAATCTTCAGAACCAATATTCACGATCAACCGATACCTCCCTTGATGAAATTTAATTATCTGATCAAGGCACTCCAGGGTGATGTGAAGGAAGCCATTTCGCGTTTTCAAATCACGGAAGCTAACTACATGGAAGCCGTTCAATGGCTGCAGAAGCGCTATGGCAACAATGAGACTATCATTGATCAACTCTATAGAAGGCTGGAGAACCTCAAGGCAGAGGGACCGTCCACTCGTCAGCAACGGAAACTCTTGGATCAAATCGCGACATCCATGGCTCAGTTGGCAACAAAAGAAGAAGACGTGAACCAGAGGCAATTGCTCACGCAAATCTTCAGAAAATTTAATGAGCAAATCCAACTGAAAATTTTAGAGAAGAAATCAGAGCCCAGGAATCCTAAGGATTGGAGCTGGGACAAGTTCTACTCTGAAGTGGACGACATCATCACCAAGAAAGAGATTATCGAAGAAGCCCAAGCATCATCAGGCAGTACCAGTCGCAACACGATCACTGAAACCTCAGTCACTATGAACTCTTGGAGCAGAAAAAGACGACAGTTTCAGCCCTCCTAATGCCTCTACTGCAAGCAGGCCTCTCACCGTTCGGTCGACTGCCCGACGACACCCCTCAGTCAACGAACAGCATTCTTCAATCGTAACAGGCTTTGCAGGAACTGCGGACGTTCGGATCACAATGCCGAAGCTTGTAGCAAGCGAGGATGCAGAATATGTGGTCAGAAGCATCACACTTCGTTGCACAATCCTGAACGTTCTCCGAGACACAACTCATCGCGAGATAACAATCAAAGACAGACAAGTTACTCGACACCCCGGCAACCCAGACCTACCACACAGAACTTCGTGTCACTCCTCCCTGAGAGCCACGAAGACTCATCTCCAGTAGTGAACAGTCAAGCCGTACTGCAGATCAGCAAGCAATCTACGCAAAGGGCTCAGCTTCTCACTGAATCAGCACAGATAATCGGTCCGTTCAAGTCGCAGAACATAAGGATTCTCTTGGACACTGGATCAGAATTGTCATTCATACAATCATCCATCGTCGATGATCTACAGTTGCCGTGTATAGGACGAGGAACTCTTCGCTTGTCAACGTTTGGATCCAGCGAAACAAACGAAGCATACCACGACGTCGTACCAGTTAAGCTGAGAGACGATCAAGGACAAATATTAGAGTTCAAACTCTACAAGAACGATGCCATAACCAGCCATGTGGCGACACCACACTACAATATGGAAGATCTACATTTCATTGAAAAACATGGAATCCAGCTTCCAGTGTCGTCAGAAAATTCAACGGATCCTCAGATACTACTTGGTTGCGATCAACTCTGGGGAGTCATGAGGAACAAGATTCTGAAGCTTCCTTCAGGCCTCCATTTGATTTCAACCTCATTCGGATACATGACGTCTGGAAAGGAGTCTGATGTGACGCAAACCAACGCTCACGTTCTGCTAACTATGCCCAAAGACGAAGAGCAAAGCAAATGGGAACAGTTCCTTACCTTTGAGTCATCAGGAACAGAAGAGTTTACTGGACCCCATCACCTGGAGAAACAGCAAATCAACGAGGCAGTGCTGAAGCGCTTTAACGAAACGATAGTCAAAAAGCCAGATGGATATCACGTCCGACTGCCATGGAGGGACAATCATGAACATCTTCTAGATAACAGACAAATAGCAGAAGCGAGACTGCAAGGACTCTTTCGCACATGCCGAAACAACTCCCGTTTCCTTGAGGAATACGATCAAATTTTCAAGGATCAGCTCGCAAAGGGCATTCTGGAAGAAGCTCCAGAAGTTCAAGACGGTCAAGGCAAGATAATTCACTATCTACCGCATCATGCTGTCATCACACCTGAAAAGAAGACGACACCAAAAAGAATCGTCTTCGACGCATCGGCGCATTATAGAGGCAAACCGAGCCTCAACGACGTTCTTCACCAAGGCCCTCTCATACTGCCGAAACTCATTGGAATGATGCTGCGTTTTCGAACTGGAAGAATAGAAGTAACATCCGATGTGGAAAAAGCCTTTCTTCAAGCGCGGCTCCAGGAAGAAGATCGTGACGTGACCAGATGTCTGTGGTTGAGAGACGTTTCAAAACCACCTACGAAGGACAACACAGTGGTCTACCGCTTCACCAGAATCACCTTCGGAATCAATGCATCACCATTCCTTCTGGCAGCGACAATACGATTTCACCTAAACTCAGCAAAGGAAGAACCAGGATTTCAGGAGAAGATAAATACCAACCTCTACGTCGACTACCTATTCTTCAGCGCTGAAAGCACACAGGAAGCCTTGAAGAAATACGAGACTTCAAAGAAAACCGTTGACGAGCTGAACATGAACCTAAGAGAATTCACTTCGAACGACCCCAACTTCAACTCCCAAATCAATCCTAAGGATATGTCACAGGAGAAGCAACCCAAGGTACTCGGGATTCGATGGAAACCCACAGAAGACATACTACTAGTCAACAACCATCTGCTGAGCACAACAAACACGACAAAAAGAGCAATCCTGAGTTCAATAGCTTCAGTATACGATTCCATGGGATGGCTAACTCCTCTCATGTTAAGACCAAAACAATTCTTCCAGTACCTTTGGACGAAGGATTACGACTGGGACACACAACTGACAGCCGCAGATGCCCAAAAGTGGTACGATATTCTATTGGAAACTGGCAATGTTGAAATAAAACTACCAAGAAAAATGGCGGACAAGTCAGCTAGCCATAGCTTGATTCTTTTCGCAGATGCTAGTAAAACTGCCATGTGTTCCGTAGCATATCTCGTCTATGATGGATGAGTTAACCTCCTCATGGCCAAGTCAAGACTTCCAAAAAAGAACGAAAATAGCACCATTCCAAAACTCGAAATGAACGCCATTACAATGGCAGCAAGGCTTGCGGTGACGATTATTGAAGAAGTCCAGCAAACCATCAA
Organism: Aplectana chamaeleonis; assembly: GCA_029168955.1. NCBI lineage: Eukaryota > Metazoa > Nematoda > Chromadorea > Rhabditida > Cosmocercidae > Aplectana > Aplectana chamaeleonis. Next base: position 466,156 of record JAPDOI010000201.1, read on the forward strand.
GATTAATGCAATACAAATCTTCACAGACTCTCAAATAGTTCTGCAATGGTTGAAGAAAATTGCGCCAGATAAGAACGTTGGGCGCCTCGTTTCTAACTGACTGAAAGAAGTCAAAGCGATTGTCGAGAATCTCCAAGAAAGGGGACTAGTGACGAAATTCGGGTACATAAGCACTGATGAAAATCCCGCAGATGTTGGAACTAGAGGAGCAATGGCGAAGGAATTTCAACAAAGCATCTGGTGGAAAGGCCCTGATCTACTGTCCCAGGAGGCCACTCATTGGCCAGCTGGAAATCAACCCTTTCTGCTAAACTTGGAGAACGAAGCAATCCATGGAAATGTTCTGTCAGTGAATCGAGAAGATACTCCATCAATACTGTTCAACTTAGTTCGATTCTCAACTTTGTACAAGCTCGAAACCATACGTTCTACGCTTCATCGCGAATGTATCAAGAGTACTTCCGGAAGGTACAAAACGACGGCTGGAGACGGCAATCCCGGAAATGCTGGTCCAAAAGGGAACAGAACAGTTGAAGTCCGGAAACATCCAACAAGCGAGAAAATTCATCTGGAAAATCCATCAGCAACGATTCAAGAAAATCATTTTGGCAACAACGAATAATCACCTAAATATCAAAAAGGATGATGATGGAATCTACAGATGCTATGGACGGCTAGGCAAGAGTAATCTATCGAAGAGCGCAAAACTGCCTGTGATACTAGCTCCAGAGACGGATCTTGCGAAATTAGTGATTCAAAAGGCACATGGTCAATACCACTGTTCTGTTGCACATACCATGGCAAACGTCCGACAGCACTTCTGGATTCCACGATTGCGTAAACAAGTGAAAATGGCAGTACGAGGTTGTATTCCATGTCAGAAGTTCAACAGCCTGCCGTTCCGCTACCCTGAGGCCAAGAATCTGCCATCCTGGAGAGTTATCGAAAGCAGGCCATTTCTTCATGTCGGCATGGACATGTTTGGTCCTCTACATCTCAAAGAAACCAGCGAAGCTTCTGATAACACCTCAAAGGCGTATGGTTCAATCTTCACATGCGCTGTGACAAGACTAATTCACCTGGAATTGTTGCCAGACGCGAGCACATCTTCGGTGATTAACGCGCTAAGAAGATTCGTAGCCAGAAGAGGCACTCCAGCGAGCATAACCTGCGACAACGCCCCGTCATTCAAACTCGGCCAAGATATACTTGCGGAAGCTTACAAGGAATGGATGGAAAACAGTGAACTAAAGCGATTTGGTATGCAACAAGGAATCGAGTGGAAGTATATCACGCCGTACGCCCCTTGGAAAGGCGGATTTTACGAGAGGCTGATTCAATCCGTGAAGAACGCCATGTACAAAGCCGTCGGACGCAAAAAGTTAAACTTCGAAACCACTACGACACTCCTAACCGAAATTGAAGCCTGTCTCAACAGCCGTCCTTTGACGTACGTTGAAGCGGACAGGGAGGAAGACTCACCTACAATTAGGCCCATAGACTTCATTCAAAAAGATTTTTGTCTAACCCACCCGTTGGAACTGGAATATGAAGCTACGCAGCAGGATCCTGACTACCGCCCGCCCGAGGATCTCATTCTCCTAAGAACGAGATATCAAGCAGTGGAAGCGTTGGAAAGTTCTTATCAGTTGACAAGAAAATTCTGGAAGGTGTGGCACTCAAACTATCTGACAGAACTGAGAGCATTTCACCAAAGATCTCTTAAACAAGGAAGGTCAACTTCGAAAGGCCCAAAGATCGGACAAGTCGTTCTTATGATGGATCCCAACCTACCGAGAAATGCATGGAGTATGGGAAGAATCACAGCAATCAACTCGACCAGCGAAGTTGAGCTCAAATCATCAAAAGGAAGAGTAATAAGAAGACCGATCAACCTCCTCATCCCACTCGAGTTGGAAGAAGGTCGGCAGGACGATCCTCTTCTGACTTCAACGGAGTGCAAACCTTCACCACGATACAACTTGAGAACAACAAGATCTCGATCGAAGCGATCGGGAAACAGCTCGCAACCAACAAAGGACATTGGTGCGCGAGAAGTTGCAAAGAAAGATTGCGGAACTATCAAAGTCCCGCCCGGAGTACCGCGACTATCGCGAGAACAACTAGGAGAAGACCTAGGGGAGACCGGGCAAGACCGGGCTCCATCACAAAAAGGCGATATCACGGAAGAAGAACAAACAACTTGAATATGATACTGTGATCATTCATGTTTTGTTATTGTGTGATATGATAATGAAAGCTACCCTATAAAAGGGTTAGCTCGGTGTGCATACTTCACTTGTGAATAAATCACTTCTCTCCGACGGCCTCGATACAGCAGCACAGCCCAGAAGCGGGCTTCTACAGTACGTATGTATGTATGCATGTATGTATGTACGTATGTATGTATGTACATATGTATGTATGTATGAATGTATGTATGTATGTACGTATGTATGTATGTATGTACGTATGTATGTATGTATGTATGTATGTATGTATGTATGTATGTATGTATGTATGTATGTATGTATGTATGTATGTATGTATGTATGTATGTATGTATGTATGTATGTATGTATGTATGTATGTATGTATGTATGTATGTATGTATGTATGTATGTATGCATGTATGTATGTATGTATGTATGTATGTATGTATGTATGTATGTATGTATGTACGTATGTATGTATGTGTGTATGTATGTCATGTATGTATGTATGTATGTATGTATGTATGTATGTATGTATGTATGTATGTATGTAATGTATGTATGTATGTATGTATGTATGTATGTATGTATGTATGTATGTATGTATGTATGTATGTATGTATGTATGTATGTATGTATGTATGTATGTATGTATGTATGTATGTATGTATGTATGTATGTATGTATGTATGTATGTATGTATGTATGTATGTATGTAGGTATGTATGACTGTATGCATGTAAGTATGTATGACTGTATGCATGTAGGTATGTATGTATGTAGGTATGTATGTATGTATGAATGTATGTGTGTAGCTATGCACTACATGTATGTATGTGTGTAGGTATGTATGTATGTATGTATGTATGTATGTATGTATGTATGTATGTATGTATGTATGTATGTATGTATGTATGTATGTATGTTTGTATGCATGTATGTATGCATGTATGTATGTATGTAACATCGGCATGGATCCTGAAGAGACTTTGCGTTCCCATTGGAGGTTGGCTCCAACGCGGTGCATCTATGTTATAGCATATGGCACCAAGTTTGCGCCAACCTTCAACAGTGGACGCGAAGTTTCTTCCGGATCCACGCCGACGTTATGTCTGTTTGATCGACGATCACTGGATGGGAGGGAGCCGAGGCGCAGCTATCTAACGTGATATCACTTGATCGATGTTCACATAACACATACCTAGAAACGGAATTGGATTGCATACATTTACCGCCCGTGCTGGCTCTGCTTATATTGAGTTGAGGAGCACCATTAATCCTGTACCGACTAACTTTAGAACTTTTAAACGAATGGATTCTAACACAATACTTTAAAACTGAGACATTATCATTATCTGTTCTGTGGGCAATAGTCATCGGCGTGTAATTTTGAAATTTCTAGCGTATTATCTCACGACTGTCTTAAACGGCGCAATGAATTATTATTATTATTATTATTCTTATTATTATTATTATTATTATTATTATTATTATTATTATTTTTATTATTATTATTATTATTATTATTATTACTATTATTCTTACTATTATTATTATTATTATTATTATTATTATTATTATTATTATTATTATTATTATTATTATTATTATTATTATTATTATTATTATTATTATTATTATTATTATTATCATTATTATTGACTTACTTGACTTAATCGGTTGGCTTTCGCCTGACGCGGTCATTCCGCATCTTCACCGAGGTGTGCCGTCCTAGTAGAAGTCAGCCGTGTCCATTTTTCTCGGTCTTCAGCCACAATTTGAAAGCATTCCATCCAGCTGTCACTATTCCATTTCCTGCGAAACGAAACAACGCACCTGAACTGTCTTTCGATGCCGAGTGACTTCAAATCCTCTTTAACCACATCCGTCCAGAACTTTCGCCTACGCCCAGGTGGCCGTTTCCAGACAGGATTTGGAAGCATTCTTGAAGCGTGTTGTACGAGACGATCCGGCGTTCTTCTTAGTATATACCCGAGCAGTCAGAGTCGACTTTCCATTGCTGCTTGCGATGGCGTTAGGAGATGCTGGCACCTCCCTCGTGTCAAGCGTTGGTGTACTGCGTCGATTTCCTTGTAAAGATCTTCGTTATGGCATACACGCGGCCAGAAATATCCAAGCAAACGCCTAATAAGCTTCCTGTCCGTGCAATCCCACCTTTCCATCTGCGTCTTCGGTGCTGCCCACGTCTCCGATCCGTACATCATCATAGGGCGAATAGCGGATAGGTAGACGCGCAACTTGACTTCCTTCGCGATGGGGGTAGACCACAAACACTTGGTTAGAGAATTGAATGCAGACGTAGCTTTCGCACATCGTTGTCGAATATCGGCTTCATAACTACCATCGTTCTTCAGCAAGCAGCCCAAATAACAGAAATCGTCCACCAGTTCGATACGTTGTCCGCCCACACAAACTCCCATTGAAGGCCTCTGAGAGACCCACATCTGCTTACATTTGTCGAGACGAGGACGAATTTCATTGGCTGCGGCATACTTCGAAACGAGGTTCACAATCCTTTGCAGTTTTTCGTTATTTTCAGCGAATAACACAATGTCGTCGGCGTACTCCAGGTCGACAAGGGAGCGTTCTGATGGTGTTAGGATCACATCCGCAGAAAACTGTTCTGCAACTCTAGGCATGATGTCATCAACGGCGAAGTTGAAAAGAAAAGGTCCTGCAACGGCTCCTTGCCTTACTCCTGTTTTCACCTCAAAAGCTGACGTTAATCCGACAGGTGTACAAATTGCTGCTGTTGTTCCCTTGTTCATGTCCTCGATTAACCGAACATACTTTTCCGGGACTCCATCTGCTCGCAGAGCATTGAGCAATCGATCACGATGAGGAGAGTCGCACGCGGCTTCAAAGTCCAAAAAAGCAAGCTGTAATGGCTTCGAATACCGCTGCCACGATTCAATTACTCTTCTCACGACGAACACTTGGCCGATGGTCGATCTTCCAGGTCGAAAACCGGCTTGCTCATCTCTGGTCGTTCTTTCACGATGTTTGATAGGTCGCTTGAGAATGATACGTTCTAAAACCTTGTACATGACATGAAGTAGAGAGATTCCTCTGTAGTTCTTAGGATTCGCGACGGATAGCTTCTTGTGAAGAGGTACGATGATCGCATGTCTCCACGAATCGGGTATCCTTTCGCTCATCCATATAGCACGGATGGTGTTGGTCATTTCACGAATCCCAGACGGAGGAAGAGCTTTCAGCATTTCAGCAGTGATGTTGTCATCTCCACCTGCCTTTCCATTCTTCATTTTTCGGACACAACCCAAAACTTCAGATTCAGTCCGCGGTTCCTCACTGGCATCGTAATGTGCTCTCTAAACATGCGGGAGCTCAGGTACTGATGGCGCTGGACGATTCAGTAGTGAACTGAAGTAATTCTTCCATATTGGCAGCGTCGCATCACCAACTGCAACTCCATTGGTAGTGTTCAAGACAGGAGAACATCTCTTCCTCTTCCCGGTATACTGTCGCAGCAACGTGTAGATTTCTTTTTCGGATTCTCCTCCTCCCAAGCCTTCTCGAACTCCTTAGCTCTACACGTCCACTCTCGTTCGCGGTCACTTTGAAGCTGCCGACGCAACTTTTTCCTCAGACGCTTCTCCTCCACGAAGTTTCCTGCAGTTCGGAGAGCACATACTCTGTTGTAAGTAGATGTTGTTCCTTCTGAGACGTAGGCGAACATCTTCTTAGGCTGCATAACCGGGAGTGCCTCTTTCGAAGCGTCCTGGATGCACTTCACAGAAGAATCCGCGTCGCAAAGGTCCTTCTTAGTCCGTACTCCGATGTGAATAGAAACGCGTTGTCGAAAATTCCTTCTGCACTCTTCATCTCTGAGACTTGTCATGTCAATCCTCTGGAGAGGCTAAGCCCCTCGCTTCCTCTTATGAATCCTCGCAGTAAAGTTCAACAGAACAGGACGGTGATCCGAATCGAATGCGACATCCCACACAGCTCTAGATCTTCGAATGTCCGATACTGGAATATTCCTCGTCAGTACATAGTCAAGCTGTGGTTTCAAAGTTGTCATCTTCCGCTTCCGCTGCTCTTCTGGAGATAGCTGGGTTGGTTCCTGCCACGTAAGCTGATGGCGGCGATTCCTCTTGAATGTCGATGCAATAATCAGACCACTGCGTTCACAAAAGTCGACAAGGCGGTAGCCATTGTGCGACGTTTGCTCCACTGGGTAGAACCATTTACCGAGTACTTCGGATTCCTGATCATGTCCCATCATCGCATTTGCGTCAATCCCCACGAAAACAGCATGTTGACACGGCATCCTGGCCAGCAACGTATTGAGTTCCTCATAAAACGCATCCTTCGAATTGTCTTCGGCGGTTTCAGTGGGCGCATGAGCACTCACTATCCACAGATTGAATCCTCTGTGATCGCGCAGTCGTACGAATGCATTCCAGCACAACGTTGAGCCGAACTCCTTGACCATACCATTGAAATCCTTCTTTACAGTTATTGCACAGCCTCCCACTCTCCTATCGTCAGCGTTCCCACAGTAGATAGTGTACTCTCCGACGCTGATGACGGGTCTATCCTTGAGGCGGGTTTCCTGCAAAGCAGGAAACGGTGCATGGAAATAGCTCAGAAGTCTGGATAGCGCGGTTTTTTGGATATCACTCGACAGCGATCGACAGTTCAGGGTGGCGAAACTGTGGGTTGTGACCAGAGATTCCATGAACTCACAGGTACGGATCCTAAGGTGTTAAGGATCAGAGGCCTTGGTGTGCCGGATGGCGACACCTTTATGCAATGTACGGGATACTTTCGCGATATAGTTGTGCACACTATATCGCTCGAACGTTCCCTGTGTACACTCAAACGTCTGCTGGGTTAAAGGCAGTGGTCACGATGAAAAACTTTATCAAAAAAACTACAAAAATCAGCTTAGATCAAAAACAGCTGAAAAACTTTGAAGGTAGCGCGATGAAAAACGGGCTAGAATTAGGGATTCAAGGGCCTAAAGAAGCCAGTTCGTGCACACGTGCACAGCGTCGACCAAAAAGATCGCGGCCTGATGCCGAGCAGTCAAAAATCATCGACATTCAGAGGAAGAAACAAATGCAGGTTTACCTAATAAAAACAGTTGAGCAATGAAAGAAAGCACTCCAGTCAATGTTTCTGACTAGATGTGTACATAAATCTGAAGGTTCATTGATTGCAATTCAATTTCAAGCCAGCTGATGTTTTTTAGATTAGAGATCATCCATGCCGATGATGTGGAGTGGGCTCGTCCACCATCAAAAGACAAGAAAGTTCAGGCTTCGAATTTGGCCCAAAACACTGGTTTTTTCGCGATTTTTTCTTATAGGGTCTTACTACACGAGATCCAGAAAAGGGTTTAGAGAGAAAAGATGACAAGCATATCTGATCGCGACCACTGCCTTTAAGTAGAAGCAGGGGCACCAACGAGCAGGTACCAACAGACTTGTATACACACCCCCTTATTATTATTATTATTATTATTATTATTATTATTATTATTATTATTGTTATTATTATTATTATTATTATTATTATTATTATTATTATTATTATTATTATTATGACTATCATTACCTACTCGCTTGCGTGCGTGACACGTGTGTTCGTCGCGACTACCTCTCAACCAGTGATCGACGTGTGTGTGTGTGTGTGTGTGTGTGTGTGTGTGTGTGTGTGTGTGTGTGTGTGTGTGTGTGTGTGTGTGTGTGTGTGTGTGTGTGTGGTGTGAGTCCCACCACCTTAAAGGCAGTGCTCACGATGATTTTCGTTTCCGGGTTTTCCACTCTAAACTATACGCTCGCCACCAAGTCTTACCAAAGTTACGAAGAAACGGCTTGAAAAGTCCTAAAACGTCATATTTCAGTGACATTATTTTCCGGCATGGACTAATTGTCCGATTGGATAAACATGTTCACCGTGGTTGTCACCGGCGAAAAATGGGGTTGAATAAAAATGGAAGATTATTTTAGGCAAAACAGTATTAGTTACGGTCCGAAGGAATGAACGGAGCAACACAATACGAAGAAATGCAAAAGACGGATCCACGAACGATTTCATTGTCACAACAAACAGTTCCACTGAGAGTAAAGACGCGGGGTGAGAGTAAAGGACTTCGTGTCATTCTGGTGCGTTTTTCTCCCATTTCTGGGCGGGTTTGCAGAAATTTTTCGGTTTGCATTGCTCAGATTTATTAGTTTTGACTCGTTTTTGACGCTTTCAACGGCGTGTGCATTCCAGTAGGAGCCATACGACCCCACTAACGTAGTTAACAACTTTTTCGAGCGTGTCTATTGACTTTAATTATACCCTTACCCTTTCGCAATGCTTTAAAGGTAGTGTCCACGATAAAAATCGTTTTCGAGTTCTCACCAGAAAGTGAAGGTTTAGAGTCTTACTGTTTCTTGAGTGAAGAAAGAATCATGAAAAACGTTGCGAAACATTCAAAATTAGCTCTTCCTCATGAAAGCCACATTTCAACGGTTGGTGAGTTGAAGGGGACCAGACTCTTCCTCGAAAACTCGACCACGAGCGGCAAGCGCTAGCGCGAGCGGATCTCGGAGCCTATTTAAGCTCTTTTGAGCTCGTTTTGTTGGTTCTTTCAACCTTACTGCTCCAATGAGACCCCCGCCTTTCGATTTCCGGTGGAAAACTGAAGACGAAATCTGTCGTGGACACTGCCTTTAAAACGCTCATAACTTTTTCACACTGATTCCAAGCATCTGCCAAAGGCATATTCAGGCTTTGCTTTCACAAATGGTCCTAGACAAGTACATTTCATTCGGAATATTCAAATGACCAGAAGGAGTTCCCTTAAAAGTCGCTATCTCGAGATTCTTATGCGCAAACTAGTGCGGGTATCATAATTCGGGAATCAAGCTACATTAACTCAGCCAATACAGCTCATATTATGGATGATATAAAGTTAGTGTTTCAGAAATCGATTCCACTTCTAAAGTTGGTGGATCTCGATCCACCAAGAGAAGAAGAAGTTGGTCCACTGTTGGGTACCGGACGTAACGTATCGAGTGGTTCTGTGCGTATCCTGAATTGCAATACAATTCTCATTCCTGACCTATTCTTCGGAGCCGATCAGAAACTGCCACGTATGTTTCCTAAATCTGTATTTTTCATTCGGTTAGCAGACTGAGCTCGAATTCCGCAGACCTCCTTTGCAACATGTTTTCGCAGGTTGCTCAAGGATGTCGGATTAATGGCTCGTTTTTTGCTATTTTGACATATTGTTGCAACAGGCCTCTGACTTTTAGATTTCCGGCGAGAACTCCCAGACTGTTTCTGTCGTGAACTTTGCTTTTAAAGGCAGTGTTCACGCTGATCTTCAATGTTGAGATTATTCGCAAAATCGATTAATTGACCCCTGCGTATCACTAAAATGACAGAGAAACTGAGAAAAACGGACCAGAAGGGCACCAAATCCTTTACTCTCACCCCGAAACTTTACTCTCACAGGAACTGTTCGTTGTGACGATGAAATGTTTTGTGAACCCGTCCTTCGCCATTTTCTGTTTTCTGTTGCTCCGTTCCTTCCTTCGGACCCTAACTAATGCTGTTTTGCATGCAATATTTTCCCATTCTTGACCGATCCCATTTTCACTGGTCACAACCACCGGGAACATGTTCATCCAATCGGACAACTACTTACCCGCATTAATTTTCTCAAAAAAACCGCAAAACTCGCGGTCTCGAATTTTGCGACTTTTTATCATAACTCCGCCCAAAGTGCTCCGTTTGAGCAATGAAGGACATTTTTCGAACTAGCGTCGAGAGCTCTTTCTTTTGAGCTTTTGCATGTCTTACGGCCAAACAAGGTATATAGGGCTAACACAATCAATCGAGTTGGCGAAGGGAAAATTCAAGTACTTTCTGGTTATTTGACGTAATTCCACGTCCACCTCAACAGTGTGAACGTGATAGACAACAGTTTAATAAACTGTCTCCTGCTGGGCGACTTTTTCTGCGAAATCTCAGTTTTTTGACTTTCTAAACCCGAAATTGTCACCATTTTTACAGCCACAAGCCTCCTCTTGCTTAGATTTACAGAGAGTAGCAATGTTTCTCATCAACTGTGTCTCAATCCACCCATGGTGGAGAACTTGGAGAAATTGTAGGCCGTGAAAAGTGGTTCGCAGCGACGTCAAATCAGCGATCTGACTGCAGCCCTTCCAAGAAGGCCCGTACTCTCTCTCAGGGGCTGGTAATATTTGCAGCTGCTCTCTGTACATGATAAATAATTCGGAAAACCACCTTGGATTTTCTGCCATCTATTCTTTTCAATTTCTAAATCGTGTAGTAATCATCGATAACTTCGATCTGTTCTCCGATACCCACGATCAGCCGCTTCCCTCAATTTAGAATGCTGGGGTGGTAAGGGCTTTCCAATGGTGTAATGTTTTCTTCTTTAAATTCGGGCGAATCCTTCGGTTTCTCAGATCTAAAGGAGTAATTCATCGTTAGTCCCTCGCTTTGCCTGTCTGCGTCTCTGCCTCTCCGCACCCTGCACACCCCCACTTTTGATGGTGTCGAAAGGGCAGTCTTGCCTGTCTCGCTCAATGAGCGAAGTCCACGCGAAATGGATCGATTTCCGTGGGCAGAGTTTCACTCGGGTGACGATAAGAGCGGGGGTTGAATCAGTAAGAAGAGAGCAGAAAGAAAAGGAAGAGAAACATGAGGGGAAGGTAATCCTAGGGAGATCCCCGAGTCAACTCTGAGGGGCTACTTACTAAATATGAATATTCAATGTAGAGAATTGAACTTTACGGATGGTTCCCAGATCATCGGCTTATTCCTACCGCAGCGCTGAATCACAACGCGGCGCGGTCGACGCCATGCGATGCTATACCACGCGGTAAGTTATTCATAGGCATTCGTGAGCCACGTACTTGGAATCTGCCAGGCTTTCAAAGAATTATCTCTGAAATGTTTCTATATACATGGCGAAAAATGACATAGATTCTCAGATGTTCGCTGTTGTCCACAGGATGAGATGTCACCTCACGCAATGCTCCCTGTAGACATCCAAAAGGGCATGGATCGCCCCTCGAGAACTGCCAGTCACCCCTCTCCTTGGTGCCGTAGACAACCTATCCGCGGAAACGCTTTTGCTGTAGACATCCCATCGGAGGAGGGTCTCCATCTCCGATTCCGCGTTCACATCCTATCAACATCCTGTAGACCTGATATTACCATCCCAGTGAAGCATCAACCGCTTTTTGACGTCAATCCTTAAAGGCACAGTTCAACCTCGAAATCGTTTTTCTGTTTTTCTGTCTATATTCAAAACGGCTTCACGCTGATTCCAATATTGTCTCTGAAATCGTACAAGACCCTCTGGGAACGAAGTTATGGCCCCTCAAAAATTGAGCTACGGAAGCAAGGTGGACGAGTTGTCCGTGGCTTGTAACTTCCGTCATTTGCAACCGATGTATGCGAGCCGACCTGAATGGATAGATAGGCTGGGAATGAAGGGAAGAACGGGGCTATCGATCGGAAATCATTGCTCATCTCGCCACTGTTGAGCTCGAAAGATTGTAAAAGGGGCGTGCCAAAGTGGCTTCCGGATGTGGGAGCCCCAGGGTGGCTTCCTCCTATATCTCACTTATTCGGAGGAATTGAGAGCTCGCACTTGGCAGGTGTTATATGGGGTGGGTCTACTTCACAATTATGTTTAAATCTCAGATTTCGCCCCTGAGCTTGAACTGTGCCTTTAAGGGTAGTATACACACTCACAAACGTGGTGTAGATAACAGCATAAATAGGACCGCACGACTCCTACCATGTCGTCTACGACGTTTGAAGCAATAACCATCCAGGATGACAATATGTGACAATGTTTGAGCAACCTTGCCTTTCACGTCTGTATTTCCCACCCGTTCGAGTACGAGAATTAGAAATGAAACTTGAGAAAACATGTGATAAGATAAGATATGTCATGGGAGCGCACGAGAGAAATAGCTTGATTTGCTTGAATGTAACATGTCTGCATACCGATTAGCTCTCGTCCATTTTTGAGAATGCCGCTCTACTTCGGCTAACTTTTTGGAATGGAGGATTACATAGGTGAACATATAATCTGAGGACTGAACGCGATTGCGGAACTGAACTATACATGATATTTTCAGGTGAATAAAGTTGTTTCTCTCGTGCATTCCCATTTGGTAATGCTATCACCCTAACTCATCACATGTTTTCTCAAGTTTCTTTTCTCATTCTCGTACTCGAATGGGTGGGAAAATACTGGCGTGGAAGGCAAGATTGCTCAAAAATTGCCAAGTATATCCTGTTTCCGAGTGTGATTTTTTTCCGTTAGTCGCGTGCGTCTGCGTGCGTACGTTGCGTCTCCTTCTCCCCACAATTTCTCGCTGTCTCTACCTTCGCTCCGCACAAGCGCGCGAGAGAACAGAGTAAATTTGGCTCGGAACCAGAGGATATTGTCATCCTGGATGGTTTTTGGCGCTTCAAACGTATTTGACGACATGGTAGGGTCCGTGCGGTCCTATTTATGCTGTTATCTCGACCACGTTTGTGAGCGTGTATGCTGCCTTTAAAGGCAGGGTTCGCGAACTTTTTAGCTCTGTTCATAAGAATGTAGATTTGGCCATCGCAAAAGCGAAAATAAGTGAAAAAACCCGGAAATTCCCCGGAAAAACGCCCAAAAACAAAGTATAACGGCTAATTACTGGTGTCGGCCGGCCCCCTAATTAACGCGATTTCCAATAATGCTTGCTTATCCGACATTTATTTTGCTGTTAAAGTAATCAGTAGTCTCCAGAAATGTTCAGAAATTACTTAAGAAGCAGAATAAAAGTTGAAAAAACAGGCTTTTACCCAAATTTCGATAATTGGGGGCGGGAGGACACCAAGCCATAACTTTCTCCTGAGCGTTTTTTCTCCAATTTTTTACTTATTTTCACTTTTGTGATGGCCAGATCTACCATTCTACGGTGATAGCACAACAGTCGATTTTATCGAGAACCCTGCCTTTAAACGACGGTATGCCTTCTTTCGAAACTTGATGATGAGGCCCGATTTTCCTTATTTCAGTTCTAACCTAAGCGGAACAGAGAAATTGGACCCTCTCAATCAAATTTTCTAGAGAAAAACTAACATTGGCGTGGATCCTAATGAGACTTTTCGTTCCTCTTTAAAGGTTGGCGCAAACTCGATGCACCTACGTAATTTTTGGATTTAATTTTTGAATTTTTTTTAATTAAATTTTGCAACATGTGCTCCTACGTTAAAATTTTGCAGCACGCGGTGCTTTTTGGAGCACGTGTCCCTGCAATACACTTTTTCAATGGGAGTGGTCACTCGAGTTGGATACATATTCGACACGCATTCGTCACGCACATTTTTGAGCTCGCAAGGTACTCCATTGCGCTGATCCCGGACTACGCTAAAACGGCTTCCCTTGTTAACCAGAGAAGGTGATATTGGCTAACTACGCTTTTTTTTAAATCCACAATTTTTCATCTCGCTACATTACCTTTCCTCGAGTATTGACAACATGGATGGGAATCAGGGTAAATGAACACCCCCGAATGATCAGAGATTCCTGACAAACAACTAAAAATGACGCAAATGACACACATAAAGGGATGGAAAAAATCCAAGTTTGCCTACGAAGGCAGTTGCTGAAAGCTTCGTGAACCACGGAAACCTCCGGGTCCATCACGGGGAACGCCGCGAGGTGCATCTCTCGGCATGCCACCAACACCCCTTCTACGGGAAGACGTTATTAAAACGAATCACAGATCTCTTATAATGAAAAAAGAGAAGAATCATCATAGAAGTCTACAGCATCATCAAAAAATAAAACCAATTGCAAATCTCATATAACCGAAAGTGATAACTTGGACGGCACGATCTTCATGATACATCGATTGTTTGACGCTGCCACCGCCCCTCCCGCGAATGTTCTGTAGAACAGCCCATCGACCTGCGCAGCCATAGACATCCCGAATTGTCGTCCTGTGGACAACAACTCGGTCTGCGTCGATTTAAGGCACTCGGTGGGATTGCCGGTCGATGGGCTGTTTAACAGCAAGGCTTAGGCACGCGTAGCTTCATGTATATGCAAAGCGTCCGCTCGCGACTTGCGCAAACAACTGCGTCCAAGTATTTTTTTTTCATGGTTCTCATCTTCAGTGTATTAGTACTGCTAAGCCGCGTACTGTCGTTCTCGGGGTCACATTCCTGTCCGCATTTGCGTACTACGGCTGATTCATCATGCGACGTGTGATAATCGTGCTGGGACCACTTGATCCCGGCACGATTCACCTTTCTCTTAGCACGATTATCAAGTGTCGCATGATGCAACCGCCGTGGTCTTCGATTGCGGACCGGAATTAGGCTCCGAGAGCGATAGTAATTAAAATCTATCACAAATCTGCCAACATCAAGACTGCCCCTCACCCGGCTTGTCGCATACGCAACGCTATCGCTCGCTCAGACTTTTCGGTCCAAAGCAAACCTTTTTTCATTTTTTTCGTTTTCAGACCTTAACCTATTGCTCATTCAAATCGCCGAGCTGCAGCGCAACGCAATGCAGCCAAGTTTATGCAACAACGCTTTGCACGGTCAATTTTCTTCTTCGCGTTTTGGAATTGCTACGTCTTTTGAATCGAATTTTCCACGCATCTGTCAACAGGCCTGTGCGTAATTACGAATTACGGTTTACGAATTACGAATTACGGGTGTTTTTGGCAATTTTTTTACGATTTACGATTTACGAAATTTCGACCCAAAATCGTAACAAATCGTGAAAATGTGGTTCATTCATTCATTCATTTCATTCATTTATTTCGGGTACGCTTGTGAGCAACAAAATCGGAACACGTAGCAAAACGCAAGAGACCGATGTGGTTAGTCTCATAAAAACCGGGGGGGGGGGAGTGGAGAGCTTCGGTCGGAAGGGCAGTGGCCGGCCAACACTGCAAGCTCAAGCAGAGGTGATTCGTGAGCTCCGCATACCATCATAGTTGGTCCGCCAACCTTCCTGAGATCCACCGATGGGGGTCATCAATAATTATTACAAACGAGAGAAGCTCTAGATGTTAGTAAGAGAACAAAAAGACAATTATGCAACTAGCGTTAGTAACACCAACACGGTGGCTCATATCATGTGGGATCGAATCATCTGGGCGGCTCTTGTGGAAGGATACGAAACACCATCCAGAACATGTTTTTGGAAATAGTCGACTAAATATGCCTGGAAAGAAGAAGATCGCTTTCACTTGAATGCACCGCTTTCAAAATTGTTCTATTGTCGAATAGTTCTCGCTAGGAAAGAGCTTGCATATGCCGCTGTTTTGACGTTTCCTGGTCAAACACGATAGGAGTGTCCTCTAGTTATACCTATTATAGGTGGTCTGTCAAAAAGGTCATGAAGTTTCAGATCAGATTCCTCAGTCGTCAACTCGTACATGAATACAAAGTCAGCAACCTTTCTTCGGAGGGCTAGAGCGTGGGCTCTGAGCTTTTTCAAACGTTTTTCGTAGGATGTTCTAAACTGACCTTTCCTAAGGAAACGGCGGTATGTGAAGCTCTTCTGTACCTGTTCAATGCGTTCAACTATACTCTTCTTGCATTGAGACCATAGAGGGCGGCAGTATTCCATTTGAGGCCTCACATATATTGCGAAAAGCTTGAAAAGTAAGCATGGGTTCCTCGATCTGAATGCTGTCAAGATGAAGTTCGCTTGTTTTTTCGCCTTAACTATTACGTCGTTGATGTGTTCATCGAAACTGAAGTTACTGCTTTAAAGGACTCCGAGGTCTCGAATTTTGTCGGATTTTACCAACTGTCGCTTATCAATGTGAAACTGAACATCGGGATGATTTCTCCCGAAACACATCACTGAAGTCTTTTCTGGGGAAATGTCAAGATCCCAGGTTTTTGACCAGTCAGTCACTGCATCAAGCGCCTGTTGCAGCTTTTCGCAGTCAGTGATAGAATAAATCTTGGAGTCGTCAGCGTTAACGGAGAGAAATGAGCCCGTAGGCAGGACACTTGGTAAATCATTGATTTACATCAAAAACATAGTTGGGCCAATACATGAGCCGTGAGGAACGCCACTTGTAGTCCGGTAGAGACGTGAACGCGATTCAGTTGGTATCACTGACTGCGCTCTGTTTTTGAGAGAAGAGACAAGAAATTTCAATAAACACCCTTTGATCCCGTACGCTATGATTTTCTTCAAAAGCAAAGGGATTGAAATGGAATCGAAAGCCTTCTTGTAGTAGGTTGAAAGAACAATATAAGTTTGCTGTCCAGATCATAGCTAAATGTAGCACTTCTTTCGCATTCCTGATATTTGATTATCTTTTTCAGTCTCTAGTTTCGGTTCAATCTTGTTATTCCCAGCCGAGCGTCGACAACATAACATGGCGTAATATAATAGTTGATCACGAGATTCAGGTATGACCGACCGCTCTTCTTCTCACACTGATCGACTCAAGAGTATGGAAGAATTCCAGCCTTTACTTGTTTCACATGCAGGCCAGGTCGGCTGAGCCGAGCTCCACAGTTGTTTATCTCTTTGGAATGCTCTCATCCGACATCATGAACACGAGAGACGCAGACATATGGTAGAGCTACCGCCTATATCGGAGCGAAATTCCGGTCCGAAGTTGCAGACAATCGCTGTTGCAACACTTATTGCAAACAGGGGCATGCTGGGACTACGAGGTCCTGCCACCATTAGTCTTCGGCCCAACACGTTTAATGTCGAACTGCAGCCTGCAAAAGCGATCGTCTGCAACTGCGAACTAGAGCTCCATCCCGCTATAAAAATTAAATATGGGGTTCGGCTCTGAAAGCCTAGCAGGTTTATGGAGCAAATAAAGTCTGAAACCCACAAGCTTCACCGTGAATCTTCAGCGGTTTAACAGTTACGGGTGAAAACAATTCTTTCGTGAATTGGAATCTGATGAAGGATCAGGGAAATATTTTTCCAACCTGAAAACATTATTCGACGAAGAGATTTAGGGGATCCCTAAAATAAGATTTGATAGATATCTATGCCCAGAGGCAAGTCAGCTGCGAGAGAAAAAGTGATAATTTCCCGATTTGATGAGGAAAGTTTCAAGAAAAGTTATGACTACAGTCCATTATCTTTTCAGAAAGGTTATTACATGTTTCTTAAGTTGGGTATTCAAGCAAATTCAAAGCAAATGCAAAGAAAAAGGTAGTGTAAGACATTTGTCATTTTTGGAAACAGTAATTTAAAGGGAACCTTCACCTTTTTGCACTTCAGATTCCTCAGCAAGCTAAATATCGCGAACCTCTATCTCTACCGCAACAAACCTATGTGTATGAGAAGGAACGCAAAAAAATTCATTTGGAGTAACGCTTCACAAATGTAGAGGGCAGAGTGGAATGGTTCAGAAAGTGGTTTCGGAAACTTACATACAGTGCGTTCGGAAATGATAGGGACACCTCAAAAAATGAGATTTGCAAAAAAATTTCTGGGAATGGTGATGAATACTGTTCATCAATGAATTCAGCGTGATAAAAAACCTCTGTTCGCAACTTCCTTGGAACCGTGCCTAATTTCATAAGATTTTTCCTTTACATTTAGAGAATTTCACCGTTCGCAAATGATAGGGACACCTTGCAAAAAATGGAATTTTTTACTTCGAACAAAATTTCCCGTTACAAGTTCACTATATGAACGCAACACGAGGTCACCCAACATCTTTATTCCAATCATGGGCCGTGGTACATCGCTTACTGTTTCCGAACAAGCCCAAATACGTGCCCTCAACGCTGCCGGCCTGAGCCAACGTCTAATTGCCTCCCAGCTCAGACGTTCCCCCAACTGCATCAGCCAGTTCCTACAAAATCCAGTCTCCTACGGCTTGGCGAAGAGTCCTGGACGCCCAAGAAAGGTCAGCGGCAGGGATGCACGGAGGATAAGCCGACTCTGCTCAAACAGTTGTCTGTCTCTCAACCAAGTGAGGGCTCAGTTGCCGCTCAATGTGTCGAAGACTACTGTTTGGAGCGTCGTAAACGCAGACGAAAACATTGTCCGCCAAGTGATGAAGAAGGCTCCTTCACTCTCAGAAGCCCACAAAGTATCTCGACTCCGGTTTGCAAGGAACAACATGGCAACAGACTGGTCAGAGGTATGGGATTCTCTAAAAACCCGATAAAATTTAAAAAGATAGAGGCGACATGTTCCAAGTAATTTTCTCCGACGAAAAGAAGTTTAATCTGATGGACCTGACGGTGCTCGATGCTACTGGAGAGATCTTCGCAAGGATCCGATGGTATTTAGTCGAAGAAATTTCGGAGGCGGTTCGCTGATGTGTTGGGAAGCATTCTGCAGCGAAGGTGTTCTGGAAATCGCCTTCACTTCGTGTCGGATGGATTCGGAGGAGTATCAAGAAACATTGCGTGCGCATCTTCTGCCGTTCTTCACTGGAAACAGGCGTCAACGCTACATTTTCCAGCAAGATAACGCTGCGGTCCATGTCTCCAGATCCACAAAAGCGTGGCTTCAACAAAACCGAGTTTGCGTGATGGAATGGCCCGCGTGTAGTCCTGACTGCAACCCGATAGAGAATATCTGGGGCATAATTGTGCGCCAGATTTACGCGAATAACAAGCAGTATGGGACCGTATACGAGCTAAAGGCCGCTGTACTCGAAGCCTGGAGAAATTTGGATAAAAATGTGATATCCAATTTGATCACTTCTATCGAATAGAATTTTTTAATTGATTTCCAACTCTGGAGGTGCGATATCATATTAGATTTCATGTATGTGTATATTTGTTCATTCATTGTTTGATAATTTTTGTTTTTTAATAGTGTCCCTATCATTTCCGAACGACGAATAATGTGATAATTTAAAATAAAATTACATTATTATGCTATTGTTATAGAAACAAGTGAACATAGGTTATTTACCTTGCTGAATTCATTTATGAGCATTACCGAACGCCGCACGCAATTTAAACATAAAGACTGTGGTTTTCGGGGGTGTCCCTATCATTTCCGAACGCACTGTATATCCTCTTTAAAATAACCACCTTGTCCAATATCCTTGCCTTGACTGATCGTGTCTAAAACTATCAACCCGCGATTTTTTCCTTCATCACAGTGTTGACCTCATTAGCTTCGATTGAACTGTGTTTAGTGAGGCGCTTGATCTTTATGTTTTAGTTCTTCTCTAGGTTTCAAAACTTGGGCTGGCGTGGCCCAGGTTTGGCACTTGAATACGCGTAAAGCTTCAGTTTTGTCTATTTCATTGGTATTCATCCCATTTATGTATACTGGGAATCTCTTCAAGCACTGCTTAAAGCAGATTCATTTTGAACCTCAACGTCAAACCTCCCTCTATATAGAAACACTTCATCAGTGAGCTCCTGAGACGTTCTTACATCGAGTGAGGTTTGGGCTATGTGTGGGATTATTACTCATTATCAGTTACGATTTCAGAATCACGATTTACGAATTACGAGGAATTTTGGAAATTACGACTTACGAAATTACAAAATTCAGTTACGCACAGCCCTGTCTGTCAATATCAAATCTGCGGAGCACGTGACGCGACCGTTCGCTCGGAGTCGCGTGGACAACTATTGGCGTAATCATTTATTTATTCGAACAAACAACAAAACCGCGAATAGTCGAAGTACGTTCTAGAACAAATTCTCATCAAAATCAAACACGGCTTCACTACGTGGCCCATGAATGCCAATGAATAACTTAACGCGTGGTATAGCATCGCATGGCGTCGACCGCGCCGCGTTGTGATTCAACGCTGCGGTAGGAATGAGCCGATGATCTGGGGACCATCCGTAAAGTTCAATTCTCTACATTGAATATTTCTATTTAGTAAGTAGCCCCTTGGAGTGACTTCCTTTTCAGCCTGTCTGTAGTCGCTGAAGAGCTAGGGACTATCCATCTCGTTGAATTCCCTTCTAGCCTATCCCTACCTGTTGATGACTCGGGGATCTCCCTAGGATTACCTTCCCCTCATGTTTCTCTTCCTGTTCTTTCTGCTCTCTTCTTACTGATTCAACCCCCGCTCTTATCGTCACCCGAGTGAAACTCTGCCCACGGAAATCGATCCATTTCGCGTGGAATTCGCTCATTGAGCGAGACAGGCAAGACTGCCCTTTCGACACCGTCAAAAGTGGGGGTGTGCAGGGTGCGGAGAGGCAGAGAAGCAGACACGCAGAGCGAGAGTCAGAGAAGCAGACACGCAGAGCGAGGGACTAACGATAAATTACTCTTTTAAATCTGAGAAACCGAAGGATTCGCCC
Source organism: Aplectana chamaeleonis (assembly GCA_029168955.1). Classification (NCBI taxonomy): domain Eukaryota; kingdom Metazoa; phylum Nematoda; class Chromadorea; order Rhabditida; family Cosmocercidae; genus Aplectana; species Aplectana chamaeleonis. Next base: position 486,690 of record JAPDOI010000201.1, read on the forward strand.
GAATTTAAAGAAGAAAACATTACACCATTGGAAAGCCCTTACCACCCCAGCATTTTTAATTTCGGGAAGCGGCTGATCGTGGGTATCGGAGAACAGATCGAAGTTATCGATGATTACTACACGATTTTGAAATTGAAAAGAATAGATGGCAGAAAATCCAAGGTGGTTTTCTGAATTATTTATCATGTACAGAGAGCAGCTGCAAATATTACCAGCCCCTGAGAGAGAGTACGAGCCTTCTTGGAAGGGCTGCAGTCAGATCGCTCATTTGACGTCGCTGCGAACCACTTTTCACAGCCTACAATTTCTCCAAGTTCTCCACCATGGGTGGATTGAGACACAGTTGATGAGAAACATTGCTACTCTCTGTAAATCTAAGCAAGAGGAGGCTTGTGGCTGTAAAAATGGTGACAAATTCGGGTTTAGAAAGTCAAAAAACTGAGATTTCGCAGAAAAAGTCGCCCAGCAGCAGACAGTTTATTAAACTGTTGTCTGTCACGTTCACACTGTTGAGGTGGACGTGGAGATACGTCGAATAACCAGAAAGTACTTGAATTTTCCCTTCGCCAACTCGATTGATTGTGTTAGCCCTATATGCCTTGTTTGGCCGTGAGACATGCAAAAGCTCAAAAGAAAGAGCTCTCGACGCTAGTTCGAAAAATGTCCTCCATTGCTCAAACGAAGCACTTTGGGCGGAGTTATGATAAAAAGTCGCAAAATTCGAGACTTCGCGAGTTTTGCGGTTTTTTTGAGAAAATTAGTGCGTTTATTGTAGTCCATTCGAGAAAATAATGTCACTAAAATAAGATGATTTAATGCGTTTCTCGCCGTTTCTTGGTAATTTTGGCAGCACTTGGAGGCCAACGCTTTGTTTTTTTGTGAAAAACTCGGGAATGGAATTTATCGTCGACACTGCCTTGAAGACAGTCACAGCGCATTTTCAGACACCTTCTTCTACGTTGGCGTGGGCAACGTCACTAATCCTGCACAAAAGACAAAAGTGCGAACTATCGGATATGAATTGTTGGTGATGATTTCGTGTTCCTTTTTCTGCATGTTTTCGATCAAGAGAATTCAGTAATGAACCGTTGGAACAGCATTCCGGCGACGATGTGATGGTTCGCCTGCCAAGAGGGGTCCGCACTTTCGATGTGGACTTTTTGTCCATATTCAACGAGGATGAGAAGAAGACATATGCTCATGTAGCCCTCCCCAGTTTACTTGTACCACCCTGTGTTGGTAATCTTTGACAGCTTCTGAGGTGATAAATATTGAATACACGCAATTCGTTTGCTCCGAACAGAAATACTGCGTGCATAAGAGTAGCCTACCTTACTCAAAGTTAAAAGCAGTGGTCGCGATAAAATATGCTTGTCTTTTTTTCCTCTCTAAACCCTTTTTTGGGCTTGGAGTAGTAGGATCTATAAGAAAAAAATCGCGAAAAACAGGTGTTTCGGGGCAAATTTCAAGCCTGAACTTCCTAGTCTTTTGATGGTGAACGAGCCCACTCCACATCATCGGCATCGGCATGTGGATCGAATCCACGGGACAGGGTCTCTCTACACACCGAGGGAGGAGTTGTCCCTCCTTTTGCGGCTCTAATTCCACTCGCGACCACTTCGCTTGCAATGAGTAACGGGGTGGTGGCCATCGTGTATCAACACTCCTGAGAAGGCGAGAGAAACGTGGGAGGAGCGAGGTTCCTGATTGGACGCAACAGCCGGGGGCCGGTCCTAGCCCGTGTTGCGCCCAATCAGGAACCTCACTCCTCCCCCGTTTCTCCCGCTTCCTTAGGAGTGTTGATACACGATGGCCACCACCCTGAGTAACGTGACGTTTCGAACTGCAAAAAGGGGGCAACTCCTCCCTCGGTGTGTAGAGAACCCCTGTCCCGAATCCACGCCGCGGGTGTGGCTAAGGAGCACTTCGGCTAGCACACGCGACGGAAAAACGCTGTGCGCGCTCATCGTCCTTGGGGCGCGTTAACCAAGGACCTTTGAAAAAAAGAAGTTGTTGTCCCGTTCTAGCCGTCCTACTTTATCATTTTTTGCATTTTATTCATGTTTGTTTTTGTTTAAAACGTGCTTTTTAGACGCAATGCTTCCCATACAATCGTTTCAGTGGAATTCGCACTTTTTATACAAGTTTTTTCAGAGTTTTTTTGTTTGCTTCTTGGAGCGGAATGGGAGATGATGATATTGATTCCGACGCCGAACCTACGTCTGACACATCAACCTGCATGAAAAAAATGTAAAAAACGGTAAAGGGGAACGGCTTAAAATGGAACAACAACTACTCTTTTGAGTGACCTCGGTTAACGCGCCCCAAGGACGATGAGCGTGCGCAGCGTTTCACTGTCGCGCGCGTCGTGCGTACCAGCCGAACTGCTCCTTAGCCACACCCGCGGTGTGGATTCGATCCACATGCCATCGGCATCGATGATCTCTAATAGCAAGAATATCAGCTGGCTTGAATTCGAATTGCGATTATTTACATATGTACTCATCTAACCAAAAACATTGACTGAAGGGCTCGCTTTCATTGTTCAACTGTTTCTATTAGGTAAATTTGCATTTATTTCTTCCTCTGAATAATGCGCTGTGCACTTGTGCACGAACTGACATCTTTGGGCCCAAGAAACTCTAATCCTAGCCCGTTTTAACCGCGCTACCTTCATAGTTTTTCAGCTGTATTCGATCTAAGTTGATTTTTTAAATTTTTTCGATAACGTTTACCATCGTGATCACTGCCTTTAAACCCCCATCTGGACTCAAATATACCCATCACGGTTTTGCAGTATACGGTAGAGAGAAGGGAACGAGGAACCAATTCTATTTTCACATTCACTTTATCACTCATCTTCGACGTCCCTGACTGGCCCTTTCTTCCCTTGGTCAGGCACGACCCATATTCGGCGATTCGCTTTCAGATCGCTCAGTTGCCCTATATTCGGCAACATCACGAGAAATTATTCCTATCACGATAGTCACTTAATATTGCCTCTATGAAAAACTGAAATCAATTACTTCCGCGAAAATCGATCCTGCCTATATCATTGTGAAGTCAACTGAGGTCCTCTATTAAATTTTGCTCGTATGATATCCGGTGAACCTCTACCCTGCCTTCATATCTGAATCACTTGCCGCCTAACTCTGCCTTGTACACAGCAGAAGTCATTCTCCGTGAGCATGCCATGTTTTGAACTTCATCTGAGCCCAATCGCACTCCAGTGTCTCTACTGATGATGATTCTAATAGATCTATGACCCGTAGTAAACACAACAGATGATCTCACAAGGGAGCTACTTTCAGTCAGCCTGGCCATCCAGGATAAAATTTCGAGAACCGTTTTTTACGTTGAATCGGATTATGATCTTCGCAGCTGTCTAAACCCACTCTGAAAAATACTTAAAGGCGTTTTTTTTCGTCAGATTTTTGCACCTATTGTGCCTTCCAAAACGCGCATTATTCTCTGGAAAACCGGAAACGAACATCATAATTATGTTTAGCGCTACGAACAATCCCGCTGAGCAAAGTTTGGGTGAAGGCACATTTTCGACTTGCACGAGTTTTCGATTGGGCGTTTATTTGTACCAATCACAGGGCTCCAAAAGCGTTTTGAAAAAAAAGCTTCCAGATTCGACCTAAAATCCTCCCAGGTGGGTTATTTGGAGCGCTGATCACGAATTTGTGGTTTATCTGCCGATTTTCCGAAGTTTTCGAAATGATTCGCTCGATGCTTCCCATCGGGGGAAAATTTGATGGCGATTCGCGACTCATGGCGATTTCCGGAATGCTACCGTAGATGTGGCTCAAATTGTTTCTCTGAAGATTATTTGCAGTGCTGAACACAAATCTGTGGTCCGTTTATCAATTTTCGACAGATTACGGAAGATTACGGTGGGTATACGGTAGTTCCGTCAAAGTCTCAGATTTGACTCAAAATTTGTATGCGAGGGTTATTCTCCTTTCTCACCTATTTCCCGATGTTCCTAAAGACGATACTCTTGAGTACGTCCCCATACATCTCCCACTCAAAACTTTCCTATCTATTTTCAACATTTACATCCCCCTACTACATCATGCCCCCCATCCTATAATCCTATCCCTCTTCTAAAACAGCTCAATGACTGCGCCCTATCACCCTCAGTCGTCTTTGCTGGTGACTTCAATGCTCATGCCTTTTGCTCTTCGCTCAAGTCTGGTGCTAGAGGAGAAGACGTCGAAGGATGGGCGGAGGAGTGCGACATTGTTATCTTGACCGATGGTCAGCCCACTCGCCTCCCTGCCAACGGTCAATCTTCATGCCCAGACATTTCGCTCGTTTCTTCTAATCTTTCTAGTGCTTGCTCATGCTCCACTTCTACAACCCTGTCTAGTGACCACATCCCTATTTTTGTCCATTTTAATCTCTCCAACTCTCTTGCGCCTTACAATGGTATTCTTCAACGTTCACACCTTAATCTAGGCCTTGCAGACCGGGGCCTGTTCAGAGAGGTTGCGTTTCGCCAGGCAGCTGAATATCCATGGAATGGCGACGTGCACCAGAAAGAGCGTCACGTATCTGACGCTATCCGGAAGGCAATGAAAGCGGCCATACCAGAAGAACGTGTGAAGACCTTTTATTCTAACGTAACCAGGGAGATATTACAGAAAATCCGGACAAGAGATGAAAAGAGATCTGCCAACCACCTGGGCCCTGAGGTCACTCAACTTGACGATGAGATTAGAAAGGACCTGAACAGACATAAGAAAGAGGAGTGGTAGAAGTTCACTGAAAAACTGAACTTCCGGACGGATGGCGCTGCGACTTGGAAAACTCTGAGAAAGCTCACTGGGAAAGCCACACCCGCCACTGTCTCCACGATCGAGTTCGAAAATAATGTATCCAAGCCAGAAAGGGATGCTACTTACGTCCTGGGCAAGAGCTTCTTCATAACAAGTGCTAAGCGAGGCCCGCAAAGCAGAGTGACAGTAAGGGGTCGTTTATACTGCCGCCGCCGAGCGGCGCGTCACAGTGCATTTCTGTAATATTGATCACGCGGCGCGGCACGATCGATACTGTAGGATCGCACTTCGCCGCGCCGCTCGGCGGCAGAAGTGTAAACGACCCCTAAGGGAGCTGTGCCGCCTTCCGCTAATGAGCACGGCCGAGGCCTTCACCCCTGCGCAGGTGGAGAAGATATTAAAAGAAATGTGTAACTCTAAAGCTATCGAACCTGAAGAAATCTGTCAGCATGGTTTCAGAAAGCTGCATTCAACCACGACGGCACTGCTGGAAATCGTTGGGTATGCCACCAATAGTTTCAATGAGAGAAAACCACTCAGAACCGTCGCTGTAGCTCTGAATTTGACAAAGGAGTTCGACAGCGTCAACTTGGGCATCTTATCGAAAAGCTTGTTGAAGTCTTCTATCCCTCCATGGAAGAAGCGCTGGATAACTGCATTCACTAAGGGTCGTCGAGCAAAAGTTATGTTCCGAAGTCATGTTTCAAGCTGCTGGTGTCCCGCAAGGCGGAGTCTTATCGCCCGCTCTGTTTAATCTGTACCAAGAGGACATTTCGGCTTCTCCCCAGGACATAAAAGTTTTCGCCTATGCTGACGATATGACTATCATGGGCCAGAACCGCGACATTCAAGCCGCCGCGAGCAAGATCAACGAGTACCTGGTTGGTTTGAAAAGCTACTTCGACAACAAAATGCTCAGGGTCTCAGCCGCCAAATCCCAGTATCAGTTTTTACAACTGACCCCAAAGAGCACAATGCCCATCCTGAAGTCAACTGGGGTAGAGATCGCATTCCTGCTGCTCGATTCGTCAAACTGCTTGGCCTTATATTTGATCCATCGCTGAGGTTTCACAAGAATACCGAGCAGAAGCAGACAGTGGTCAATGCCAAGCCTAATGTGCTAAGGGCACTAGGGGGTACATCATGGGGCTGCAGCAAGGAAACTATTCTGACCACAAGGCCTATATTGCAGCCCGCCCTGGAGTATGCGGCACCTGTTTGACAGCACTTAGTGTCGGATCCATACTGGAGCAAAATGCAGCGTGTGCAAACCGCTGCTCTTCGGATCGCCACTGGGTGTGCCAGGAGTTCGTCCATTGAACATCTTCACGCCGAGACCCGGGTACTACCAGTGAAGGAGCTTTGTCAGCTCCAGGCTCAGCAGCTGCACATCAACATCATCAAACAGCCCAACCACCCATCTTGGAGGGTACTTGAGCCTGTAAGAGAGGGGGAGACATCAGAAAACCCTTCGCCGATGCTCCAAATAAAGTCAATCTGCAAAGATGGCACGATTCACTTCAAGAACGCCTCCGTCTGTTGAGCGAGGAGCACACCCAGTTCGTCCGAGGGTATCTGGAAAGAGCGGCCATCAATCCCATTTTGGGTACTGTGCCGCCTCGAGTCTAAGAGTCTGAGTCTCAGCTGAGTAGACGTGCCAGATGCACTCTTGCATCGTTACGTTGTGGGCACTCAACGTTCCTGAAGTCCTATGCGAACAGGATCGACAGTAGCACTCCCGACGCTAGCCCGGACTGTGGTGGTACCGGCCACAATACTCTACACTTATTCAACTGTCCAAAAAAACCCACAACATCAACTGCCATGGATTTTTGGACGAATCCTACGCTGGTCGCCCAGTTTCTGGGCCTATAGCAATACTCTCTTCGTGGCTGCAAAAAAATAAGAAGACGATCTTCCAAGCTCAACAGTGGCGAGGCGAGCGATAGTTTCCGTTGGATAGCCCCGTTTTCCCCTTCATTCTTAGCCTCTCTTCTCACTCAGGTGCGCTCGTATGCATCGGGTGCCAATGACGGAGGTTACAGCCCAGTTTTTGAGGAGCAATAACTCCGTTCCCAGGGGTCTCGTACGATTCCAGCAACATCATGCGTGGGACCGTTTTCAAGACAGGCGGAAAAAAACAGAAAAACGATTCTAAGGTTGGACTGTGCCTTCAAGGCAAAGGACACTCAAAGATTTATTCTTCGGTTTTTGTGCTTGTCTTGAAGAGACACACGTTGATCACAGTGGCATCTCTAAAATCGTCTAATGAAGACCTTCTATCAGCGAAGTTATGGCTCCTTAAACATGACTATTTTGAGGGTAGTAAATTAGTGGACGACTGTATTTCCCTATATTAGCAATCGTTGCGCAAGACCCAGCCAGGATTTGGAGACCGTCCGGTAATGGACTGAAGAACGAAGACTTGTTGGGAATCTAGCCGCTATCGAGTTCGGAAATCTGGTAGGGGGTGTGACCCGTGTTGATGTGAGAAGGGGATCGGGCCTGTGGTGTTCGCTTACATCTCGCCTATTTGGAGGAATTGAGATCTCGTACTTGGCACAGGTTATAAAGGAGGGGTCTACAACACAATCTAATGAAAATCACGAAATTCGTATCTGAGGGTGTACTGTGCCTTTAATTGCGGACGTTCGGTACAGAGCTTTTGGGATCCAAACGGCTTATTCTTTTTCGAACACGAAATCAATAACGAGTTTGGTCAGCTCAGTGTCTAGACGAGCTCTGCAGCAATAGTAGATAACAATGTTCCGACGGGTCGTTATAAGGCGCAATTCATAATCGTCATCACCAGCGCGTTACGCCCGTTTTGCGCGTCACGCGCTTGCGGAGACTATAAAAACACCAGCGGGGGTGCCATGGCGGAGCGGAAAAAAAGTGGACCTTAACTTTTTCAAACACGCGATTTCTGGGGTGGGGTCCGGTTGTATCGTCGCAACGCGGCGGGGCGTCGCGCGCGGTGAAGGGTGCGTCGCGCGCGGTGGAAGGGCGCAGCGATACGAAATCTACAGTACCCATGGCGTATCGACTAGAGCACGTTAACCCACTCTAGTGCATTACGACAACAACAGCAGAGAAATGACGCGTCTGATTGCCTGAAGTTTGATTTTCACAGCTAGTTCTTTAATGCGAAAAAAAAACTAAAACATACAGTTAAATTCCAGTGATCCAAATATTCCATCGCAAAAGAAATACATACATAGCTCAATCGTTTTCGGGCATCTTTCGGCAATATTTGAAATTACGAGTAGTTTTTCAAATCAGAGAATGAAATTAAATAATTACCCGAGCGTTTATTCGAGTCGGATATAGATCAGTTTCTTGATTGCATTCACGCAGAGGAAAAATTTGAATCTATGAGTTCGAATAAGTATCACTTTATTCGGAAATTTCGAAAGCCATTGTTCGAATTGATGGAGGAGAGGTTCCCTAATCAAATAAAACTTGAATAAAACATCGTTGAAATGAATTTAAAAATCGAAGGGTGAAGGGAGGAGTCTTGAATCGTCGGTTAAAGTCAAAAAAATCACAGAAAAAATGAAAATGAAAAAAAGGAAGTATAAATGAGTTCAAAAATGTTTTTTTTTCAAAACAACAGTAGTACAACTAACTTTTCCTATTTTTTAATTGCCCGACTGTGGTTTTTCTTTTATTTCTCCTTTTTTTTCAAAATTTAATTAGCTATTTAAGCGTTCTCTAGCTCTAAAAATTTTTACGGTCCCTTTTCCGGTAAACTGTTACAAACTAATCACTCATAAAACATCCGTAATGAGCCTCGTGTTCATATTTCTCTTCCGAGAACTGAATATTGTCCACTGTTTACGGACAAAAACCTACATTTTTTATTTATTCCTTCTTTTGAGACAAATAAGAACTTAGAGTCAAATTTTTAATAATATTTCTAGGTTAGGATTAGCAATGACGAATACAATGAGTTAACAATGTCTTCAAGAAATATGAATAAAAAAAGACAAAAAAATCACCAACTACAACCAGAACGTCTCAGTCGAACATGTGGTTTTCTTCTCATGGATAATAATCAATATGAAACCAATGTAAAAACGCGAGCATATGCAGACCGAAATAGTAATGCTGAGCAACACCTTAGGGACATGGCCGAAACTTGCCCGGCTACTAAAATTAGATTGTTTTCATATAGAAAAAGGACATTTTCGAAAGCATGTGTAAATAAACAAAAAGTTTTACGTTTGTTTGGCCATATCTTTACACTAAAATTTCGAACACCCCCCCCCCTCAATCACGAACACTAAAATAGAGCTACGTTCCTTTCTGGTGCGTTTCGGGGTAACTCCATATTTGAGCAAAATTTAAAAAAAACTAATTTAGTTTTGGGCTAACGCTCGCAAGTTCAGACAAAATTATTAAGTGAATTATTTTGCTATAGTTCAAGGAGTCTATCTAGTTAGAGAAACGAATTTATTGCAAGAATAATTTTTCATTCACTCGACGACTACCTTCAATATTTCAGAATTTGATCAGAAAAAATTTGGGACAACAACAGAAGGAGAGGAGCGAGTGATCCGGATCACTCTAGATCTGGAATGTAAATATAATCGGGGTACACATGTAATCATTATGGTAATGGCAATATGTGTGATATACGGTCCTCCTTTCCTGAAGGAAACTTCGCACATTCGCCACGGCCTATATATGTGCGAGCCATGTGTGACTAGCGCTACTGATACGTGAGAGGCCCTGAGGTAATCTAAGGTGATAACATTTAGGGATGTTGGGTCACTTGAAAGCGCGAGAGCGCTAATTGATAACTACCTATCCTAAGTCTAGTCAGTTGTCAATGACAATCGATTTTGTTTCGAAAAACCCACCCAAATTGTGACAATCTTTCAAATTGGCGAAAATTTGGGCATAGTGGAGGGACGAGTTTTCGAAAAAAAAACATCTAGATTGCGACACTTTTTGATTTCGTTTACAAATTTCTTTAAATCAACCCTAAATTGAACATGTTTACAATCGGAGAAAATTTGGGCATAGTGAATGTATAATTTTTCAAAAAAAAAACCGACCATAGATTCGAAATATTCACCATTGGGGTAGTTGGGGCATAGTGGAGGGACGATTTTTTGAAAAATTCATTTCAATTGTGAGAATTTATTTCAATTGTGAGAATTGTGAGAAAATGAAAACCCACCCAAATTGTGGCTTATAATTGCAGTCGTAGCAGAGAAGTTGAGTTTTTATAATGGAAAAAAACTCCACCTTACGAAAAAAAATCTTCCACTCTCTTCCATCAAAGTTTTTATGATTATGTATAAAATATCTTAATGTAGGTTGAATTTTCGCACAAAGTCGCATGTTTTCATCATCAATTGTTATTGAAAATGATTTATTGATTACATACATTGTTTAAAACTTCAGTGAGTTCCAACCACAAAATCATCTTGATCAACGCCCTTTTCCGCCTTTTTTAGCTTGGACAAAAAAAAAGAAGAAACTCAAGTTAATTACAAAATTCAATCTCGAAATAGTTGGAAAAATAGAGGCTTTGAAGCATCACTATTATCAATAATTATCCACAGATATTCACAAAACGTAAAATTTGGGATAATTAACCAATGTTCCATTTAATTCTATTTCGAAAATTCAAGAAACCTATTACGAACTCTGGCTAGTCCCTAAATTTCTGGTAAACCTAAAGGTGAAGGAGCACTAGCCTTTTTCTAACTTTCTGCGATAAAATACACGTTTCAGAGAACGGGAATTTAATCGCAAAATGTCTAGAAAAGTACAGCTTGGACGGAAACGTAGACGAAGACTAGAATAATAGTGACTATCAGTTAGAAACGTTGACGAAGACTAGAATAATAGTGAATATCAGTTAGAAATGTAGACGAAGAACAGTGAATATCACTCAGAATAGCGTGTTAAGAATAATATTGCAGTAAACAGGGTCTGCGCGTCCTTTAAGATTCAAATCTAGTATCGCGGAGGGTAACTCGTCCGCGACCTAGCTGTGCGACGCCGCGTCGCGACGTGGTCAAGCTGCGGCGATACAAGCGGGCGTCCCCCCGATTTCTGTGCACGAGTTCATCACCATGGTAGCGAAGGATAATACTGGAATCGAATATTATGAAACGCAATTAAAGTGGTGGTGTATTAATAAGCTACTGCGGTGCGGGCGTCAGATGCTTGCCGCGTGGGCGTGTCGTCACGCCATTCATACTCCAACGCCAAGCCTGCGCATCATGCGCTGGCGTTGAGGAGTATGAATAGCGCCCATGCAGCAATAATCCTGATTCTGTCAAAGTTTAATCGAATCGAATTTGTATGATCGAAAAAAAGTACCAGTCGTGGTATTTTCATTGACGAAATCGGCGATTCTTCACTCATTTTCGCGTCGCCGAAATTAAAATTCATCGCGTCGTCAAGTGTGTAGTGCCTCATGATATTGTGTGCCGTGTCATGACTGTAGCGTTTCACAGGAAGCATGCAACGAGTATTAGAAGTGGGAAGCGATCAACGAGCAGCGAGTGCAGCGTGGTGGAAAATAAGCAATGCTCCGTCGAATACGTTGCGCTTTTTGGGAAGTAGCGTTCCTTTCAGAGTGTGCGCAGTCTTTGAAAAGTAGTCAGCGTAACTTCGCAAGCGTGCGCCGCGTCCTTGAGATCGGGATAGCGCATCGTTGAAGGGGGGGGGGGAGCGCGCTTTGTAAAAAACGCATAGCTCTCAACACGAAAAGTACTGCGCGAATGAGTAGCAAAAGTGAGAAGCGCTTTGTTTGAAGCGTGCTCAGTCTTGGGAAGTGATTAGCGCTTCTTAGGCAAATCACGGGACACTCCGCGCAGGGCCAAGCGGGGTTGCTAAATTTCGCAACGGGGGTCGCAAAAATTTGAGTCCGAAAGTGAATGTTAGTGGGGATCGCGAAAATTTCGGTCCAAAAATGAGAATTTCGTGAATATCCCATAAATTTTCGATTACTTTTGGTCCCCAAGGGAAGGATCGTAGCATTCGGTTATGGACGCTTGGGCTCAATTACCTAACGAATTTTCGGCGTGTGACACTTTCAGTAATCAACTGGCCGGACTCGGGGAGGAGGGACCGCAAAAATTTTGGATTCTGAAAAAAACGTGACGGGATGTCGCTCCGATTCCAAAAAATTAACCAGCGCTCCGCTTGACCCTGACTCCGCGTAAGACTCCCGATAGGAGAAAAAACACAGACCTACGCGGAGTCATACGATAAAGGGCAGCGGGAGTACAGCATCTCGACGCTCGTGATGACGTCACAATCACGGCCGGGACAGTACCTAAATGCCTAGCGGGAGACCCCCAACGAGCAGCCGAACGATGACGTCATTGACTTCACGGGTTATTAATTTTAATACTCACTACAAGCATGTCGCCCCGGGTTATCGCGGTCCCACGGCAGAGAAGGTCCCCGCCTGGGTCCACGACGAGGACATAATCTTCGCCGCGGTCCGCGGTGAGGAATCACCGTCCCCGCGGATCGCGGCAAAAACCGCCCCCCCCTAACCCAGCCGAGAGGATACCCCTATCCACCGGCGGTCAAAAATATGCTGGCCTCCGGAGAGTGACTCGAAGTCACCTTCCAGGTCCGGCATCATAATGCCGAATGAGGACTCGAGTGAGAAGAGGCGCCTTTATACCGGGTGTGCACGTGATAAGCACGTCACAACATGATCACGTATTGATAACCACCACATCAAGCTACACTGCGATGCTTATCACAGTGTTAAGACTTGTCATCGTGTTCAAACAAAAATTAGCCGTTTGTATCCCCGAAGCTGTATACCGTTCCTCTTTAATTGTGCAATGCACAGAATATCCAGGCTTGCATTTGTACACACCATAGCGCAGGACAATCGCAGAATTACTTCTGTTGTGCCTTTAAAGGCAGTATTCACAATAAAAATCGTTTTTTCTGTTTTTCCGCCTTTCGTGAAATCGGTCCCATGCTGATTCCAATAATGTCTCTGAAATCGTACAAGACCTTCTAGGAACGGAGTTATGGTCCCTCAAAAATTGAGCTAGGGAAGCATGGTGGACGAGTTGTCCGAGGCTTGTAACTTCCGTCTTTTACAGCTGATGCATGCGAGCTGACCTGAGTAAAGAGAGAAGTTGAGAATGAAGAGAAGATTGGGGCTATTGATTGGAAACCATCGCTCATCTCACGATCTCGAGTTTTTAATCGTTCACGTCCAAGGGCAGGCATTGCACTTTTGGGGTTTTCGTTGCGCTCACAGTAGCAACTTCGCGCTTTTCCGGGGCTCTTCCTGGCTCGTTTTCATGTGTTTTTTTCAACGTCAACGTTTTAGTGAGCCCATCCACTACTCATTCCTAGTAGAAACTGAAACACATTTTTCATCGTGAACACTGCCTTTAACCAGGCTGATAAGTTGCAGACCGCGACGCAGTCCCTAATCTCTTCAATCATTCATGATGACCGAATGCCTTATCTTAATCAAAAATGAAACGTAAAACAACGTCGTCAGCCATCTGTAGGACAATCCACTGTGGAAAAAAGTTATCCATTTGTCTGCGAAATCTATAGCTACGCATGAAGGCCTGTTTTTCGAAAATGCAAGCCACGTTCGTAGCTAAATTGAAGGTTTTCTGCACAGAAATCACGACAATAGGTTGGCAAGACTTGAATGATAGTCCTTCTTGGCCTATATTTCCCCTTCCCGGCCTTCTCGTCAACTGAAGTTTACAAACCCTACGAGAAATCTTTTTGAGAATTACAACCTCGTCTGAATTTCGCGTGTTCCGAAGCAAATCAAATGTTTGCGACGATCCTCTCCGCCAGCCACACCCTATTTTATCACGTTCTTCTGTGTCTAGTACAATCTGACTTTTCTCATATCAACTTGCGAGTTAATTTGGCAGAGAGTACTATACCTGCTCTTGGTGCAGGGCTTTTTTGAAGGCCCAACACAAGTACTCACATGCACTCGCAGAAGAGAAAATATGGCATCTCACTAAGAACATGAAAAAAGAAAACTAATTTCTGCGCGTACAACGCCTCCAGCTAAACCGAAAATGACGCCCTCCTTCTGAGAATGCCGGAATTGGTCTGTTCCTTTGATGAGCCTCTCTTGTTCACTATTCGAGTGCTGTTTCTACTCTGAACGTGAAAGAGTTTGAAGCTATCCGTTAAATAAAACTCCACAGGTGTCGCCTGGTATTCAAGGGTGCTCCTTAAAGAATTTGTTCTAGGCGTCTCCTGTTTTTCCTTTCAATCCAATGTTGATATCACTGCTAATACTGGTAACGTCTGCCAGTTGCTTCGCTGAAGAAACCACACAAGAATCTCATCCTGGCATTGGACTCGCTGAACGATTAGTTAAAACGCTTCCGCGACTCCCCAATGTGATTCACAGCCAAATGGAAGGCAAACCTGAGGAGCTGAGGTAGGTCTCTCATGATTCTGGAAGGATTACACACATCGTTCGCATTCAACACATAAAGCGTCGATGTCTGCCATTACTATCCCGTTGGTGATTTCGCACCAGGGCTATGCGGAAACCTTTTTTTAAGATTTTCGGAAATGGAAACGGAAGAAAATGACTAGCCGGAAATGGAAGTGAACTAAAAGTCATGGTGCGCTTCAATAATGAGTTTCGTCGCTGCTCATGGCTTGTAGATTTACTTCGATAGCTTGTGATCTCAATGAGGGGTGTGCGGAATTTTCTGTTTTCTGTTCTCTGTTTTCTGCCCATTTTTGGCCATTTTTTCTGTTTTCTTTAAAAATAGGCAAAAATTGACAGAAAAAAGAAAAAAGCGTGATTTGTAGCAGGATGGCCCTAGAGAAAGGTGGCCGGATGTATCGAAGCTAGGCCAATAGGTTATGGGTGTATTTCACCCATGCTCTCTGTAGTTCCCCTACGCTAAACACGTCTCGCTGTAGTGGTTACCCTTTAGGGCGCAAGTGGCGTGGTGGGAGCAAGCGCTGTTGTTCGCTTTACGCGGTCGCGTTCGATCCTCGCAGACTCAAACCAAACCAACTATCCCTCCGGGGTCCTTTAATTGGTAACAGATTTATCAAGTGAGATGAAAGCACTCAATGGGAAGTCGGCTGACCTCCTGCAAGCCACTAAGTAGGCGCGAGACCCACTAAAGCCGTGGAACGAATACGACATGGAATGCGCTGCGCACACCAAGAGGGATTCAGGAAGCCGATTCCTTATCTTTATCTTATTGTATATACCCTCACTCAGAGGTTTACCGTTGTCAAGTACCTCAGATAGAACGCGATGCAGTCAAATGACGCGAAATGCAATGTTACTGTATACTAACACTAATAAGCCTTTAATACTACTTAACGCCCACTATTCGTGTATAAATACTCTCGAAACATGGGTATAGATTAGGAATACTCTAGCGCCACCGCTTCGGTAGAACGGGTAAAGTTGGGCCCCAACTGTGTCATGCACGCAAACTTCAAATACGTGTTTTTTTCCACTGCAACGCAAATGGTAGAGAATTCAGTCAAGTTGAAGCGCCAAGAAAACGATGGTGAGGCTATGAGGCAGATGATAATTCTGCCATAAAGGTACTAGAGGCTCTTAACGGCGGAGAGAACGGCGCGTCAGGCCATTTATACTCGAGCGACATAACCGAGCGGTACGCTCGTGACTTTCGGCTCTGAGGAGTAGTACGGTGTTAAAACCAGAACTTATCCCACAATTAGTGTCAAAATATGCACATTAGGGAAGGTAAAATTCGCTCCGACTGCATCTACGTTCTCCTTACACAGCCATATTGAGCCTCTGACAAAGGAATCGAGCTCTTATTGCCTTGTGAAAGGAAGGTTGAAGAATCATTTGTCCTCTCTTAGCACCCATAATCTGTATTTCTTGAACGTTTCTATACTTCTTGCTCTGGTCACCTGTTAGGTTTTCACAAATCAACGAGAAAAGCATAGACCACTTAAAAATGTATAAAAAATGTTCAATTTTGTGAAGAATCTCGTATAGCGTACGCTGAACACTCTTTATTGATTTTTGAAAATTTTCTGTTTTCTGTTTTCTGCCCATTTCTGGAGATTTTTCTCTGTTTTCTGTTTTCTGTCAAACTAGATTTTCTGTTTTCTGTTTCCAAGAATATTTTTCCTCACATCCCTGATCTCAATCTACTAGCTGGCGCACCAGTGGGCCTGCGCCAGGGCTGAGCGTAACTGAATTCTGTATTTTCGTAAATCGTATATTTTCAAATTCCTCGTAGTTCCTAAATCGTAATTCGTAACTGATTATGAATAATCACACACATGGCCCAAACCTCAATCGATATGGAAACATCTCAGCACTTCAGTGATGAGGTGTTTTCACATCGAAGGTAGGGCTTGAGGCTTGGTTTCAAAATAACACTGTTCTGAGTAGCACTTGAAAGAATTTTCAGTTTACATACGTGGGATAGAAACAACTCTGAAGAAAAGTAATATTTTAAGCTTGACCAAGTACCGAACCTGTGCCACGTTTTGCCCTACTCTTGAATATGGAAATATAAAGAATCATCGCTATATCAAATACAATTCGGTGGGCCAAGGAGGGAAACACTGTTATAGGAAAAATATTCGGTGGTGGAGAGTTTTAGGCCATATCTTTCTAGGGAAGGATACATATTCCCTTGAATAAGGTGCCCTTTCAAATGAAACAAATATTTGCGAAACACTTTTTGATGCAGAAGTCTAGTCTGTCCTCTATATTTGTGAATCGTCACTCTTAACGGCTTCTCTCCCCATCAACATAGGGTTGACGGTATGGAGACAGCGGTAGGAGAGGTGAAGGTTGTATAGGATTCTGATATGCAAAAGGGTAAGGGTTCCCTCCAAGTCTCCAATTGCGAGGATAAACAACATTGAAACAATAAGCAAAACAGCAAAACAATTCAACCATTATCACCCGCAGATACATAAAGTCCGGTCGAATGAGACTGTCCGCCCACGCGGTCGGTGTGCGTGTCGAGCGGCTGTCGCAAAGGCATTTTTTAGACTTGTAGGTCGATTAGGAGGAGCGTTAGGCGAACTATGAATAGTATACGGTCTTTGTATACCAGTGTTATACGGTCTTGTCAAAACCCACAAAATATCTCAAAGAGACATGACCTCACTGCAACCAGACGCGTTGAAAATACGTCAATCATATCTTGCGTGGGCGCACCATGTGATCGGATCTCTTGGTTCCTGAACAACATCGTCAAGCAATTACTACCCAAAGTTCTTTCTCACCTGATCAACACCAATCACTTCTTGGAACAACTGCACCACTCGACCTACCAGGAGGGTTGCATAATCGAGTCCTTCGATGTCGCGTCGCTTTATACCAACGTTCAAAATGACCAAGCACTACAGGCACTATCTGAGATGCTCGATAGGTATATACGCACAATTAACACCTTCGGACTCGGCAAACAGCAAATTATGACGCTGGTCAAGGAGTGCTTGTGTTGCAACATATGTAGGTGATCAGGTGCTTACTACTCACAAATAAGAGGCCTAGCCATGGGACAGCGGCTGGCACCGGTATTGGCAGTATGCTTCATGGGTAGAATAGACGAACCGGTCCTCGCTCGTCATCCATTATTGTACTGCAGGTACATCGACGACTGCTGTGTCATAACCTCAACACAATCCGAAATAGATGAGTGTTTCCGAATTCTGAACGAGCAGGCGCAGTACATTAGGCTAACACGAGAGACTCCGAGCAATGGGTGGCTTGCTTTTCTCAACACGCAAATAAACCTCTCTAGAGGCACCGTCCGAGTGAAATGGTTCAGAAAACCAAGCTGTAAAAACATCCTGATTCATTCAACATCAGCTCACCCTACTGCCATGAAGCGGGCAATTGTGCGCGACATGTTCCGTACAGCGACGGAGATGTGCACAGGCGAAAGTGAGCGCCAAGAATCAAGACGATTAGCTTCGCTTGTAGCTATCAACAACGGCTACAATGTACCACTCAACCGACATAGAAAGCGTAATGTATCGCCGAGAGAGCCCTTACATCGAAATAAGATCCCGTTGTGCATACATTTTGTTTCTGACCAGGTCAGTGCGGCAATACAGCGCAGCATCGTACGTGCACACCTGGACAATGAAGTCGTTCTTGTAAACATACCTAATGACAGTATAAAACGTCAGCTAGTCAGAAATAGGTTATACGATGTAGAGTGTGTATCAGAAAACTGCATTGTCTGTCAAAATGGTAGTGCTGGAGACTGCTCGAAAGCAGGAGTAATCTACCAGGTCGAATGCCTAGCATGTCACGCCACCTATATTGGTGAGACGGGAAGAATGCTTGCCACACGTATGAAAGAACATCTAGCCGATAAAAGGCGTAGCGTCATTACAACACCTTTGGGCAAGCACAGAACCGAAGATCACAACGGTGACGATTTTGAAGTGAAGTGCGGCATCTTGGCAATTGAGACGGATATTAGTTTAGTTTAGTTTAGTTTATTACGTCACATAAGGCGAACGTTATAGAACAAACACAAAAAAAGCGTCAGGAATACATATTATCTAGATGAGGGTACGAGATAACCGAGTACAAGACCAAAGAAATACAGGCTACGGCTTCAATAATAGTGCAGCGAATTTGCGCCTAAAACAGAGTTGTGATAGTGGCGACAGTTCCGACTTCGTCAACTTCAAGTATGCAGAGCCCGCTCGGTTTGTAAAGAATTCACCACGCAACGAAGTTTTCGCTCTCCGGAAAGTGATCTTGTTTTTCCCAGGATATTTCAGGGCGAAAGGCTCTGGAAGCTTTCTGGATATACGAGAAGAACCCCACAATGAACAACCGTTTCGAGAGCCCATCCTTGACCAATGACCTCTTGCCGTTCGTCCCACATTGCGAACTCTAAGTACGGCCAGTTAGCGGTGCGTGTGTATGTGCCCATTATCTACTATCACATGACACGGCGCACAGTAACACCCACTCGTTTCTGGTCTTTCGTTAAAGGCAGACGCTAACGCTGCTCTATTGGTGGATAGATGTGTGAGTTGTTTGATCTATTTGACTGGGCTTTCGCGTTACTAACTTGAGGGGCTATTGGAAACGCTAGAGCTGTGGAGGTATTTGGTGGTTTAGACAGCACATTCTAACCTTGGACTGCTTTCTAGGCCTCTGAAGACGACGATCTCCGTCGAAACTTTCAGGCCAATAATAAATCTGTCCATCTACGAACCTCGAAGGCAGAAAGAATAAGTAAAAACTAGCGAGACCTAGCGAAGTTTTCGCTCACAGAAACTTTTGCGTGAGCCAACTACCTGAGACGGATTAGTTAGTTAGAACGGTGGTGACTGACTTCCGTCTAACCGAAAGTTGCTGTACGTAGGTATGGACTCTCCTGAGCAGAGCAGGGTGCCGTACATTTACAGCAGGCCGTGGGGGTATCACAATGTGGGATCAAAAAGCAAAACATAAGAAGCCAGCAGTAAATCGTCGGTTGCTACCGGCATAAAATTCACAACCCCTTCTGCACTTCCTTCCCTTACTCTGCCAATTCGAGACTTGATGCCGCAGCAAAAAGAGACTTGATGCTCATGTACAAGTCGGCATGAAGTCTTAATTTGCCGCGCTAAATTCACTGTATGGGTGAATTTGCCGCTAGGGAGAGGTGAGAATGAGGTGAATTTCCCGTGAAAATGGTGCGAACTGGCAGCGAGAGAGGGTCCAATTTACCCCGAAAATGAGGTGAATTAACCTCGAAAAATGGGTGAATTTACCCGAAAATTTCACGAATTTGAAGGTCCACAGCAAGGAAGCCCCCCTTGTCCGCAACATAAGCGTAATCTTCACCGAGGTCTGCGGTGAGGAGCCACCCTCTGCGGACCCCGGCGTAACTCGTCCCCCCGTCGTGAGGATACCCACTGTATCCTCCCAGCAACCAAAATTATGCTGGCCTCCGGAGAGTGACCCGAAGTCACCTTTCAGGGCCGGCAGCAGAATGCCGAATGAGGACTCTGGTGGGATGAGGCTGTTTTTATACCGGCGGTGCTCATAGTAAACACATTGAGACGTGATCACATCGAGACGTGATCAATAGTTTTATCATGTTTTCGCTGAGATGTTTTCACTTGTTTAGAAATTTTTGAGATGCCAGCAACGGCGGTCATTTCACCCTTTGCGCTGAGTGGTATCCAGCCGCTCAACAACTGATATGCATTAACATGTTAGCGCAGGCGGTATTTTCACGCTTTGCGCTGACTGATATCCAACCGCTCAGCAAATTCACCCTTTGCGCGGATAAGCTTTCATGACGGCGCTAAAGGTGAATTTGATGCCTTATGATAACAAAGCGTGATAAAGGCCGCTTTCGCCGAAGCATCAAGTCTCGAATTGGCAGAGTACGTCGCTACCCACTGCCCTTTCTTCCAATTTGTAGAGTTCACAAGCTATTAATCTCGCCTTACCGTCTCTATCATGATAAGGACAAACGCATTCTCATTTTATATGATGTTTCCCTAGTTCACCAACGTCATGCCCTTGTTCTCAATGAATGAAATTAGTAGGTGGTTGTTTATGTTTTTGTGGTGCAGATTTTGATAAGCTCAGACTTGCAACATATAAAAACTGGTTTTTGGAAGTTAGGGAATCGAAATGACTGAGCGGTTGCAATGAGTGGCGAACAGAGAAGGTGCGGAAGTGGACCTGCTGCTTGTTTCCTAAAACTGGCAAGAAAATGTCTCAGGAGTTCTGCGTCAATCTCGAAACGCGTCGCACGCTTCTCAAAATTCATGTTTTCTAATCTGTTTTCTTCTCCACAAAAGGTTAAGATTTAGCATTAAAAATTTAAAAACCTTTTTTCAAATTCTCCACTCTTGGTAACGTCCTGCACACTCCCACTGCGGTCCTGCTAACTTTGATGACCTGCACACTCCCACTCGTGACCTGTGCATTTTCTATGACGCCCTGCACACTCCCACTGGGGACCTGCGCACCCTCTATGACGTCCTGCACCCTACCATTTGGGTCCTGCACACTATCTGTGACGTGCTGCACACTCGCGTTGGGGTCCTGCACACATTCAATGACGTCCTGCGCACTCCTACTCAGGACCTGCACATTTTCTGTTATGTCCTGCACACTCCAGCTGGGGTCCTGCACAATTTCTATGACGTCCTGCACACTCCCGCTGGGGACCTGCACATTTTCTATGATGTCCTGCGCACTTCCACCGGGGTCCTGCACACTTTCTATGACGTCCTGCACACTTCCTCTGGGGTCCTGCACATTTTCTACGATGTCCTGCACACTCCCGCTGGGGTCCTGCACAATTTCTATGACGTCCTGCACACTTCCTTTTGGGGTCCTGTACACTTTCAATGACGTCCTGCACACTCCCGCTGGAGACCTGCACACTTTCTACGACGTCCTGCACACTTCCGCTGGGGTCCTGCACACTTTCCATGACGCCCTGCACACTCCCACTGGGGTCCTGCACACTTTCTATGACGTCCTGCACACTTCCGCTGGGGTCCTGCACATTCCTACTTAGGGCCTGCGCACTTTCTATGACGTCCTGCACACTCCGACTAGGGTCCTGCACACTTTCTATGACTTCTTGCACACCCTCACTGGGGTCCTGCACTCCTTTTATGACGCCCTGCATTTTTTGCATCGCTAGACGACTCGCAGAAGTTATCATGACCCACGGCCAAAAGTGCGCTCCACGGACAAACTCGGTTGCCCCGAGGCACGTAAGAGGTGACTCGGGCTGATTTTTTGGTAATCGATAAATGTCGCACCCACCTAAATGTTGGTACCATTTCATACAAGTTTTGATCGGCCATTCCTAAGATATGCGGGACACATGCACACACATACACACACACACACACACACACACATCGGGACATAACTGCTTTAAGTATAAGGATATGAATAGTAGCCCTGATTCCCGTTTGCCGGCGTGGAAAGGCCCAGCCGAATAAATGCCGTCGCTAGAACCGCTCGACCGCCTGGGCGGACAGTCTCAGTCGGACACAGGCTACGGCTCGAGGTGTGAGACAACCCAACATTGGTTCGACCCCCCACCCAAGTCAAGCGATTTGCTCAGCCCCCCCCCTGGAAAAAAGTGATGTTCAATGGCTGAACAATCATTAGTGCCTCCAGGGCACATAGGTGCGGGTTTGGGCATGAACACCACACTTCACAATTGGCCGTTCAGATGTGAAAACGCACCTTAAAATTCATGGAGGAAGCTCTGCGCCGAACAGCGCTACATAGGGTGGGCGGAGCCTGGGGTGGTAGTAAACAAGCCAAACTACGATGTTAACCAAGACTTTTAACATCGATGTTAATTATGAGGTCATTAGTCAGGACAAAAAAACAGTGTTTTACATTCAAGGCCGAAATAAGCTTCTGTGGAAATCCTAGAAAAAAACTTCGATGTTCTTACCTGTTAACTATCATGTTACCCCCCTCGAAACAATCAATCGCGAACATTGATGTCCGCGAATTAATCGGCGCTCTCCGCAGGTCAGCGGTGAGAAACTGCGCCAATTGAGGAGCGCTCTAGACAACGATGGCGGGTTAGGGTGAAAAGTCCTCGAGAGGACTTTTTAGCGTAACCCGCCAACTCGGAGTTCTTCATCCATCATCATTGCAGCTGCAGTTGAGCCAAGAACAATCTAAATACACGTCAATTCCCGAACTGCTGGCGTACCATTCGCCATGTACAGTGACAACGCGATCGATACAGCAATATTTTCCTTCGTTGATTGATCAGCGAAGGACAGAGCAGCTGATTGTTCCACCTCTGATTGCTCTTTTTTTGGCCAGGTTTCTCGTATTGTGTTTCCGATTTTTCTTGTTAATGTTTTTGGTCCAGAAGAAGATACCAAAAATAGTTATAACTGGCCGAGAGACCTGTCAAAGAAATAGCTGCTTCAGAATGCGCAAAAATGGAGATTTTAAAGTTATTATTTTTAAAATTTGTGTTTGCTTTGTTTTTTTTTCTTTCGTCTCTGCTTATTTTTAGTTTACTAATCACTTTTGTCGTGACCCTGTACCTTCCTTTTTCTCGCGTAATCTTGAGAAAAAACAAAACACACATTGCCATTATCACCTTCGTAATCGGTACATTACCACTTTCAAAAAGCATCCTGGAACTATGTTTCTTCAGGGAAAACACATGGAAGAATAACATCTCGCTGTTAAGATCTATACGAATAACGCGTTCGTTATAAACACAGCCAAAAATAACATTATTTCTCACTCTTGGTGATATATTCGATTTATTATGTAGTTTAGACGCGATAATCAATTTTCGAAAATTCGGCCAACCTCGGGGCATGGATTTAGGATACTCAGCAGTCGAAAAATCTGCCCTACAAATCAAAAGAACTTAATGCTTTGGGAATTTTTCCAAAAAATTTCTCTGATTATTGCGAGAATTCTAATATTCCTCCGAATCTAGTGAAGGACAGTTTTCCGAATTTATTCATCTATCCTGGAGAATTGAATATCAGCTATTTCGTCCTTAAAGGCATCGTGCGCGCTGAGAACCAAATTCCTGTTTTTGTGTTATATCATCCAAGTGGGCCTTGATAAGGCCATTCACGTAGTCTGAAGCCTTAAAATCGAACCAGAATGGAGTTTTTCACAGTAGAAAACGTCTTTCTGGGTTTGGGGGTTGGCCTTTGGGTCGATAATCTGTCGCGTCCGTTCACCAAATGAGAAACTAAAGCATTTGATCAATAAGAGATATAGTACAAATGCGTGGTTTGATGAAATAAATCAGATGATTACGTCATGAATGTCTTTTCTGCACATATCGGTCAACCTTTACTCCCTTGAAAATCAGCTGAAAGAATGATGGACGCGTTTTGATCGGGAGATCACGGGTCAACACAGCGATTCGTAGCGATCAACTCTTCCTCTCTCATGCGTAGATTGGTTGATTGGGGTCTGAAAACGAAGAGAAAGGGGTCCGGAAAAGCAGTTTTTAGTAACTTTTTCGCGGTTCTTTCTACGTAGCTGTTGTGTAGGGTAGTAGAGTTTCCATTATATAGTGAAAACTCAGAAACGAATTTCATCGCGAACGATGCCTTTAACTGCGAAGTTCTATTCTTCCAGTGTATCTTTCCTGAATTTTTTTGCCGACAACTTTCGGATTTGGTGAAATGTGGATTTTGCAAAGGAGAAAACGACAACTTGTGTCTTACACGATTTTTGGAAGTTTTTTGCCGTAACTGCAGTTTAACGTCGCAGTGCACGTTATGGTATGTTTACACAAGGTGCTGAGTTGATCGCAAAACGCTTGGCTCCGGGCGAGATTGAACCACCATATTCCCTTTCCGGAGGAGAGAAAGGACCTCCCCCGGAAAGGGAATATGCTGGTTCAATCTCGCCCGGAGCCAAGCGTTTTGCGATCAACTCAGCACCTTGTGTAGACAACTTGTGTGTTTTATTTCTCCTTTTTGTTTAAGTTGCCTGAGAAAACAAATGCTTAAGGGCCAAAACAGAAGTGAATCGTAGAGTTCCTATGAAAACAGACGAAAGGAGAAGCCACGCAGACCTGAAATTCCAAAAGGACTTCGAAATTGAGCTTTTAAGAATACTGGGCAAGCTATTCTTCTGACGAAATATTCGGCCGATTTAACCTCAATTCGTAATTTTAGTTAAATCTAAAAACATAATCAAGAAAAAGGGGGAACACAGAACATCAAACTAGAGAAAGAGAGAACAAATAGAGGAAAAACAATTAGCTGAACGGATCGGTCAATGAAAGCTCGAATATCATATCTGACCAGAAAATGTGGCTTTTATTAAATACGGAACACAACGTGGACTGAAGAAGGAAGAGTGCACGCTTATCAAAAACTGATTTTAGCTCTCGTCGCTGCAAGAGCTAATATTTTTCTTGAAAGTTGCGACGGTTGGTGTACATGAACGACGGGTAAAGAACCCAGGGGAGCATATCAGGGATTGTATGCATGAAGGTTTCTAAAAGGGTTAGGCTATCCTATCAGTCGCTATCGCCACAAAACTTGGTTACAATGAGCAGCTAAGTGATGGGAGAGACTTATACGTTGGCATGTCCCCACTTTAAATGTCAACGTATACGGCCCCAGTAGGCAACCCCTCCGTGGCTGGGTGGTCTAGCGCAATGTCTCCCTGCTGCTGTCGGCACGGCCAGTGGTTCGATTCCGCACGCAACCACTTTTTAACATGCATGTGCAACACTTTAGGATGTCAATCATCTTGCGTGCAATGTAAACAACGGAGCATGGTGCAAAGAGATGTATCGCTGCCATTGAAACAGAACTTGCGAGATCGCCTCCCATGGGGGTGTAAGTTTTGCAAACAATTATGTATGCGGCAGTTCCTAGTAAGATTGAGGGTAACAACGATGTCTCGAACATCAATTCCTCCTCGTAACTCGGGCATGATCATGATTCTGAACTCTGAGTTCTGTCTAGTTTACTACCGCCCCTGTTTTCATGCCCCGAGGGCACATAGGTGCGGTTTCGAGAATGAAAACCACGTATAGTAATTGGCTATACGGATTTTAAAACGCACCCAAAATTTTATGAACGCAGCTTTAAAGGCACAGTACACCCTCAGATATGAATTTTGAGATTTTCATGTAATTGTGTAGAGGACCCCTTCTGTATAATACGTGCCAAATGCGAGATTTCAATTCCTCCAAATAAGCGAGATATAAGCGGCCACCACAGGCCCGACCCCCTTCGCTCACCATCACAGGCCCGACCCCATAACAGATTTTCGAACCCGATAGCGGCTCGATGGATGGATGAATTCCAACGAGTCGTCGTTCTTCAGTCCACTGCCGGGCTGTCTCCCTCGCTCTCGCGAAACGATTGCGAATGGAGAGAAACAGGACTGAGAAAACTCGTCCACCAACTTTTCACCCTAAAAATGTAGGCATCTCTGAAAAGCCATAACTCTGCTCATAGGGAGCCCTGGACGATTTCAGAGATACCACTGTGATCAGCGTGTGACTCTCTCCAAGATAAACATGGAATCTGAAAATTCTTTTTCTGGGTGTCCTGTGCCTTCAAAGGCACAGGTTCTTGGTTGACCGAAGGTCCGACTCCCCATCCCACCGGATGTCGACAGGTCCGACCCCCCTCTGTGATACATCACACCTCACGCCGAACCCTGTTCGGACAGACTAAATATTCTAAAAAATCAAAGACAAGCACTGTTTCGCAACTTGGCAGACCATCTTTCTGATCCGCTATTTAAACTTTCCTGATCTTATTTTCTTTTGCATTAATAATTTGCTTGAATTCTCACTTTCAAAACTTTTAAGAACCTTCCGGAAAAGTTAGGTTACATTGCAGCCCAATTTTTTCTGCTGAAATGTTCCTAACCGAACTTCGAAATTACCTCTTTTCCTCCCAAAGCTTAATTGCCTTTGGAGATAGAGATCCATCAGAGGTTATTTCGGAAACCATTAAAATTCCAGGTTGAATAGGTTTTTCAGGTTAGAAAAATAGTTTCCCGATTCCTCAGCAGATTTCAATCCACGAAAAAACGTTTTTTTTTGTTGGTTACTTTCGAACCGCTCAAGATTGATGCGTGGTGAGGGTTGTTCTCGAAATCCACCCAAATTCTGCAGCGAAGTGTGTATTGGGTTCGAACCTTTTTGCTCCATAAGCCACCCAGGTCTTTAGAGCCCAGCCGGGTATTTAATGCTCATACCGAGTTTTCGCAGCCCACAGCCTCAAGAAATGGTGCTTGGATGAAGAATAATCGTGCCAGGATATGGAGTTCAAAGCAGGATTGTGTTTGTACTGTGTTGCAGCACTCGCCTGAGATGTTCCCCCAATCACATTTTCACGATGTGTTACGATTTGCTACGTTTCGTTACGATTTTAGGTCGACATTTCTTAAATCGTTAATATTAAAAATATTGTCAAAAACGCCCGTAATTCGTGAATTGTTAACCGTAATTCGTAATTACGCACAGCCCTGGTCCACACTTTAAAGGCAGTGGTCACGATGAAAAACGTTATTGAAAAAACTACATAAATCAGCTCAGATCGAAAACACCTCAAAAACTATGAAGGTAGCGCGGTGAAAAACGGGCTAGAATTAGAGTTATTAAGACCCTAAACTTCCAGTTCGTGCACACGTGCACAGAAGGATCACAGTCTCATGCCCGGCAGTTGAAAATCATCGACGTTCGGAGGAAGAAATAAATGCAAATTTACCTAATAAAACAGTTGAACAATGAAAGCAAGCACTTCAGTCAATGTTTTTGACTAGATGTGTACATAAATCTGAAGGTTCATTGATTGAAACTCAATTTCAAGCCAGCAGATGTTTTTGATACTAGAGATCATCGATGCCGATGATGTGGGTGGACTCGTCCACCATCAAAAGGCAAGGAAGTTTAGGCTTCGAATTTGGCCTAGAACAGCGTTTTTTTCGCGATTTTTTCTTATAGGTTCTACTACTCTATACCCAGAAAAGGGTTCAGAGAGGAAAAGAAGACGAGCATATTTGAGCGCGACCACTGCCTTTAAAACAACTAGCGAACCGAGGACAAATAGCTTCTAGGGCGAACCGAGGACAAATAGCTTTTAGACATGAAAGAAAAACGTTCTGCTGCTGGTTCTCCTACTGAACTGCAAACAAGTCTGCTCAAGCAACTCCATCTCTAGTGTGCTGCTTATCTCTCCGTTGTCGACTTCTTTCCTACGATTAATTTTTCCAGTGCGACTGATGTTCTACGACGGCTGTGGGTACATATGTCACCCACTACTATTTAGAGAGTAGTTGTTCGTTCGAGGCCGATCCCAGAAGGTGATCTCGAGTACACAACTTTGTGTATATCAATTTTGGACGCCGAGAAGATCGTTCCCACAGCACATCATGAGGGAAGCTTTCCTGTTGTGAACCGTGGCGAGATTGATGCCTTTGTTGCGTATCTCAGCGAGGTTAGCGTCCTTGCTGCGGGCCATTACAAGGATGGCACCTAGCTCCGGCAGAACAGGTGGTGGCTCAAAGACTCTCCATTCGCATAACGTGCCGCTGCTAGAACACATGCTGCTGTTGAGGAGAAGTTGCACTCGGAGGCCGACATCGCGTTCAGCCCCTCGTCGGCACCAACAGGTGCTGCTGTCTGCAGCACAAGCTGCCGATGTGAAGTGGAGACCCATTGTGAGTTGGCAGCATATGCTGCTGACAAAGAAGAGTTCAACTCCATGTGGGCCCTGCCGTGCAAACTCTAATGCGCTGAAGTGCAACCACGCAAGGGCATGAGTGGCTAGAGAGACTAAGAGAAAAAGTTTCTGCCACATTCCTTTCTCCATCGGCGTAGTCGATTGTAAGGAAGTATTGTACTGATGCATGAAAGAGTAATGATCAACCAACAAATCAGTGGTTCGAGAAAAGTATTATGATAAAAAGGGGGAATGCAAACTGTGATGGTTTTTAACTGAGATGAGAATGTTAAGCATGGTCCGATTGCGAGTTAACATCACTTACTCACTCGTGCATAAGTACCCCAGAGCATGCTTTCTGTAGCCGCCAAGGTCAAGCCCAAGTTGGTATCGTCCAGTGAGTTGGTGGGAGACCGCAAGCTGTGAGAAGTTTGGAAGGAGCGGAATGCCGATAATAGCAATCAGGACTCGACTCACGCTATGATTACCGCGGCTTTCAAAGAGACCGCGGCTTCGAGCTGTGGGGAGGCGTCACGTTTCACCTTGTAGCAATATTTTCTTCCGGTTCCGAGCCCAGAAAACCGGAAACGGAACAGTTCCGCACAGTCGTGCTTCACACCCATCTCATGCACTCGACGGGTTGGAAGACATCACAATAGGTGTTGCACTCTACGTTCGACATCGTCTTTAACCTCTCACAGTCAGCAAAATGGTGCTGCTAACAGCAGCGTGTGCTCACTACACATACTGGGTTTCAACCAGGGCTGCGCGAAAATCTTTTTCAAGATTATCGGAAACTGTGGGATAATGGCTACAAAACATTGGAAATGGAATTACGTAAACGGAAGAGAACTAAAAACGTATGTGATAAGCCCAAAACACGTTTAGTCGCTGCTAACTCTGATTGTGAGAGCAATTCCCGTAACAGGATAACTGGGTTGGTGAATGCAGGCGCCAAACAGGCATTATTGCAGTGCTTCTGCGGCAGTAGCTCGGAGCCGCAGCGAACCCAATGCAAAGCTCGCGCTGAGTTTAAGACGAGATACCACCGCAGAAATGTACACCATTCGATGCGCTGCAAGAAATTACATATGTATGCAACTTTTGATCCTAACTAGTCCCCGCTTTCTAAAGTTATGACCTCTCAAAGTACGCAAAAACGTTCTCCACCACCGCCTCCGCCTCCGCCACTGCCTCCGCCTCCGCCTCCACCTCCGTCCGTCGAATTCCATTTTTTTGGAATGCGTGGACCAAATCGCTTGAAAATTGGTGACTATAGGTAATTGGCCACTGGAATGCCGGAAATAATTGGCAGAACTCACCATAATGACTTCTGGGCCCCTATCGGGCGGTTCAAACTCGGAAACCGGCCTCTCAGGATTAGTTTATGAAAATGATGGGTTTTTTCGTTATCAGTCATTGTTTTCTTAGACTCATTATAAACACCTTGCTCTCCAGGGTGGTGTATTTTGAACGTCCGCCTCGGAAGAGGATGCTGTGCGGGAGGGATGTTCTTTAGCGCGGCGCGTATTCGTTCCATGCGCACCATCGATAAGAAGGCGTCGCAGGGTGTGCTGAAGCGTCGGTTGACTGTGCGAGACCGCAATAGGAGTATGCAGGACGCCATGGAATGTGTGAATGAGCCTCGTAGGAGTGTGCAGGACATCAGGTAATCTGTGAAGGATCCCAGTATGGAATGAAGACTTTTTTGAATTCTGAAAACGCTATCATATTCCCAAATCAAATTTTTTACCTAATTATGTGACTTGTTAACCGAAGTTTCCTTAAAGGCAGTGGTCGCGCTCAAATATGCTCGTGTTCTTTTCCTCTCTAAACCCTTTTCTGGGTATAGAGTAGTAGAACCTATAAGAAAAAATCGCGAAAAAATAGCTGTTCTGGGCCAAATTCGAAGCCTGAACTTTCTTGTCTTTCGATGGTGGACGAGTCCACCCCACATCATCGGCATCGATTATCTCTAATATCGAGAACATCAGCTGGCTTGAAATTGAATTTCAATCAATGAACTTTCGGATTTGTGTACACATCTATTCAAAAACATTGGTTGAAGTGCTTACTTTCATTGTTCAACTGTTTTATTAGGCAAATTTGCATTTATTTCTTCCTCTGAGTGTCGACGATTTTTGAATGCTTGACATGAGGCTGTGATCTTTCTGCGCACGTGTGTACGAACTGGAAATTTAGGGTCTTAATAACTCCAATTCTAGCCCGTTTTTCACCGCGCTACCTTGATAGTTTTTGAGCTGTTTTATATCTAAGCTAATCCTTGTAGTTTTTTCGATAACGTTTCTCATCGTGACCACTGCCTTTAAATCGTTTTGTTTCTGAAGGAAACAAATTTTTGCAATCGTTTTTCAAAAACGTCGCGCGCGGCGAAGTGCGGCGAAACGTTAAGCAGTATTTGTACAAGTAATTGAATAGCAAGCAATCTGTATGTTTTCTTCATAAATCAGGAGCAGGTCAGAGCATCTCAAGGTTCATGTGAGTTGGATTTCCGATATCCTTCAATAAACACGCTTAAGAACTTCCTGAAAAGTCGGAGTTTTGTAGCGAAAGCCCCGGACTCCTTTATGAAAGTTTTCAAAAAGTCAACCTAAACAAACCTTGAGATTCTCTTACCTGCAGCTTATTTATCGAGAAACCATACAGATTTTTCCTCCATTACTTGTACAAATACTACTCAAAGTTTCGCCGCGCGCGACGTTTTTAAAAACGATTGCAAAAACTATGTCATTCAAAAACAAAGCGATTTCAAGGAACTTCGTCACATAGGTCACATAATTAGGTAGCAATTTGATCCGTGAACATGATAGCGTTTTCAGAATTCAAAAAAGTCTTCATTCAAAAAAAACATGCATTGGACGTTTTTTTGAAAAGTTTGCCAGATGCTCCCCGTTTTTACGAAACTTAGCGTGGGTATTGTATCTCTAAAATTGCTGAACGCCCCCTACAAATGGAGTTATGGCTCCTACAATAAGCCTATATTTTAAGGGCAGAAATTTGATGAACGAGTTGGTGGAGAGTCTGTACATACCCGCCCTAATTTTCTCAAAGAAGTCGCGAAAGTCGCGAAATCGCGATTTTTGCGACTTTTCGCCATAACTCGTTTCTTTCTCAATTTTTCCCCATACTATGTGGTACCATTCGAATGTGCACGCCGCCCTCTATCCGAATCTATAAGAAAGATCTTAGAAAGTTCATTTTCATACTGCTCGCATGCTCGAAGTACCTGAGGTGAGCCATAAACTGGCGCGCCCGAGATAATTACTCTCCTCTCGACGAACGCATGCTTGCTTACGAGAAGTTGCCAGAGTCAGTCACCAACGTTCCTTCGTAGAAGCATTGTAAATAGAAATTGGCAGAATTAGTTGCGTCACGGAATGAACATCAATTCACTCGCATTGAGGTTTCAATTTTGAAATGTAATGGCCTTTCCTAGATTCAATTGGGGGGGGGGCTGCAGACTTGCGAATTTCATGACCTGTTATCATAAATGTATGCACAATAATCAACTGAATTTGATTCTATTTTTTTCGCTTTATTTTTGAAAATTTTTAATTTGTTTCAAATTTTGTGAATCCAAGTTCAATTTAAAAATTTTGCATCCGATTCAATTTTTAACGTTGGAAATTTTCCACGTATCGGGAACTCTGTAATATATTCAAATTTTCAACACTACAAATTCATTCAAATTTCAAGAATTTGGAATGTAATTAAAATTTATTTCTGGTTTTTAAATTCGATTTTTCGATTTTCTAATTTAATTCAGGTTTTTTCAAGTCTCTTGACTATTTCAAGTTTTGAAAAGTAGGCAGTTGATTCAAATTTTTAACACCGCAATATTATTCGAAATTCAAAAATTCTGAATTTAAAGGCATCGTTCGCGCTGGGAATCAATTTTCATTTTTCAGGCTCAATTTCATGATGTAGCCCGGTAGACCACACTGGTAAACTTTGGCGCGTCAAAAACCTTGGGCAATGAGGTTGGAAGGCGTCAAAGATGAAGATCCGCCACCAATTCTCACCAGTCATCTAGCACTTTTTCCTAGAATATTGGTGCGACCACAAAACAACATGAAGAATAGTTGCGGGACGAACTCCCCATGCAGAAAACTTCGAAAATGACAGTGACGAGGCCTCCAGAAGCAGAAAAACTCCAAAAAGGATTTTGGCGCGAAATTCGAATTCGTATTTACAATGTGTTCCGATTGATTTTTCTTTACAAATGAAGGTTTTTCATGGGCCCCTTCGACATTTTCATTCACTAGAGAGACTAAGCTACACAAAAACATGAAAAAATAATATACGGTTTCCTGCGCGTACGATGCCTTTAATTCAAATTTATTTTTGATCTTCAAATTCTGATTGTTTTCAAGTTTTCAAGTTTATTTCAGATTTCGAAAATATATTTATTTTGAATTTTGAAACACTGAATAGATTCAAATTTTAAAACCTAAAATTTCAACCGAACTTTAGCACTTCATTATATCCAAATTTTTAAATTCAATTAAAATTTTGGATGTAGTTCAAATTCTGCGAGGGAGACAAACCTTTCAGCATTTGTAAACCTTGTTGAAAAATAAAAAGCGAATCCTGTCGATTTTATTATTTTTAATCGCGATATTAATTTATATTTTGTTTTCTTTTTATTTCTTTATAATTCGTAGAATTTTCAAGTTATCCCATTTATTGATTTTATCATTTTTGAATACTGATTACTATTTTCTTGAAATTTTATCTTATGAAAGCCACTTATAGATACAGAATGCATCAAGAATCGCAGAAGTTCCAAGATTTCAGATGTTCAAGGGTATTTACGGGTGGTAGTCTACAGACTTGGAGCCTTGCCAACGCTGGCCCTGTGCGTGACCCTGCACCCCTCGCACGCCGGCCGATTTACCAACCTGGCTGGCCTTCTCCGCCGCCAACGACCAACACATATCGACTGGAAGGCCCACACAAGACTGAAATAGGGAGGAATCTTCAATGAATATACGTTCCCGCTTCAATATCATTTAGTCATTTAGCACATGAGAATCGGTCGAGAATCGAGAAGTTGTTCAGAAGGTGGAGAGAAGTTGTTGAAAATTTCGGAGAAGTTGTCCAGAATTCTGGAAAAGTTGTCGAGAATTCAGGAGAAGGACATACATAGTTGTTGAGAACTTCGTGAAAATTCTGGACAACTTTATCCCGAAACGAGAAGGTGTCGAAAACTTGTCGAGAATTCAGGACACATCGAACTTGAGCAAGCTAGTTATCGTTTATAATTTATTCCACCGAACTCTTGAATATCACATTTCCATGGGAATTTCCATGTTTTCGGGTTTTGACATATCGGTTTTACCGGAAGATTGTGAATTGAATTAACCGAATTTCAAAAGTTTTCGCGATTCCAGGTACTGAGCTTTTTTTTATGATTCGTTACTGGAGAATGAGATTTTAAATATCATTATTCGAAAAGTTGTTTTAGAATTATCAAAATGACTTTGAGAATTAGGAATATTCAATCGAAAAAAAATCTTAAGTGATTCAGTTCTGGCTTAAATATGAACCTCTTAACCTTGCACTAATTATTTGGCATTCTGTTGGTGTACAGTGTCCTATCCCAATCGAGTTGCTACTTCACTGCATGGATAGGTGAGGCCCGAGCCTTTTTTTTGGCACATGAGCGTGGCCAGCCTTCACATCCTAGAGTATTACAGTTGACCGCAATGTTAGAAGGAGATGGTGCGGTTGCGGGCTCGCACTAAATTACGGTAGAATCTGGGACTTTGCCAGATTTCGACATCGATCGGCGCCAACCGTCGTCTCTCTGCTCACGAGAATATCAGCTGTGGAGCCGATCGATGACGAAATCTGGCAAAGTGCCTGATTCTACCGTAGTTTTAGTGCGAGTCCGCAACCTCACCATGTCCTTTTAACGTTGCGGTCAACTGTAGCAGGCACCACCACAGGTACTTACCATTCGAGATCTGCTGACCCGTTACCGCTGGCGAGGCGTCCGCTACCTGGGGTCTGCCCACTATTGGCTACTCGAACCTCGTATGCCCAACTATGCCGGCTTTTGTAATTATCGCTTACTCGTTTTTTTTTCAAATATAAGATTCATTTAAGAAATTCAATCTGAGTTTTCGAGCAATATAATTACTCGTTTTTTAACATATTCCATTCATTCAAGAGACTAAATCAATCGTATTCATTTTTTTGCTTTTCTTTTTCGAGTATTATGTTCAACAGGAGAACCAAAAGATTTGATTTTCTGAATTTTAAACCCTTTTCGGGCCACTACACTTGATTATTCAGCATGAAAAAAAGTTCAAAATATTTATGATGTGTTAGATAGATTTTCCGAATCTTCATTCCAATCGAATTCATAACGGGTATACAAATTTATTTATTCATTCGAGAAAAAAAACTGTGGATTCTTACTCGGATTTAGTCATTCATTCGAAAATTTGAGAAGGGCTTCATTCGAAAATTTCAAACATTCGGGAATTTCAAAAACACATTCTTGCTTATACAAGTAGCGTAGATCTCAACGAGGAAAGTCGACTACTGAGTGAAAATGGATACGCCTTGAATGTTGGATAGCATAATAGTTGTACAATTTCGGGAAAAAAATGTCGAACAAAAGAAACCTGAAAAAAAAACATCGTTCGAAAAAGTTCGAAACATCGAGAAAGTCAAAAAAATCGAACGAACGAATTTCAATAACCTTTCGAAATTTCGGATTTTTCGAAGTTTGTGCGAACAAAAATCCAAACCAACAAATCTCGAAAATTTTTCGAAATTTCGTAGGTCGAACGAAAAAATTTCGAATCTAATAGAAATTTTGATTTGTTTTAAGTCATTCGAGTTTTTGGATATTTTCGAATTTTGTTCGAAGTTTAGGATTTTTTTCGATGCTCCTAAGAAGTTTCGAATCTTTTTTTCAAAACCGGTCTCAACGCTTTATTTACAACGCTCGGTCAGAGAATGACTATTCCACAAGTATTCGATTTCTACTCAAGTCGCGTTCGCTCACGCTCACGTCAACTCGACCCGAGGAATAAAGAAACAGGGTAACCTAGGGTTCGAGAAGCGTTTTCAAAGTCGAACGATTTTCCAAGAAAAAAACAATCGAAAAATCAGATTTCGAACGAATGAGAATCGAGAAAGAAATTCTTTCGACGAAATTTCGAACGAACGAAATTTGAAAAAAAAACGCTCGACAAAATTTCAAAGGTCTAAAAATGAGAGAATAATTACTGCTGCTGAAATCAGTGCTTACAAATTCATTTAAAAAAAAACTGACGCTTTTGATTCATTTAAGTCCTACAGATGTAGTGAGATATTTCCTTTCGGAATCATACCGTTTATTTAGATTAACATGTGTTCACTTATATTCTTTTTCTTATTTACTTATTTTATTTTGAATTATTTGCTTGCGAAAATGTGACGGACTCTCGAGAGGAGAAATGAGGCGAAAAGCAGCTGTGGAGAATAAAACGAAAATTTTTCGAGAATAAGACGAGGAGTTGTCGACTTAGGCGAAAAGTTGTCCTGAATTCGTACGAATTCTGGACAACTTCTCGCCAGATTCTCGACAACTTTTTTTTGCCTGAGACATGAAAACGATTTATACGTTCCCACCTACTCAGCGGTCAAAATATAGACGAGTTCAGGAAATTGTGGAGCTTTTTTTTGGATTTAAAAATAATAATTTCTGCAGAATTTATAAATATTTTATCAGAATCTTTTTTAATTTAATAAAATCATACATTTCAAATTTTAGCAAATTAGGATAGGAAAATAGTGAAGATTAGACCCACCTTGCATTCAGATTATCCCTATTTAAAAAATTGGTAACATACAGCACCATACTGCTGATCAGAAAAAAGGTTTCATATGTTCGTGGATTTATGAAAACTTTTATGGATCGGCAAATAAGTGCATCTGGGAGAGGCATTGATCAGGAGAAATACCAGGGGAGAGGATGAAGTGATTGTGATGGTATTAAATACTTCGGTGGTGTAGCGCTGAATAGTGAAGAATGTGCAGTGGGGACCACGCTAAGTGGGAACTCTAGCAAATGAGACACTCTGTCGTTCGTCCCACACTGATCTAATCAAAAATTAACACTCGATGTGGTGGTGCTTGAGGCGCAAATTAGGCCAAGAGAACCTATAGTTGACTCTCGCCGAGAGTCGGTTTCTTTGTAGTTATCAGGTTTGATAGAAAACTAACGATACCATGTCTTAATTGATTTTCAAAATCAAAATCACGAATAGTGTTAAAATGTTAGATTAAAAAAAAATAAGTCGTGACACTCACCGCCAGAGTCTCGATATTTAAACTTTGAAATAAAATCAAAATTCGACAAGAATTTGAAATTTAAAGGAAATGCAGAGTTTCAGGATTCGGTAGGAGTTCTTGATTTCTGAAATTTGTATAATGTTAGTAACTTGGATTTATTTATTTATTTATTTATTTATTTATTAAAGACGCGGGAAATCCGCGTAAAAAATAAAGCAGGAAATGAACGAACTCAATACTTAATTGTTAGAATCCAAGTACACAAACATTATCTCAGCAAAAAAAGTGGAAACGGTTTAGTAAACACAATGAGCTTAAAAGTGAGAGGGGGAAGCTATATAGAAGAACATTTAAGATTGCCTGTTACTCCGCAGAAGAGACTTGAAAGCATTCAAAGACATGCTCAGAATGCCAGCGTTATTGCACAACATTTGGTTGAACTTTCTCACGTTACGATAAGTGAAAAAATGTGATCTGACCCGTGATCTCGCTAATGATACATAAAGCCTAAGCCTGCCGTTCCGGCTTCTTGTAATTGAAGTTCCAAAAAACTTTAATGGATCTAAGGATAATTTTCTAGTTAGTATTTTAAACATCATTACGAGATCCGCTATCTCTCTTCTTCTGCTAAGACTAGGCAGCTTTAGAACCCTGGCTCTTTCGGTGCCTCTAGGTACTTGGGAATAGGTGAGGCCAGAACATCTCATCATCAGTTTGCGGGTGAAATTGTTTTGAACAGTTTCCAACAGATCAATATCCCCCTTAACTTCTAACTCCAGAATAACTTCAGAATTTTTAAACGTTTGCACAAAATTCGTTCTCATGTGTGCTAAATGAATAAATTATATTGAAGCGGGAACGTGTTCAAGATTCTTCCTTATTTCAGTCTTGTATGGGCCTTCCAGTCGATATGTGTTGGTCAGTGGCGGTGGAGAAGGCCAGCCTGCGTTGGTAAATCGGCCGGCATGCGAGGGGTGCAGGGTCACGCACAGGGCCAGCGTTGGCAAGGCTCCAAGTCTGTAGACTACCACCCGTAAATACCCTTGAACATCTGAAATCTTGGAACTTTATTGATTGCAGTTAATATGAATCAATATCGCGATGGAAACTGATTAATTTGAAAGGATTCGCTTTTTTTTATTTTTCAACAAGGTTACAAATGCTGAAAAGTTTGTCTCTCTCAGAATTTGAACTACATCCGTAATTTTGATCGAGACCAAAAATTTGGATAGTACGGAGTTTTAAAATTTTGAAATTTGAATGAATTGGTTTTTGAAAATTTAAAATAAATACATTCAAGATTCAAGATGCAGAACATTCAAGATCTTGGGTTCCTTGTAACTAAAGACCTGAACTTTGACCACGATTGTGAGCAAATTGCTAGAAAAGCAATGAGGGTAATGCATAACTTGTTCCGAGCTCTCACGACAAGAGATACTTCTGTTCTATTGAAGGCTTTCAAAACATATGTACGACCAATTCTTGAGTATGGCACTACCATTTTCTGTCCTTACAAACGCAAATCCATTCTCAAATTGGAAAGTGTACAGAACAGCTTCACTAGAAAGTTATTCATCAGAAAACTAGGCTTTGTGTATAATGTCATTCCTGGCAGTAAGACTAGAAACAAGGAGTTCAACCTTCGATCCTTGACGTATAGAAGAAGAAGCAATGATCTTCTTAAGGTCCACAACGTTTTGAATGAATATTGCGGTCTCGATAAGGAAGATTTTTTCGCAGTGAGAGACTCAAGAACGCGAGGCGGAGAGCAAAAAATTGCCATTAGCACTGCAAAGACTGCTGTTCGACACAGTTAATAGAGCCGGGTCTGACTACTGTGCTTATCTGGGTCGAATTCCGGTCCGCAGTTTCGTCTCGACACGCTTTGCGGCCGCACGCGCTCGAGTCAATCGAGTTTCCAGCTCCAAAGCCGACCCGAAATGGCTTTTTTAAACAGCTTTCTTCAATTTTGTTCACTTTCCAGTTTCTAAAACCCACTTAGAGTTAACAGATCAGCAGCTGCGGCGCTGGAATTCCTTCTGACTCAAAAGCGCGCGGCCGCAAAGCGTGTCGAGACGCAATTGCGGACCGGAATTTGGCCCAGATAAGCACAATACTTGAAATTGAGCAAAAAGTTTCCTACCTCTCGTGACATGAAAAGCTCTTAACTACCCATCGTTTATTTTCTAAATTTGTTTTTCATGTGGTTTACTGGAATTTTATGGGTTGCTGATATTTCCGTAGAAACGGTTTTTTTTTTCAACATGGTCATCGATCATGTAATAAATATATATAAATATATATTTTTTGAAATCTGAAATAAATTTGAAGTTTTGAGAACAATCAGAATTTAAGGATCGGAAATAAATTTGAATTGAATGCAGAACTTTTGAGATTCGAATAAATTTGCGGTGTTAAAAACCTCAATCACCTGCCAACTTTTCCTCACTTGAAATAGTCAAGAGACTTAAAAAACCTGAAATAATTTTGAAAACCCAAAAAATAAGTAGAATTTCGAAATAAAAAAAAAAGAAAATTGAAATAAATCTGAGAATTTAATAAAAAATCAGAATCTAAAAATCAGAAATAAGTTTGAATTAAATTCAGATTTTCAAGATTTGAACAATTTCGCGGTGTTAAAAACTTGAATGAACTGCCGACTTTTCAAAACTTGAAGCAGTTAAAAAACCTGAAAAAAACTGAAATAAATTAGAGAATTCAAAAAATAAATAGAATTTCGAATTCGGGAAATAAATTCGAATTTCGAAATTAAAAATACATTTGAGATAAATTTGAGAGTCTGAATTTTGAAAAAAAAACAGAGACAACTTTGAATTAAATCCAAAATTTTCGAAATTCGAATAGTTTCCCAATGCTAAAAAATCGAACTAAATGTGGTTTTAAAAAAATTGAATTCAAATTGAGAAAATCTGAGACAAGTCGCACAAAAAAAACGAAAAACTTTGTTATTAAATTCAGTTGATTATAATGCAGATTTCAGTGAAGTGGATAAAAACTGGTGTTGCCTGCGTGGAGTGAGTTTCGAAACCTGAATTAAATTAGAAAATCAAAAAAAAATCGAATTTGAAAATCAGAGATAAAATTGAATTACATTCTAAATTCTTGAAATTTGAATGAATTTGTAGTATTGAAAATATGAATATATTACAGAGTTCCCAATACTTGGAATAAGCAAAAGTTTCCCAAAACAAAAACAAGATGAAATCGAAAATTTGAAAAAAAATTGGAAGTTCAAAATCACAAATAATTCTGAATTAAATTTAGAAATTTCGAATTTTGAATAAATTTCCAATGTTATAAATGGAGTCGGATGAAAAATTTTTGAATTAAACTCGGATTCACAAAATTTGAAACAAAGTGAAAATTTTCAAAAATAAACCGAAAAAAATTAGAATCAAATTCGGTTAGTTATTGCACCCTCTATAAAACGGCGTAATTCACCTCATTCGAGACGCGAGCGGCGCGCGCGACGCCTCAAACCTCCGCTCTCTCACTGTCTCTGACTTCCGCTCCGCAACAGCTTGCGTAGGAGTCATGTGAATTTCGCCGTTTTATAGCCTATACATACATTAGTGTAAACAGGTCATGAAATGGGCATTGAGCCTTCCATGGAAAGTTTGCGAAATTTCTCCGAATTCGAGGAAAATGAGCGGTGACAAATCTGCAGCCCTCCCCCCATTGAATCTAGTAAAGGCCATTACATTTCAAAATTGAAACCTCAATGCGAGTGAATTGATGTTCATTCCGTGACGCAACTAATTCTGCCAATTTCTATTTACAATGTTTCTACGAAGGAACGTTGGTGACTGACTCTGGCAACTTCTCGTAAGCATGCAAGCGTTCGTCGAGAGGAGAGTAATCATCTCGGGCGCTAGTTTATGGCACACCTAAGGAGCTTCGAGCATGCGAGCAGTATGAAAATGAACTTTCTCGGAACTTTCTTATAGATTCGGATAGAGAGCGGCGTGCACACTCGAATGATACCGCATACGGGTGCGCAACTTTAGGATAAAATCAATTAGTGGGACTGTAATTAGTGATGGTTCGCACCTCGACTCAGATTACCAGGAGGTATAATTATCTGCCTCGACTCAGAATCTCTCGCCAACTCCGCACGGCGACTAGATCGCCGCGACGCGACGATGAGGTGTGCCTTCGTATTCCTCGTCGAGGAGGATGAGTGGATGCATTGGCATCGTTCTGAATGGGACACTCTTAATGACTCTGCCATAGGCAAAGATAGAGGCATGGTAATCTCATTGATTGGTCTTAGAGGAAGGTAACGAATAGCAAATGGATAAGGATAAAAAACAAAACTAGGAGTTATCTCTACTAATGAAAAACACATGGTGTTCAATTAATTTAAAAGCAGTGTTCACGATAATCTTCAATTTTGAGATTAATCGCTAATTCGATTGTTTGGCCCCCGAGTAGAACAGAAATGACGAAGAAACCGAGAGAAACCCCACAGAATGGCACGAAATCCTTTACTCTCACCCCGGTTCTTTACTCTGAGTGGAACTGTTTGTTGTGGCAATGAAATCTTTTGTGGACCCGTCCCTTGCGATTCTCTGTTCTCTACTGCTCCGCCCTTTCCTTCGGACCCTAACTAATACTGTTTCGCCCAAAATTTTGTTCCATTTTTAGTGCCATTTTTTTACCGGTGACAACATGTTCATCCAAACGGACAACTAGTCCAGGCTAGAGATTAATGCCATTGAAATAAGGCGTTTGAAGGCAGTGTCCACGATAAACTCCGTCTTCGGTTTTTGGCCGGAAAT
Source organism: Aplectana chamaeleonis (assembly GCA_029168955.1). Classification (NCBI taxonomy): domain Eukaryota; kingdom Metazoa; phylum Nematoda; class Chromadorea; order Rhabditida; family Cosmocercidae; genus Aplectana; species Aplectana chamaeleonis. Next base: position 527,752 of record JAPDOI010000201.1, read on the forward strand.
CGAAAGTTCAGGGTCTCATTGGAGCACTGGGTCGAAAGAACGAACGAAAACGACACTTGGTAGCCTACGCATTGTTTTGAGTAGAAAACTCGTTAACGAAAATTATCGTGAACACTGCCTTTAAATGAATGTGGATGCGTGGAACTTGAAAATTGAATTACTTGATGGAATCTGTGGAATTAAAGTAAAATAATCATAGAAATGTAATATAATAATGACATTGAACAAGTCCTGAGATAATCATCGAAATAAAATAAAATAATCAATAATCATCATCGAAAAGAAGTAATAGCTTGCAGCGAAAGTTTCATCGATAAATGAATGTGGATGCGTGAAACATGAAAATCAAATTACTTGATGGAACCTATGGAATTTGAATAAAATAACCATCGGAATAAAATCTTATAATATTCATCAGAAAAATAATAAAGAAATCATCGGAATGAAAACTTTTTTTGAAAATAAAAGGATGAAGGATAAAGTTCTCGGCGTATATCAATCCTCTGGGAAAATAGGTATAAAAATTATGGCAGGTGCCCAGAGTAGGAAATTTTTGAACGAATAAGCACTTGCATAAAAAAGTCAATAAAATAGTTGTTACATTAACGAAAAAAATTGTTTACCTTTGTAGGTAAAGCAGGTGGGTATGTGCTAACCGTAGACCGTTTCATCAACGTGTAATGTAATGAAGGATCGACGTTTCTCGGGACGAGATTGTGGAGTACTGCAAGAAGATGTCGCGATTTGAAACAAACTCAGCTGTGTGATTCTTTAGTACTTTTGTCACCAAATACTTATGTAAATTAATAATTTTCCGCGTGTAATAATCCAGTGGATCTTACATAATTATTTTGTGTTCAAATATTTAGGAAAAGTAATACTGCATGCTCATGTAATATCTAATAAACATGCGCTGTCAATCCTCCTAATCAATATACTGGCAGTGGATCGGTTACCGTCTGTAGTCCAATCATAATCCGAGAGGCAGCAATTGAACCTGCATAACTCGCCGCGCGGAAACCGCCGCGCGATCTTAGCTGTCTGCTCTCTCTCTCTCGAGGTGGGAGGAGCCTTCTGGCGAGCGAGCCGAGGTGCGAACAGCGCTAAGGCTCTGTCCATACGTGGCGAGAGTGTGCGATTGCGCAAAATCAATGGTCATCGTGGGCACACGATTAGCTAGCCGCTCACAGGTGCTCCTTCTCGCGCGCCCTCGCCCTCTCGCTCTCGCGCGCATGCGCCAGCACCACGAAGCAGGCAGCAAGTTGCAAGCTTGCTGTTCCATCACTAAAGCAGGTGACATTAAACCTGTATCAAAACCACTCCCCTTGTTCGTCATAATCCCACCACGGACGTTGAAAACCGTGGGAAATCATCAGCCGTTGCGACGATTTGAGCGATTGATCACCCGATCAACCGTTTTCAATCGAATCAACACGAGGCAGGGGTGTTTGCCTGTGTTAATTTGCAGGCAGCGTTTAGGAGCGTCGAGAGGCGCACCTCAGCGGTAGCGCCCGCTCTCGCCACGTATGGACGCAGCCTAACGAGTTTTAATTACACCAGTGATCTCTGATTTCATCCTAAAGTCCCTCTCCCCCGCATACTATGGGGAAAAATTGAGAAAGAAACGAGTTATGGCGAAAAGTCGCGATTTTGCGACTTCTTTGAGTAAATTAGGGCGAGTACTGTATATATCTTCGTTCGCTTCCATCCATCTCGCCTATCATTTCACTGTGGAAAGTCAACGAGGATGATCATCGTGAACGCTGCTTTTAAGAGGAATTGAGATCTCGCACTTGGCACGTGCTATACAGGAGGGATTTAATACACAAATAAATTGAAATCACGAAAATCACATCTCAAGATCAATGTGCCTTCAAAGAAGCAATCACTAATGCTTGGACTTATTTGGGCCGCCAAGTGCTGAAGAAGCGGTAGGCTCAGTGCCAAAATGAATTTTTCAGCTTATTTCCGGACGTAGGGATGTACTACTGTGCCGCGAGTAGTTTAATTTTACGAGTAAGAATTTCATTATTTGAAAAGTCGCTGCTTTTATAAAACGATGATTTCATAAAATAAATACTGAGAATTCCTTATTTTTTAATTTTTTTTTGTGCAAGCTTATAGACAAGGGTTTTCAGGTGCGTGAGATGAGAGGCAATGCTCAAAACAGAAGAAAATGTGTATTAAATATTTGCGCCGCTGTGGTAGAAAAGAATGCTGCCTCTTTCCCTCACAAAAGAAATGCCATTGGAGGGGTTCAACTCGATTACAAAGGGATGAGCAGCTTACTAGGCAGAGGAGCTGCTTGACCAAACTAATTTGCAGCACAAGCAGCTGACTCGTCGCGTGCGTGAGCATGCGAGAAATATGTACGCTGACTAGTCGAAATGCTTCATAAATTTTGCTTCCGAGCCTCGCTCTCCAAGATCATGTTTTAGAGAAATGATTTCTCAGATGCTCGGTGATGGATTGATTAGTCAACTAGTTGTGAATCCTCTTGGTGTAAGTGAAGTAATGTCTCATTGAATTTATTCGAAAAAACTCTCGAAGATTCTTCTCGCAGGTAGCAGAAGGAATGGGCGTCTCACTGAGTGGTTTGGGTATCAACAGAACGGAAGTTGAAGGCAAATTTACACCAAATGGCACTCTTCTGTTCCCCTTGTAAGTTCACCGAAATTTTCTTAGTCATCCGCATGGAAAGTCCTATTTCTCCTTTCAGTAACACAACTCCAGAACCAACAACGGAGAAAGCCATGTTCCTGGACGGCGTGCCAATCAAGGATTTTGATGAATTCGTGCGGTACGGAAGCTCAGAGCGCTGCATTGCATTCGTTACGTTCAAATCCGTTCAGAAGCGATAACAACCTCTGAAGCTGTCCTTAACTAACACACACCAATGTGTTCCTTATTGGACGCTCTACAGACACGATTCTTTTCGCAAGCTTTTATCCAAAGCATCCATAAAACATGCCCGTACTAGATTGCCAGTTGAAGTAGTTGACAAGGGTGTTCCTATGGTTCTTGTATTATATTCAGTCTGACGCATGGACTAGGCGGCTGAACGTGCGATGTTGGCGGCATCACCGGCCAACCGGGTGTCGATCGCGCGCGACGATCTACCGTCGCAGCCCCGTCCATTCACCAGACTTAATTGGGTTGCCAGGGCCAGAAGCATCCCCTCGGAAAGTGGGAGCAATCGGCCGTCGCTGCATGATGACTGTGTCAATCACTAATCGACTATCAATGAGAACACGCCGGCATAGAAATGCACACGCGGCGCTCAAGTTAATGACCGTTGTACTCAGCCACCAGTCAGCAGTGAGTGTTATTTTGTGAGGTTGCCGACTGCAAGAAACGGGTGTTGACTTCGTCCACCTCCGCAGAGGAAAGACAAATAGCGCGCGATGCGAAGAGGGGTTCGTTCGATGCCGCGGACATGGGGTCGAGCACGTCTAATGGTAACGACTTTTCGAGGAGACTATGCTCCAAAAAAGGGCAGTGGAGCGCTGTAAGTTTCCTTGCGAACAACCTGTCCGCTGTCCTATTATCACCCCAGCACAGCAGGATGACCCCTTTTATCATTCAAAAGCTTCACCGGACTCACGCACATAACATCGGCATGGATCGTGGAAAGACTTCGCGTTCACTGTTGAAGGTTGGCGCAAACTCGGTGCTATATGCTATAACATAGGTGCACCGAGTTTGCGCCAACCTTCAACAGTGAACGCGGAGTCTCTTCACGATCCATGCCGATGTTAGGCATTATGCCTACCGCAACTTACAGTAATCCCCAGGCTAGCAACAGAAGGATCCCCGATTCGTGATCTGCGCCCGAGATTACCTTAATTGGAACTTTTGAGCGGAATTCAGAAAAGTTTTTTGAACATCTCGAAAATTCCCTGATGAAATTTGAAAACACCTCGGAAAAAAACTACCTGTGCTTGGAGCTATAAACACACCCTTGTTAGAATCCCCCGAGGCACCAAGAAAATTATGAGCAGGGACTATTCATGTACTGTCACACTTCTACAACAGTCTAAAGATGATTTTGCAGAAATTTCAAGGCAGTTATAACCAAGGAATAGTTAGCAAAGGTGGTGCTAATTCTTTTTTTCGTCGCCGTATTTTCGTGTCTTCCTTAAGAACTTGTTGGTAATAACACAGTTTAAATGTAAGCAAACGTTTCCTATGGCACAAGGCTGATCAATGCACCAAAAGAAAACGCACCGCGCTTGGCATTGGCGTGGGCTAGCCTTTCGGTTCTTGATAGAAGGCAAGCAGGCGCGCGCTATGGGCCTCTTCTAGCGCCAGCACAACCGCGCTAGTTTTGGCGCGCGCTACCGGGTTTCTTAATGCCGCCCCTGGTTCATGCTTCAGACTAAAGTGAAAACGGAAACCGTACATAAAAACGGTGAGGAACTAAATACAACGCGATGGAGAAGAAGAAAAACACAATAGTGCAGGTATTAATTGGAAAACAAGAGGATTGAATAAACATTCTATCAAAAAGGGGTCTTCCAAGCGAAAGAGGTTTGGTTCGCGTCAGAAACGCTCCAAGAAAAAGTGAACAATAGGCAAGTAGAATGGGGAGAGTCAACAAAAAGTGAACAATTCCCTCTGAGACTGATTTTCTTGGCCTATACTTCTTAACAGCGAAAACAAACCGTTGCGGTGTTCTACACGGAAGCACTTTGTGGTTCCAAAAATAGTCCTGACTACGCAAGAACCGTTAAAAAGTATGTGTATGCAAACCTAATACTTACCATCAGAATAGAAGATGATGTCCTAAAGACCTATACAGACGGTTAGGTCTAGCTGTAAGGAAAAGCGAAACTTTAGAATAGAATTACAGCACTGAGCAAGAGTATTCCCGTAAAGTTCGTGTAACGAATAGAAGCCCTTTTTCCGGAAGACACTAAACTCTTTCTCGTAAAATACCACAACGGTTTGTTTTCGCTGTTAAGAAGTATCGGCCGAGAAAATCAGTCTCAGAAAATATTGTTCACTTTTTGTAGACTCTCATCATCCTACTTGAATATTGTTCCCTTTTTGTTGGAACGTTTCTGACGCCAACCAAACCTCTTTCGCTTGGAAGACCCCTTTTTGATAAAATTGTTCACTTTTTCTTGATATTACGAAGTAATATCTCTGGAAAATCTTCGATATTCTTCCAATAGGATGGATTGATATGATAATCAGTAAGTAATCGACTTGTTCCGCACGCTACAAATGACGCGCGACTCTCTTTCGTCGACGTCCTGATGACGTCATCACATGCCCCATGCACTTTGATGACGTCATCAAAAAGTAACAAACTTTTTAGTCACTTCCCCCGTCCCTACCCTACAAAGAAGTACAGCCTTACAACATGTTTTATCGATTTGATCTACCGACTGATAATATCACTTGATATGATAAGCAGTAAAAAATAGGAATCAATGGTAAACAGTAAGTCACAGACTTGTCAGTCACTTCCCCTGTCCCTTCCCTACGAAAAAGTACATGTTTTAACGATTTGATCTATCAACTGATAATATCACTTGATATGATAAGCAGGAAAAAATAGGTATAAATGGTAAACAGTAAGTAAGAAACTTGTTAGTCGCTTCCCCTGTCCCTCCCCTACGAAAAAGTACGTGTTTTATCGATTTGATCTACCAACTGATAATATCACTTGATATGATAAGCAGTAAAAAATAGGAATCAATGGTAAACAGTAAGTCACAGACTTGTTAGTCACTTCCCCTGTCCCTTATTTACGAAAAAGTACATGTTTTAGCGATTTGATCTACCAACTGATAATATCACTTGATATGATAAGCAGTAATAAGTCAAGTAGTTAATGTTAAACAGTAAGTAGCAAACTTGTTAATCACTTTCCTTGTCCCTTCCCATCGAAAAGTACAGCCTACAACGTGTTTTAGCGATTTGATCTACCAACTGATAATATCACTTGATATGATAAGCAGTGATAAGTGAAGTATTTGATGTTAAACAGTAAGTAACAAACTTGTTAGTCACTTCCCCTGTCCCTTCTTTACGAAAAAGTACATGTTTTAGCGCTTTGATCTACCAACTGATAATATCACTTGATATGATAAGCAGTAATAAGTGACGTAGTTAATGTTAAACAGTAAGTAACACACTTGTTAGTCATTTTCCTTGTCCCTTCCCATCGAAAAGTAAAGCCTACAACGTATTTTAGCGATTTGATCTACCAACTGATAATATCACTTGATATGATAAGCAGTAATAAGTGAAGTAGTTAATGTTAAACAGTAAGTAACACACTTGTTAGTCACTTTCCTTGTCCCTTCCCATCGAAAAGTACAGCCTACAACGTGTTTTGGCGATTTGATCTACCAACTGATAATATCACTTGATATGATAAGCAGTAATAAGTGAAGTAGTTAATGTTAAACAGTAAGTAACACACTTGTTAGTCACTTTCCTTGTCCCTTCCCATCGAAAAGTACAGCCTACAACGTGTTTTAGCGATTTGATCTACCAACTGATAATATCACATGATATGATAAGCAGTAATAAGTGAAGTAGTTAATGTTAAACAGTAAGTAATCATTGTCTACCCACTCACCATCCTGCTTATCTATCCACAAACCAACTTACCTGCCTGTTCAACTGATCGCCTGCGACCATTGGCAGTGACCACTACTAAGGGTGCGTAACGCACGAGGAAGGACGAAGACGAAGCAGTAACAGCGCACAACAAGAATTTTCGATAAGGACTCGCCGATCTAACTTTGTTAGTTTTGAACCGATTTGGCTCAAATTTTGTCAGCATGTGCCTCCTGGACCCTCTCACCTATATACCGATGGAAATCTCTGGAGAATTTGTTTAACAGGTTTTATTAACTACTCTACAGAATCCTAAGTGATCACAAGCCCCGGGCAAAACCAAACCTCTCCAGCCGCTTGGCGGCTGGAGCCATTAAAGGCACTATTCGCGATAGAAATCGTTTTTCTGTTTTTTCGCCTCTTGAAACCGGTCCCCTTCTGATTCCAATGATGCTTCTGGAATCGCACAAGACCTTCTGGGAACGGAATCATGGCCCTTCAAAAATCCAGCTGCGGAAGCATGATGGACGAATTGTCCGAGGTTTGTAACTTCCATCTTTTGCAGCCAATGTATGCGAGCTGACCTGAGTAAAGAGAGAAGTTGAGATTAAAGGGAAGAGCGGGGCTTTTGATCGGAAACCATCGCTAAACTCACGATTTCGAGTGTTCCTTTGTTCACGTCAAGGGGCGGAAAGAGGCGGGACTTGCCCACAATGGCGGGGTTCGCCCACTTTTCTAAGCCGTTTTGCGACTCCTGGGCAGCTTTTCTCCCCGTTTCTTCAACGCTGTTCTGCTTCTGAGAGCCACGAGAAGCGTTTTTCATGAAAAATTCGAGAATGAAGTTTATCGCGAACAGTGCCTTTAACTACAAATGGACAGCAAATAATTGCAGAAGAATGACATAAGAAATAAAAATCAGCCACTGGATGGATGGGGCTCAAGTGGTGGTCGGCGGAATCGATTCGCGATTAGGTGGAGCGAACAAGCGCTGCGCTGCGAATGCGGCCACAACCACCCGCGACATTTCAGTCTCAGACTAAATGTTATACGCACAGTGTATGTGCCTATGCGTCGCAGTATCGTTCCCAAAGGGTTAGTATGTTCTATGAACATCATCCTTGATCGACGGAAAGAAGAGAGTTAGAGGCATTTTGGAATTTTCAGTGCCAGAAAAGTCCTCAACATTTCGATATGAAATTCGATGCATCACGAGATTTACGAGTGCGACAAACGCCATCAGATACATAGATGAGGTATTGCGCATCCCAACTCATTGTTTGTGGGGAAGTTCCCTAGGACAATAGACCTGCTTTGGTCGTTATCACTCGGTCGAGGGGAGAGGAGCGAGGGTGGGGGGGGGACGTCTCGCTCCTCTCCCCTCGAATTATGCACAACGATAAGGCGTTCGAAACAGTCGACTCGGAGGAGAACAAGGGAAGCTTGCTTCAGGGTTCTTCCCTTGGTCTCCCTCTAGCATGATGAACGAGAAAACAAAGCCGCAAAGTATACGATGATGCAAACGGGCCAGTGGCGAGGTGGTCTCGCACTTCGCAAGTTGAGGAAGCAGACCTGCTACTTAAGGGCGGTGTAAGGTATCTCTGTCCAGATTGCCAGGGGAGATAACAAGCTTCTCTGCACCCTTTCGACAAAGTTGGTTATTTTTGACTCTATTCCTGCTTTCGAAGAACAGGAAACTGTTGAAAACGACGAGTTTCGGCCAGCCAACTTTTGATAAATCAATGACCAATGGTTGTTGGGTTGCGACAGCTTGGGGAAGACTGGCGATCGGGAGAACATGGGAAGACCTGCTAGCCGGAGGTCCCCTCCGCCTCCCCTCGATTCGGGGGAAGTTCCCCAGTTGTTTCGAGGGAAGTTCTGCTGTCGTTCACGGGAACTTCTCCACGAATGTCTGAGAATGGTATACCACGTTCGATCGAAAGATCACAAATTGATAGTGAAAAAATCGGTGACAAGCATTTGGTGCAGGATTTTCTTACCAGCCTGATACTTGCTGTTTTCCGGAGTTTTTAGGGTGCTTTAACCATCCTAGACCTGAATGATACCCAGTCACTCGGTCGGACCAAGATCACGATTCCATTCTAGCCTGGAACCCCTTTTGGGTCCTGTCGTAGTGCTCAACAATTATAAAAAAACAAACAAACAAACAATTAAAGCCTTACAGACAGATCCTGGCCTGCGTTGCGAGATTCGGCGTAGTGGGAGATTCGCAACTACCAGTCGCAAAATTTCTGAAGTTTGCTAGTCTGTTACATAGAATTTTCCACCAAAATGTTCCGCGAATGTAGTCGTCTAACCGTGGGATGGCTCGAGTACCCTATCAACTTCATCAGCTTTGATGGTTTGTTTGGAAGTTAGTCGAAGCAATTGAGAGATTGTTGAAGATTTATATTGAACTTCGGAGGATATGACGAAAACCACCAATCTCTGCTCGGAGTAAAACAAGCGTCCAACAGAAATCGATTTGTACCTCTAAGCGGTTTATCACTCTTGGTCAGGCGTCTAAATTTGGAAAATGCACAATGTTGAATGGCACGAAACTGTTGCGACATCTCTAATCGAATTAAAGCGCTCTTGTACAGGTACCATGCATATGGCGTTTGAAAGGGCTGAGGAGTTGACCCATAAAAGTTAACTGAAAACAAATGTTACAGAAACCGAAATTTGGAAACACGTTTCTCAACAAAAAGCCCAAGAACGACCACTACTCCTGTCCCCAGTGCGAACGATGTAAGATGAAGACTAGAGCTGTTTTCAGTAATCAGAGTGATCTTCCACGTGTTTCAGATAGCCGCAGCTGTTATCGACAAACTGAAAGGTACAATGCCTCAGGTATGTCCGTTCTTTACCAGATCATGTTACCTTGCTCAGTCAGTGCTTCATGTTTCTTTTAACAACGGATCAAAACCTTCCCTCGTACCGTACTCCATACAGAAACAGAGTCGATTTGAAGATCGGGGGCAGCATGCATGAACGCTTATGAGAACGGCAGAGAGCCGCTCCGCGTCTTACGCGCGAAGCGTGTAGCAAAAGCGATCCTAAACGCATGCCTTCTCCATCGCGTAGAGACGCAATCTCACTGCGCACGGCGAACTGCCCCCCCCCCCAACTTCTGTTGGTTTTATCCGCATCTAGAGCAGCTTGATTTTTGCGACATATCATAGCAAAATGGAAAGGTTACTCAAAAAATAATCAATAATCGAGGGAAAACTAAAAAAGACTCAAAACTAAGCACGATTACAATCGAAAGAAATGCAATTAGGCGGGAGTTAGCCGTGCGTAGTGAAGTTGCGCCTCTACGCGATGGGAATGGCAGATGTTTCGAGTCACCTCTGGCTCAACGCATGGCGAGTAGGACGCGGAGCGGCTCCCTGCTCTTCTCATAAGGGCCCTTTTAGAGTCCGGTCGCGGGGCGGCGCGATTGTTGACAGGGCGGCGCAGCTGACGCATTCTCATTGAAATTCGCGCAGCGTCGCGATCTTGAATGTTGTGCGATGAACTATCGCGACCAAGTATTTCTACGTGCATTACACAATTTACGCAACAATGCACACTAATTTCGAAATCACGTTGGCTGCAATCCATTTTTTTTTCTTTTTCCTTCACCGTATACTTTTTTGTCTTAATGCCGATCTTCGTTTCCACCCTGAAAGATTCTTTTTTGCCAAATAAAAATATCCTTGGTCGTTGGTTTTTTAACACGGTTTTTTCGTGTTGTAGGTTATTTTCCTTCAGCAGCCCGTTTATTGTGCATTCTTTTTGCTTGTATACTGTTTTAGAGCTGTATTTTCTAATTACAGTCATGTTCTCTATTCATGGCTACTCCAGGTTGATTTCTTATTTTGACCGAGCTGATGTGAGGCGCGAAATCTATCCTTTTCCTGAAGAAAAAAAAATCGAATCAGACCTGCCATTTAAAAACATGAAAGGAATTATGAAAAACAGCACTAACTAGGAACTGGCTTTTAGACCCCGCGAGGTTTTGCAAACAGTCCCAGTGAAAGTTGTGAAAAATGGATAAAGTAACAAAAATGTATGCAGGGGTTTCTCAACGGAGTTTTTGGTAGGTCAAAAAATGATGAAAACTGAATAAACCTCACTGAAATTTCTCAGTCAGAGCAAATGGACTGAAAATAATTGCTAAGTATGCTTAAGGTTATCACGAAATTAGCATATACGAAGTTTGGCGCCTTGATTTCGGCTCATTCTTAAAGGCAGTGTTCACGATAAAAAATGTGTTTCAGTTTCCACCAGGAATGGGTAGTGGAAGGGCACACTGTAACGTTGACGTCGAAAGAACGCATGAAAACGAGCCAGGAAAAGCCCCAAAAGAGCCCGAAGTTGCCACTCCAAGCGCAAGGCAAACCCCAAAAGTGCAACACACACCCACCGACGTGAACAAATGAATGCTCGAGATCGTGATATGAGCGACGACTTCCAATCACTGCCCCGTTCTTCCCTTCATTCTCAACTTCTCTCTTCACTCAGGTCAGCTCGCATACATCGGCTGCAAAAGACGGAAGTTACAAGCCTCGAACAACTCGTCCACCATGTTTCCTTACCTCAAATTTTGAGGGACCATAACTCCGTTCCCAGAAGGTCTTGTACGATTTCAGAGACATCATTGGAATCAGTATGGGGCCGTTTTCAAGATAGGCGGAAAAACAGAAAAGGGAATTTTATTGTGAACACTGCCTTTAAGATATGAGCCGTTTACGTGTTCATTGCATAATTTGCCATTTTCTCTTCACTCAACTAAAGCAGCACAGCGTTATCAGCAGCGATGGTCGAGAGGATAACGAAGTGGACTCAAGTGGACTACGAGGTCGCGAGAATAGGCGGTATCACGGGCTCGAATCCAGCTATGAGATTTCTACAATGTTCGTCTTTCCTCTGTCCATTCGTTAAACTAATGCGCCTCTTTTTCACATTCCGACTCATTTTTTGAGCATCTACGTTTTTGGTGCTGATCTAGGCATTGTGCTCAATGACTGACATGTGCCTTATAATGATAGAAAAGTGGTGGATATCGTTCCGTAAGAACGAAATAAATTCAGAATGAGATAGTAATGAGTAAATAGTACGTACTTCATTATCAACTGAAAAGACTGTGACTGCGTTCTATGAAGCAACAGCTCTGCTTCAGTTTGCTTCATAGCACACAGTCACAGTCGCTAGCCTTTTCGGTTGATGATGAAGCATTTTATAGTTACTATTACTTCATTATGAACTAATTTTGCTCTAGAAAGAACTGTTGAGGATCAGAACACCCGTATACAAACAATGTGAAAGAAAATGCCAATTATAGGCGAAGTAGGGATCCCTTTTTTGAGTGACCATTATAGCCCCATATTTTATTTTCAGGAGGCCACACACGGTTGACTTACATTCCTGTCTACCCTTCATCTGAAACTACTAAACACGCTTCAATTGTAAGAGAAAAAAATTGATTCTCTGGGTGAAAAAGTCGAAAAAAAATTCCAGATATTTTCCGGTATGGTGTTTTTCGAAGAAGGGCTGTTAGCTGCACCTAACAGCCAATTTTCGCTTGTAGGAAATGAGAAATGCAGCAATGGTGGCCACTTGAATAAAATCTGCATCCTATTTTTTCTTTTTTTGACCTACCGAATGGTCCATTGGGAAAACGCGGCGTACACGTTTGTTACTCTATTCATCCTTCACAACTCGTAGTGGGACGTTTCCCGAAACGTCGAGGGTCTTTCAAGACTTTCCCTACTAAGAACAAAATATTGGGTTCATGCATAATTATGGAACGTTTCTATGAACGCGCTTTTCTTTAGTAGAAATTGATTTTTCGTTCTCAATACTTTTATACAAACAATCCTCAATATTCAGTTCAAAAATGCGTCTCAAAAATCACACTAATATTGCCATATTATGCTCTACCACTACGAGAAAGGTTGGGCCGCAGCCCAGTGATTTCGAGATCTCGACGAACTTTTTGTCAAAAGAACAATTACTCATGGTGCAGTACGAAAGTGATTATTCGCTTTAAATCAGGTGACACTAGTTTGGAGGATAAAGAAGGAAAAGGTCGGCCAACGGTTTTTGATGATCAAGCACTTCTTACAGCCGTGGAAGAGCACGAAAGCCTGACAACGCGAATGCTGGCTGAAGACTTCAACGTCAATCATTCAACGATCGTTCGACGAGTGAAGAAGCTTGGAAAGGTGTGGAAATCGGATGGATTGGTGCCCACGAGAACAAAGCTGTTCGAATTTTCAACGATTTACTGCAGCGAAACGAACGAACACCATTTTTAAAGAGTCATGGCTTCTCTTCAAAAGGTAAAAGGATTTGCGTTCCGCCAGGTGTGCCCCAAACGAATATCAATAGACGTGCACTGTAAGAAGGCTATGTGGTGTGTGTGGCGGGACAGAAGCGGAATCATCCATTGGGAAATCATTTCAAATGGCATTTGTTATTGGTTTAACGACGCGAATGAGGGACAACAATGGAGAATCACTGACAGAAATGGCAAGCGGAATTTTAACATCAACAGCGACGTCTCTTCGGCTCAGCTTGATCGCCTTAGCGCTGCAATCGAGGCGAAAAGACAGCGCAAAAAAACCACATCGTGTCCCATCCCGATAACGCCCGTCCATATTTTGAGCTCCTTGTAATCGAATCCATCGCCAATAAAGGATAAGATCTGCTCCCACATCCGCCGTACTCAATGACAGAAGCACCGACGGACTATCACTCTGAGAGAATCCCCCCGCGATCGTTCACGGATAGAAACCCCTCGGTTTCTGGTAGGGGCCGAGAGGATACTAGCATGGGGCTATCGCGGAACGATCGCGAGAATCTGCCAGTCTCAAACCGAGCGCGTACCGCGTTCGTTCATCGATGCTCCCACGATGCTCTATAGCGGAACCGCGAGGAATCGTTCCTGGACCTATCACGGAACAATCGCGAGATTCTACCAGCTTCAACTCGAGGGCGAATCGTGTCTATAAATTGATATAATCGAGTTGTTAAATCGCGGAGCGCGATGAACCGAACCCGGAACTATCGCGGGACGGTCGCGAGATCCTGCCAGCCTCCACCCCTGATCGTACCGCATTCATGCCTCTCGATGTTTCACCCGAGCGAGTGTTGCCTATCAGGTCAGCACGAAGCTATAAGGTGTTGCCCTTGCCGTATTCCGTGCTGCTTTACAAATCTGCACATCATGAGAACGCGGAACCGGGGGGAAAAGATCACGGTACCATCACGGATCGCGAGTGCACCACGGTACTAGCGCGGAAAACCTTTCAACGATCGCGGTACCATCACGGTACGAGAAAGAAAATGCCAACGGATGAGTCAATTCGGTAACTATCGCGGAACGAACGCGGATCGCGGGACTAGGGGGAGACGAACACGGTACTATCGCGGATCACGGGAGCATCACGGTACTAGCGCGAAAGATTCTCTCAGAGCATGTCAATCGCTCTTTGAAAAACTGGCAAACAAGCAAAATCAACGACGACTTGGATGACTTGGTGGCACATGTCACAGCGTGGATTGCCTCCAAGAATCACTTCTCCGCGCGTGGAATCGACCGGCTGCCAAGGAAAGGGGGAGCAGTTCTTGAAGTGGATGTTGACTATGCTCTCAAATGATCATTTAAACATGTTTTGATCAAATATTGTTTTGGTTTTTGTTAAATAAAAATATTTCTGAGGAAAGTTCCATAATTATGCATCAACCCAATAGTAACAAAGGAGCACAGAAAGGAATTTCAAAAAAACTAATAGGATGGCACGAAAAACAAGCGGGGCTGATGCAGGGCGAAGAACCGGTGCTTTCTCTTGAAGGCAGTGTTCATGATAAAAAATGTGTTTCAGTTTCCACTAGGAATGGGTAATGGTGGGGCACACTGTAACGTTGACGTCGAAAGAATGCATGAAAATGAGTCAGGAAAAGCCCCAAAAGAGTCCGAAGTTGCCACTTCGAGCGCAAGGCAAACCCCAAAAGCGCAACACATGCCCACCGACGTGAACAAATGAATGCTCGAAATCGTGAGATGAGCGATCATTTCCAATCATTATCCCTGTTCTTCCCTTCATTCTCAACTTCTCTCTTTACTCAAGTCAGCTCGCATACATCGGCTGCAAAAGCCGGAAGTTACAAGCCTCGGACAACTCGCCCAATATGTTTCCTTAGCTCAGTTTTTGAGAAACCATAACTCCGTTCCCAGAAGGTCTTGTACCATTTCAGAGACATCATTGGAATCAGCATGGGGCCGTTTTCAAGAAAGGCAAAAAACCGAAAAACGATTTTTATCGTGAACACGGCCTTTAAGAAACAAATAAGGCATGGCTAAGCCATGGAAAATACTACAGTATGGAGTATACTATAGTATGCCACTATGGAGCATAAAATAAGAAACTAGATGTAGTAATGAAAAACACAGGAGAAGAAGTACTCAAAGCTAAACAAGAAGGGAAAATGACTCAAATCCCATAGGGTATCGCTTCGCGATCGCTGCGCCGCGCTTCACTGCCAAGCGGAGAGCTTGATCGCGAGGCTACCACCATTCGTGGCGGGATCTCCTCCACCCAGCGCAATCGACTCTGAAGACGACGCGATGCCGCGGCGCGAGCTGATTGATATGGGGCGCTGCGATGTGATAGCGCCGCGCCACGAACTAACTCTAAAAAGGGACTAAGCGTTCACGCATCTCGCACCAGGAGTGGCATGCATAAACGAGCTGAGAAGGGGTTCGTAAAGCCCGTGCGGGGGCTTTCCTCGGTGCACGTTCACTCTTGTTCTCCGATCCGCGCATAAATCTATGCGCTCGACGTTCGCTCGCACGCGATGCGATTCTCCTCTCCTTCTAAGCGCGCTCCTGCATCTGGCCCTAGGGGTGACATACATGAATGCGGCGGCGAGTGTCAGAGAGCGCAAACGCACACGTACTCGTCACGATTTCAAGTCAAATTTGTCGCGTACTCGCGACATTGCACGTCCCCACCCCAGCCGCTGCATTCATGCGTGCTACTCAAAAAGTTTTTACTCAAAGCCAAAATCAGTCTGTCTTTGTGTTTTGCGATCTTGTTCAGTGTTTAAAGAGTCCATATCGTTCACATTTATCTAAGAATTAGCGATTCGCCATTTTCGGAATTAACTATTTATCGTCATGATTTTTATGTCATTAACAGTTGAAATAACACATATCTGTATACAATTATGTATAAAGTGCGGTGCAAAAGTATAGGTCCACCCTAATGTTCTCATTCAAGAGACCAACCTTTAGACTTTGAAAAACGAGAATAGCACGAATGGATTCAGGAGTGCTGAAAATACTTGTAGACAATGTTCCAGAACAATCAATTCATTGGTTAAGAGGTACTGCTTGTTTTGGGAAAAAGTGCCCATCTTAAAGGCACTGTTCGCGATAAACTTCATCCTCGAATTCTCCATGACAAACGCTTCTAGTGGCTCTCAGAAACAGAACAGCGTCGAAAAAACGGGAAGAAAAGTTACCCAGGAGCCGCAAAACGGCTTAGAAAAGTGAGCAAACCCCGCCGCTGTGGGTAAGTCCCGCCTCTTTCCGCCCCTTTACGTGAACAAAGGAACACTCGAAACCGTGAATTTAGCGATGGTTTCCGATCAAAAGCCCCGCTCTTTCCTTCATTCTCAACTTCTCTCTTTACTCAGGTCAGCTCGTTAACATTGACTGCAAAAGACGGAAGTTACAAGTCTCGGACAACTCGTCCACCACTTTCCCTAGCTCAATTTTTTAGGGAACATAACTGCATTTCCAGAAGGTCTTGTACGATTCCAGAAGCATCATTGGAATCAGAATGGGACCGGTTTCAAGATAGGCACAAAAACTGAGAAGCGATTTTTATCGTGAACAGTGCCTTTAAGCGGTGCAAAAGTATAGGTCCACCTGTGAAAATAATCATTTATCCAAACTTCAACAGCAAATAAAACACACCTAATAGTCAATGGGCCTCCTTTATTTACACAAACATCAAAAATCCTATCAGCATTTTTTTACTAGATCATCGATCACTGTTTGGTCTACACTCGCCCATGCATCTAGAATGGCAACCTTCAGATCAGAAATCGAGGAAAATGTGGTGCCATTCTTATACACCTTCCGCACAAGAATTCCCCACAAGTTCTTCATTGGATTCAGATCGGGAGAATATGCGGGCCATTCACGTTGTGCGCCTCTAGCCATGTAGAAGGTCACGTTGTGCGCCTCTAGCCATGTAGAAGTGGATTGACGCATTGTCACGTTGAAAAACAAGATCTAGTCGTCGATATCTTCTGAGATATGGCAGTAGATGGTCACGAAGCACCTTTTGGTAGTTCACGCTCTTCATCCTGCACGAAACGAAGTCAAGTGCAACACGTCCGTCACCACAGAAAGCAGCCCAGACCGTCAGACTGCCGCCTCCAAAATTGCGCTTCGAGAATAACCGTTTTTCTTTTCGCAGATCACTCCAGTAGTGGGTTCCACCATCTTGGCCATCCGAATTCCATTTTTTCTCGTCAGAAAATACGACCTGGAATGCAGAAGTAGTAACTTTTCAAACTTCCCGACCAAGGCTGTGGCAACCTACCTCTCTCCATTTTGTTGCCATGTTGGTACGAACAAAACGCTACCTCGCCGACTTGTGAAAGGGTGTTGGGCGGGGTGCAGGTCTCATAGCTCCACGGATAATGTGCGGACAGCGGTGGAGAGACCGGAGTACCGTCCATTTCGAGACCGGAAGATCCGAATTCCCTCGGATGTCGTTTGCGGACTGTATGCTGTTCGATGCTTCACGAGCAATATGCATCTCCTCGCGCCTCTAAAGCTTTCTCGGTCGACCAGCTTATTTCTTCTTCTTGTACTGCATCGGACTCTTCAAGTATCTAGTGATACAGTTGTGCGATCTTCCCAGTTGCGACGCAATCCTTCTGTTGCGGATACGTGCTTCATGTAGTCCACTTGAGCCTGCTCAGCAGCAGAAAGCTTCATCCCCCTCAGCATCACTTGGAATAATCGTAGTCTCTATGTCACCAGGTGACAAACTTATACCTAACTGGAACGGGAAAATTCGTTGAAGCTAAAAAGATTGGGGTGGACCTATACTTTTGCACCGCACTGTATACTCGTTCATTTCATCTTAGTATATGCACTTATTTAGAGTAATAGTTTTAAAAGTGTTGAGATATGTCTCGCCTCTGTCTTCGAACAACGCATCACTATCACTAAGTACCCCGAGGCTCTTCATTGAAGAAGGTAGTTACCGTCGACATGGATCGTAGTGATACTTTGTGTTCCCCAGTCGAGGTTTGCGCAAATTCGGTGCACCTACATATGCTATAGCATATGGCACCGAGTTTGCGCCAACCTCCAATAAGGAACGCAAAGTATCATAGGATCCATTACGACTGTAGGTGTTGTAAGCATGTCGATGAACAAATGTGTGTTGAAGGCAGTGTTCACGATAGATTTCGCTTTCGATGTCTCCACGGTTTACGGCACGTCTGGTGCCCTACATAGCAAGACAAGCCTAAAAAGAACGCGAAAGCGGCCTTTTTAGGCCAAAATGGGCCTTCTCTTGTTTACGTTGACTTTTGAGCGTGGAAGAATCGACGGCTATTAAGGATGATACCAAGCAATCCAAAAGTGTATTAGCTCACACAACAGTGCTCCCTTGATACGATTATTTGGTGTTATCACGATCTCGAGTTCTCATTTGCTCACGTCGGAGGGCGAGCATTGCGCTTTTGGGGCCGCCTTGGGCTCAAAGTTGCAACTTCGTGATCTTTTGAGGCTCTTCCTGGCTATTTTCATGCGTTCCTTCGACGTTAACGTCACAGTGTGCCCCTCCACTACCCATTCCTAGTGTAAACTCAAACGCATTTTTCATTGTGCGCACTACTGCCTTCAAATAATGTCCAATAATTTGAATAATTGTTGATTGGAATCAACTGTGTGGATGAATATGCATTTCAAAAAATCAGAGACCACAAGAAAAGAGGAAGAAACGTTCCATTACATGTCGATTTCCACTACATGTAGTGGAATCAAGTTGGTCTCCCTATCGAGACACTGCGGGGAGGCAAGCGCCGGACAATAGAGCCCGTTTTCGACTTGGGGGAGCGACAACAGAGGCTTCCCACTAGGGGGAGCTTCAGGGGAAGCCTCTGCTCTCCTCAAGCGCTCGCCCCTCGAGAGTAAGAGACGAAAGAGTTTAAAGGCAGTGGTCACGATGAAAAAAGTTATT
The DNA here is from genome assembly GCA_029168955.1 of Aplectana chamaeleonis. Lineage (NCBI taxonomy): Eukaryota > Metazoa > Nematoda > Chromadorea > Rhabditida > Cosmocercidae > Aplectana > Aplectana chamaeleonis. The sequence continues at coordinate 546,588 of JAPDOI010000201.1, forward strand.
GAAAATACTACAGAAATCACCTTAGATTAAAAACAGCTCAAAAACTATGAAGGTAGCGCGGTAAAAAAACGGGCTAGAATTAAAGTTATTGAGACCCTAAATTCCCAGTTCGTGCACACGTGCACAGAAAGATCACAGTCTCATGCCAAGCAGTCGAAAATCATCGACACTCAGAGGAAGAAATAAATGCAAATTTACCTAATAAAACAGTTGAACAACAAAAGCAAGCACTTCAGTCAATGTTTTTGACTAGATGTGTACATAAATCTGAAGGTTCTCTGATTGAAATTCAATTTGAAGTTACCTGATGTTCTTGATGTAAGAGATCATCGATGCCGATGAAGTGGAGTGGGCTCGTCCACCGTCAAAAGACAAGAAAGTTCAGGCTTCAAATTTGGCCCTGAACAGCGTTTCTTATAGGTTCTTCTACTTTATACCCAGAAAAGGGTTTAGAGAGGAAAAGAAGACTAGCATAATTGAGCGCGACCACTGCCAGAAAGGGCATAGTAGGCCAAACACACACATCGTCATTGGCGTCAACTTTTGTCCCGATTTGAAGTGATTTCTCCTGTGATCTCTCAATCACGTGCTCAACTGGTATAAAAGGCGCCTCACCTCATAGGAAACAGCATTCGGCCCAACAGGGTCGGCCCTGAACTGGGTTTCTGAGTCCCTATCAGAAAGGGATATTTTTAGAGGAGAGCGGAAGACGCTCTCCGGGGGTGTGACGTCAGTGCTCCGGAGCGGTGACGTCAGTGCTCCAAGGCCGTGACTTCAGTGCTCCGAGGCAGACAGCTGGGCTTACGGGCAGTGATGGCAGGGCTTCAGGTCAGTGACGGCACGGCTTCAGGGAAGTGACGCCAGAGCTCGGATTAAGCCAAATTGTCACTTGGGAGGTCGCCCCCCCCCCACCGATGGGGGGGGGGGGGTAAGCGTCGGTGCTCGGATGGGTGCACACCCCCCCCGTAGAGGTGCTATAGCCCCCTCCAGTGTATGAGAACTAACGTACGATTGTTTGGCCTCTCAGACCGTGCGGTGGGGCAAGCGCCGGACAATAGAGCCCGTTTCCGATTTGGGGAAGCGACAGCAGAGGCCTTCCTCGAGGAGAGGGGGCTTCAGGGAAGGCCCCTGCTCTTCTCCGGCGCTCGCCCCCTTAATGGCAGTGTCCACGATTAAAATCGTTTTCAAAATTTTCATCAGAAAACGAAGGTTTAGAGTCTGACTGTTTCATCAGTAAAGAGAAAATTATAAAAAACGCTGCGAAACATTCAAAATCTGCTCTTCTTCTTGAAAGCCACATTTCAACGGTGGATGAGTTGAGCGCGCGTGGGCCTGAAGTAGATAGCGTGCGCGAATGCGCCCCAATGCTAAAGCGCCTTTCACAGTCTACCGGACGTTGCCGTCCGACACGCTAGAAGAGTGCCGCAGTGCGAGGGAAGCTGCGGTGAACAACCGTCAGTTCCGACTCTCCAGTATGAGGCGAAACCAACACGTTTTCACCCGTCATAACTTGCTGCGACGTCGCACCGCAGTGCGACGTCGGTCGGCCGATATTGCAGTGCGGCCCGCACCGACGCCGCAGCTCTATCTTATAACGTACCGGACGGCGTCGTCCGGCAAACTGTGAAAGGCGCTTAAAACTCAGCCGCGCTCGCGCTCCAATGCTAATACTGAAGCGGACCAAACTGTTCCTCGGAAAACTCAACCGCGAGCGGAAGGACTAGCGCGAGCGGACTTCGGAGCCGTATGGAGCTCTTTTGAGCTTGTTTTCGTTCGTTCTCTCGACCCCAGTGCTCCAATGAGACCCTGAGATTTCAATTTCTGGCCAAAAACCGAAGACGAAATTTATCGTGGACACTGCTTTTAAGAGAAAAAGACAAAAGAGATTTGAAGAAGTCGGAGAGGGCAGTTTGCGACAGTAGAGGCCAGAGAAGGCATAGTAGGCCAAAAGCACGCTTCGTCATTTACGTCAAGTTTTGTCCCGATTTGACGTGATTTCTCCCGTGATCTCCCAATCATGTGCTCAACCGGTATGAAAGGCGTATCACCTTATAGAGAACCGCATTCGGCCCAAGAAGGCCGGCACTGGACGGGAACTTCGCGTCACTATCCGAAAGGGATATTTCTGGAGGAGAGCGGAAGACGCTTCCCGGGGTGGGGGGGGGGTGACGTCAGTGCTCCGGGGCTGTGACAGCAGGGCTTCAGGGCAGTGACGGCAGGGCTTCAAGGCGGTGAGAGCAGGGCTTCAAGGCAGTGACGGCACAGCTCAGATCAAGCTGAATTCTAACTTCGTCCCTCGCCTTCTCGAGGGGGGGGGGGGGGAAGCGTGAGTGCTCGGGTGGGAACGGTTAAGGTGGAAAACAAGTCTAAAGGCAGCATACACGTTTGTAAACGTTGTTGAGATAACTACGAAAATAGAACGGAATGGCTCAGAACACAACGCCCACGCATTTTGAAGCGTCAAAAACGATCCACAATGCCGCTACACGAGTGAGAAGTTGGCCCGCCTCTCTATTTATCCACCCCCTGTATTCGCTGTCCTCCTCCGAAAAAGAGGGTGCTGGGCCATTCCCACCGTCTTCGATGATTGTGATTTATTTGTTGTGCTCAATGCACCACCCACAAACGTCGCCGACGGCGTGATGCCCCAGCGACCCTGTTTTGGACGAGGACGGCAAATACAGGGGGCGGGCAGATACAGGGGCGGGCCAACTTCTTACGCGTGTAGCGGCGTTGTGGGTCGTTTTCGCTTCAAGAAAGCGTAGGCGTTGGGTTCTGCGCTATGCCATTCTATTTATATCCATAGTTATCTCAACCACGCTTACGAGTGTGTATGTTGCCTTCAAATTATTATTTATGAACGCGCACATTATGCACGTGTGTACGGAAAACAGAACAAAACAATAGCTCCATCAAAAAAGGCGCCGGAAGCGCTCTTGAATGCTAAAACAAAAAAACGAATGTAACATAACAAGTACGGATAAAAGAGGATAAAACTAGAAATCAGGAAAAAAGTCATACTATAAAACATCGGGATCTTTAAAGGCAGTGTTCACTATAAATTTCACTTCCGATATCTCCACGGTTTACGGAAGGTCTGGTGCCCTATATAGCAAGGCGTGCTTAAAAAGGACCCGAAAGACGCGTTTTTGGGTCAAAATAGGCCCACTCCTGTTTACGTTGATTCTTGAGCGAGGAGGAATTGACCGCTAGAAGGATGATACCCATCACTGCAATGGAGCGATCAGCTCACTTATCAGTTTTTCCTTGACTTGATTATTCCTGTAATCTGAGTCTTCATTTGTCCATATTGAGGGGGCTGATCAGGGGTGTGCGTAATTACGATTTACGATTTTATGATTTACGGCGTTCTTTGGACTCGTATTTACGGTTTACGATTTGCGACATTTTGGACCGTAAATCGTATTTTTTCGTAAATAAAAATACATGCAATGGAAGTTGATAACAAGATATCTCTAATTGGCCTGCTCTAATCCCACTTTGCGTATACTAATATTTTTGGTAAGGAGATGGGACCAACCCAGGCGTGTGTCTGCAACACAATCCCATCATCATTCTTTGACGCGATTCTATCATTTCAAAGCGGGACACACGGTCGGATTTGAAAGTGCTGGATAACTGATCCGCGTTGCGTGCCGCGCACGTCTCACTAGTTGCCGCCTACGACGAAATGCAGTCTGAAAGCACTCTTTACGAAGAACTTTGTTTTCGTGTTTTTCATGAAGATTAACTGTTCTGATTCCTACAACTAGTTTAGCGCCAAAACATCGAGCGAAGCAGTCTGAGATATCCAAAAATTGCTTGGAATACTGCTCCTGGTCCGCTTTTTGAGCAGATTATGTCTACTCTGAGTCGACAAAAATCAACAAGAGGGGCGTCCTTTTTTACCCAAGAAGTTTGACTCTCAAAATCGTTGCCTCCCGTTAACTTCTCTTCGTCCGCGGCAAGCGGACACTCAGAAAAGGCGTGAGCGCTAGTTTAAACGCTCATCTTCGCCCTTTTCCTTTATCTCTCACAAATGCTAACGTTTGTTGGGGCGCCTTGGCTACATTCCTCCACCATGGGAGCTAAACTACAAAAAGCGGCAAAATTTAGAAAGCGTTTTCTCTGCTTACGTTGCCTTTAATAATCTACATTATCGCCACCATAAAGCTATGAATCTGCATGTGATTTAGAAGATATAGAAAAAAAATAACTTGCGCTGGGCGACCGATACTGAGCTCTAGATAATACAGAGTTGCCACGGATCAGACTGATACTTTGCGATCTCTATTGAAGGTTGGCGCAAGTTCGGTTCCATCTTTTTCGGCGTACGTGCAACGAGTTTGAGCCAACCCTCAGTAGGGAACTCGAAGTACATATCAGTGCAAACCTTACCGAATGTATAATCGGTGTTGCCGTTCCGCTAGCAAAATGGAGGAGTTCTCAAAGTCGGCTGGTGGAAATCGCTCAGATACGGTAATTTTGGCTCTTTTTAACGCTTACAACGGCGTTGGCGTTTCGGGAGAGGAATTAAGAGTATAATTGTGACCCTGATGCCCAGCAGGTACTCGGACAGCTGAATCGGGCAGGCGGAATTTTCATGACCTAGGAAGAAGTTGTGGAATGAGGGATAAGGGAAAGCAGAGAAATACGGGTAAGGCGGTCCCATTAAAGGTATGGTATACTTTTACGAGACACGGTCGCGTCGCTCTGCACAACGACAGCGACCGTCTGTCGTGGAGCTTCCGCCTTCTAAACTGTCGCATTCGCAGTGCGCTTAGCAGCGACAGGCTTTGGTTCACTCGCAGTATGCCAGCCCTACGCGACATTTCGCTGCGGCTCACACGCGATAACTGTTCCTACAACAACCGATGCCGTTGCTCAGATGCGGGTCTCGCCGCGATTTAGGCTAGATTTCATGCCTGTCGCTCATGACAGCGACAAAGTATACCATACCCCTTAGACGTGGTTAGCTGTCAAATACTGAACGCAATCTAATATGTATGTGCTTAGTACAAGCAACGGTGGACAGTAGGACGGTAGGTACATAGTTTCGCTTGTTTCACCATAGTGAAATATTTTTAGTGGTTATTGTTAATATTTGCTGTTTACGATTTACGATTTACGGTTTACGATTTACGATGGTTTTGTCGTAATTACGATTTACGATTAACGAAATTTGAAATTTTATTTACGCACACCCCTGGGGCGGATCTGGGGCACCAGGCGTGTCTGGGGCACCAAAACGCTTGTTTGCAGCCGTTATTTTGCCGCTCCTGGCTCTTTTTGTACCGTTCTTTGAACACTAGAAGCCTAGGATCCTTCTCGCCTATCATTTCACTGTGGAAAGTCAACGAGGATAATCATCGTGAACGCTGCCTTCAAGACGATTAAGAGTAGATTAAGTGGTGAACTAAATTTTTGAAGGAGTTGAAATTCAAACATAGTGCGCGTCTGTTAATCAACAAATTTCGGGTCGGAACTGCTCGGTTACAGAAAAATTTTGACCTGGCCTGTGTCCGGGATGTTTTTGGTCTGAGCTTTTGTGAGTTTCCTCTTGTGCGTGAAATCGCAAATGTGAAAAAATCAGAGGTGGTAGTGATTTGGGGTGTTAAACGCGAATTACCAGGCGTTAAGTTCGCGTTAAACGCGAGTTTAACCACAACAGAATCTGAGCAGGACTCCTAATAGTTGGGAGAGAATTCGCTCTAGTTTCACCCTAACATCCCTCAGTGGTAGGCATTTGTTATTCTTTCAATGAAAACGCCTCGAAAAAGCGACAATTATAACCATTGTTACGAAAAATAGCGATTTCAAAACGTTTTCAGGGCTGTTTTTTTTCTAAAATTCCGACATAAGGCATCCTCGCGGTAAGTTCGCGTTTAACATACTCTCGCAGACAGCACGGAAATAGTGCTGAAATGCGAGAGGAACTGGCGCTTAACGAAAAACTTCTCCCGAGGAGTTTTTGGATGCGGTTAGCAAGATACTGTACCGAGCATATTTTTTGCAAAATGGCGTTTTGCGGCGTTTTTTGAGTTCACAAAGCGCCGCATCGCCATAACTCACTTCAAAGTTGACTAAATGAGTTTTTTCAGATAGTTTTCGTGTTCCTCTCAGTAAGGCGAATGTAATAGTATGTGTTGAAAGCTCTTTGAACTCATTTTGTTGAAAAATGTGTATTTCCTTCTAAAATTCACATCGACCACAGGTTAAAAAATGACAGATTTCTGTTATCATGACCGTCTGATCAGTTCATTATGAGCGGTTTAGAGGTGCAAATATGCAAATTTCGATAAACTTTCGGAGTCGAATCTATTCTTTTGGAACACTATCGTATAGGACTAAAAGGAAGCAATCCAGAAATGACTTCAGAATTGAAATTGGACCACTTTGAAGCAAGTTATGGCGTTGCGGCGCTTTGTGAGCGCGAAAAACGCCGCAAAACGCTTTCTTTGCAAAAAAATTGCTCGGTACTGTACAGTAGGAACAGTTTTGTCCATCTATACCAAGGGCAAGTACGAGTTTAATTAATGCAGAGGGTTAAGGAAGTTTGATAGCACTGTTAGCCATTTTGATTCAGGACCTCAGCCTATCCTTAAAACTGAAAGGTGTTTCAAGGGATAGTCTTTTAACGGCTTTCGCCAGGGAAACGGGCGATGAGGGATCAAAAACAAAGCAGGGATCATTGCTGAAACACGTTGGCCGTCTTCTTTGGTGACACTAATCAATCCCTCCCAATCAGCTGTTAATTTTTCGACACTTCTCCCGCTTTTGTATATTTTCTTCCGGAAATCATTCGCTTCGCTATTCTCAGGTCAGTTTCATTTTCATAATTCATTGCATAGCACAGGCTATGAGGAGTATGTAGTAAATTATTTGCTTGCTCGCGTTTCGAACAGATTTCCACAACTTTTTTAGTGCATAAAAGTGAAAATTTCCCAAACCACTGATTTTCAAGTGATTTGATGCTTTAGTAATGTTTAATCAGCATTAGTCTGGGCGTATCGAGCGAGTTTTGTGGGAAATAAATGCGAACTTGTTTTTAAAACCACTGTATTTGTACTCCTTTTTCTGCAAGATTCGAATATTCTTCTTTCATTGCCAGATCAGTGCCATCGTGGCCTCTTATTTTTTTCTTGATGGTCCGCGACGCACTTGCTTTGGTGCATTGGTAGAGCCACTCGAAGTGTTTCAATTTCTTACCTTGAAATATGTGCACAAAATATTTTCCTTGCATGATGCGCATATGAGTGTGTAACAGAGTTTCTATATATTTTCAGCACTAACTGCGGGCGGGGGATTAGTTTCATTTTGAGAAGACGGCAAACACCTCACAAATTCAACTGCATCAATGACCGAAACCACACCATTACCCCAATCTCGGACGCCAGACTTCAGTTGCACGCTTCCTAAAAGAAACGCTTGAATACTTTTCAAGAACGAAAATAGACTATCTAGTTTATCATCATTCTTATAAGTTTTTAACTATCCATTTCAGTTGAATACAGGACATTCTTTGAATTTATGCATTACTCGACAGTTTCGGAATGTCTTTTTCGCACTTAGCGTTACCTTCCCAAGAACACCTTGTAAATAATTCATACAGAAATTTTCGAGCTTTCGTTCGCTCGAAATTTCCTTCGAAGAATTTTTTTGTTTTTTGAAAAAAAAAATTTGTTTGAAAATTTTTTAAAAAACGGTAACAAAGTTACTACAAATGCAAACTTTTGTCAGATCACGCGCATTTGATTGATTAAGGCTAATGATTAACCTAACATGTCTTTTCGAGAGTGGTCCTGAAAACTCACGGAGCTCATAAAAGTACGAGAATTAGGATTTCCAAGGAAAATTTTAAAAAAGTGCGTTCTGTTCGTGTTTTGAACAAGCGAAATATTAGGAAGTTTCCTTTGAATGCTCTTCTTAATGAATAAAATGAATAGCATTACTTCTATAATCTTTCCGATCCCTCGTCTTTCCACCGTAAACGTCGTTCGTGTCCAAGTGTAGAAAATACTTATGTGGACGAAGGTCACACATAATGTATGTGTAAGCAGAGAGCAGCTTTCGTTAAACCATCAACAAATCGTGGCACCTATGTCGCGGTTCGTTGCCGGCCAGGAGGTGGCGGTTTGTTCGCGTTAATTTGGCGGCTCTACTGCATTTATGTCGCGGTATGTTGGCGGCTTGGAGGTGGCGGTTTATTCGCGTTTAACACCCCATTTGCTACCACCCCAGATGATCGGAGTGAGACTTTGCCAGTGAGTATTTTGTATGACATAACGAGATCATTTCTTTTTCTCCTACTTTCAAGGTTGCGTAACCCAAAAACTTGCCGCCTTACCCACACTCTCCAAAGCAGCTATGTCCTTTTTTAAATAAAGATTAAAAACCGCGGTACCATTTTCAACAAGCGGTCTAACGTACGATTTGTATGCTCTAATAAGGATTTGCGGGTTTTTTGTCCTACGCGCTTTGAAAAGGTTATAGGTCCTATGCATTGCCTTGGAGATTATGGCCCTGTAATGTGAGCGGAAACTTAGTTTATCGGTGATAATAAAGCCTAAATCTCGTATTTGTTGTGCACCCTCCAAGGTAATGTTATTTAAGCTGTTATTTAAACTAGGTGCACTGATTCACACCTTTTGGCATCTACATATTATACTTCGTGGAAGTAGGGGACATTTGGCGTAATTGAAGATGTCGTTTAATGTATCGTCGATATAAATCTAGAGCTTTAGCAAAAGTCTCTGGTCTTCCATAGTCTTCCAAGATCAATCCCTGCAGTGGCAACTATGTATGAAACGCTATTCGTGGATAAAACCCATTGTATTGAAAAGCTGTAAAAGCTAACTGATGGCGTGCATTGAAGTTCTTCAATTGATCGAATTTTGAAATTATGATGGATGTCAAACAACTTCAGTACATCACACCTCAAAATAATACCATGACCAAGTACTTGTTTGAATGTTTTCATTCTCTCAACAACATTTTTCCTGACAAGACAAAAACAGTGCCAATTTTTTTCTGAAAAGCATTGATATTCTACAACCTGATGTAATTTTTGTTCGAACGTCTTGAATATTTTGTTAAAGATCAAGTCATAATTCTGAATTTATAATAATTCTGGTATCTTCCCGTTTAATTTACGAATTTCCGTTTCCGGAGTTTTTTAGATGTCTCTCTTGCGTTCAATTTTCGAGAGCCATTAAAAACATTCCCACATAGCCCGATCGTGACCATCAATTACTAGTACCGTCGCTCATGTCATAAATTCCTACCCAGCATTGTGCCAGCTTTCCTGGGAGGACAATCGTTTATAATTAGGCGACTTTGAAGCGTTCAACTTCACATCAGACGCTCGCCGAGGAGTTGACATTTATACCGATTTATGGTGTGCAATTTTTTGCACACAGAACCTTTAAAAAATTTCATTAATTGCTAAAAAACCTATGAAAAAAATTTAAAACTTTAGCATTCTACTGCCGAACACAAACCTATGCTAGAAAGTGGACCTCCGGGAGTCGATATGTCTATGGTCGATCCATCGAGAATTCAAGAAGTAAACACATTGCTAAGAAGGTCGCCACAAAAGCTCAGTGAGTCGATTTCCAGGATAATATTGAAATTGCGCCCCTAGTATATGCACAGAATTTGGCGAGAGTGGTGTCTATCGTTAGAGGCGACTTCTACTTATCTTTTAAGCAGTGTACGAGCTTCGAGTTGGGAAAACTCCTCATTATTTGAAGCTACCCGTGAATGCTAGTATTTTTTGATTTCTTCAGAAGAAGCGAAAAGCTGCTCGGTCAGGTCATGAGCAATCTCTTGGCACAAATGCTAGCTCAGGCACCTGTTCGATCCGACCGATGGCCGAACCGCTTTTTTCTGCCGCTTCGGAGCAAGCGAGAGACGTTTCGGCAAAGCTCCGCCTTCTAGAGTGAGGACTTTTTAAAATGAGACCGAACGAACGAATTTCGAATAAATTCGTTCATTTTTTATTTCGAACGAACGAATTTCGAATAAATTCGTTCATTTTTAATTCCGAACGAACGAATTTCGAATAAATTCGTTCATTTTTAATTCCGAACGAACGAATTTCGAATAAATTCGTTCATTTTTTATTCCGAACGAACGAATTTCGAATAAATTCGTTCATTTTTTATTTCGAACGAACGAATTTCGAATAAATTCGTTCATTTTTTATTCCGAACGAACGAATTTCGAATAAATTCGTTCATTTTTTATTTCAAACGAACGAATTTCGAATGAATTCGTTCATTTTTCATTTCGAACGAACGAATATTCGAAATTCGAATATTCGAATGACGAATAATTTAAGCATCCATAGCAATATTGCGCAACTACGAAGTGAGCAGCAATAACAAGTTGAATTCTTCTTCTAAAGCTTTATTTCCACCTACAATTGAAATTAATAAGGCACGGCTCATCTTTAAACCTGTACGGGCTACAACGCAAAGAATGCTAAATCAACTTTTTCGCTCTAATTTAGCCCAAGGAGCTTATTCCAGGAGCCTAATTAACTTTGCTTGCCCCATAGGCCAGCCAGATTGGTGGAGCCAAGCTCCATAGTTATCTCCATAGTATGCTTTCGCTTCCATGGTTTGAATGGGAGGCGCAGAGTTCTACTGGAGCCAACGACGGGGCTCGGATCCACCGACCTGGCTGGCTTATGGAGCGAGCAAAGTTTGGAACCCGATATATCATTCGACGCAGAATTTTACGTAGATTTCAAAAACAACCCTCACTATGTTAAAGAGTTGTAGGCGAAAAACCGGTGTTTCGTAAAATGAATTAGGCTGAAGGATCGAGAAAATATTTCCCCAAATTGGAAGCACAAGTTGACCCAGAATTCTATCTCCAAGCACAAAAAAGTTATGGACGAAAAACCGGCAGTGACACCCACCCAATCTTGAAAATGACTTGCATGAGTGTTTGGCCACTTTCATTCTTTTTTGGGGCGTTTCACAGGCTGTCACCGGTTTTCCCAATGATGGAGGTTCCCCCTTCACCTGCCCAGAGGTGAAGGTTGGTGGAGTACATGGCTCCACCCAACGATGCTATGGTTGGTGTTATCATTGCGCGGCGGCATGAGAAAATGGGCGTGGCCAAGTTTGATTGCCATGTGGCTTCCCCTTGTTGGGACCGCCCTAGTAGCCTCATCAGACGGTGTAGGGAAAAATTTAGCTCTTGCGTTCGGAAAATTGGAACAATGGAGTAGTGGAAAAAATGAATTCAGTCTTAGAAGGTATGTATTTAGAATCCTTCATACATTAGAGCCGATTTTCATATTTTTTGTTAAATCAGATCGGGTATTCAAATTCGAATAACGTTCGAATATTCACCTCCGCGAATAATAAAATTTGAATAATGTTCGAATATTCGCCTTTTGCGAATAGTCGAACTCGAATAATATTCGAATATTCACCTTTTGCGAATAGTCGAATTCGAATAATGTTCGAATATTCACACTTTTCCAATATTCGAATGTTCGAATAAAAATTCGTTCGAAAAATTCGAATATTCGTTCGAACTCGAATATTCGGTCCTCACTCTACCGCCTTCCCGTTTTGCACGAGAGAAACGGGAGACGTCGGGGGTTGGCGCCGTACTAATCAATCAACTCGATTGGACCGACAGCGAAACGAAACATTGCGAAATTTGGGAAGGGATGCCAAATTGCCCTGTGTCCAGCATTGTTCTTCACTTGTGTGGCTGGACGAAACCACTCCATTCTTCGCTTTGTTTTGAATTATTGTTGAGGTCATGCTCAAATCTTTTCGATCTCGAGAGTTTCGTGAAAATTGTAGCCAAAAAATTAATTTTCCAAGTGGGGAGGATTGTAAGATTGTAAGAGTTTCAGCCCAAAGCCGAACTTGCTTAGAAGATAGCAAGAATTTTTGGAAGCTGTGCTCATTAAGAGCGCATACAGAGTTGCAGGAGCTGCGTGTTGTGCGATAGTCCAGGGGGGCGACCAGGGTTGTGCGGAACTGTTCCGTATTTCCGATGGTTTTTGAGCTGTTCCGTTCCGCTTCCGTTTCCGGCTTTTGGGCCCCCTGAAACGGAAGGAAATAGGGTTACGCGGGTAATGAAAGGGGTCTTGGCAAGGATGGTTGGAGGCATCATGAGTGGCTGCAAGTCACTTTCAAATTCTTGTGTTCAGTCGAATATCTGAGCCTAGCTGGGATCCTCGACAAATTTCGGGGTTTTTAATTTGCGCCACCCTAGGATGATGAAACGAAATCGGCGTGGCAGGAATCTGACCACTTTTTGGTGAATTTTTTCGAACGGCTTTCTCTCCGAGAACGATTTTTGTGGGGCTTCCCGCTAAAGTCCTCTTATTCGTTCGCTTACCTAAACAAAAACAGTAGGAATTGGGACTACGTTTTTATGCACTTGTAGCCTGTCCTCCAGGAAAGTCTTGGCGGAAAAAGGTGGCCACGGGCAGCGGCACTGCTCGCTAGAGGGGAATCACAAGCGAATATTCCTTTTCTCATCGAAGCAATTTCTTTTATTTTTTAATTCAATTTGGTGGTAGCTCCGATAGGCAATTGAGATTCAAACCAAAGTTTTAAAAGTCGTCCGTGAGGATCTGGAGATTGACTTTTGATCAGGCTTGAACACACAACGCGATTACCCGCAGTCCTGCACACTTTGCACAGCCTGGACCCCTTTCTGGGGGATAGCTGTACACTGCTTCAAAGGGGCAGCCCCACACTCTGAGTAATTTTCGAAACTGCCTTTCCAGATTTTACAGGAGCAAGAACTCGAAATCGTGGAATGTCTCTTGACTGAAACCATAGGTTATCGCATTAGAGCTGCAAGCAGTGAGCAGTGACAGAACGTGAGAATGAGCTAACTCATAAGTTTTTGATCTCTTTCGTTTCCAGCATTTTTGGTTATTTTCTTCCGTGTCCGTTTCCTGAAATTTTGAAAAAGATTTCCGCACAGTCATGGGCGTGACCCATAGACTCGCAAGGGGCGAGCTGCGGGCAGTGCGAAAACGTTGATCAGCATCAGGGTACGAGCTGCCGTAGAGCGCGAAATGAATTGGAACTAGCTAATTTGGCTGAGGAACCATTTTTCTACAAAAAAAGGTTTGTCTACGGTCGGACTTGCTAACAAGTATAACGTGATTCGAAGCAGAAGAAGAAGTTTTTGAGTCCGCAATTGCGGACCGGAATTGGCTCCGAGAACGACAGTATGAGAAAAACAGGCCGAAAATGAACAAAACTTCGTACTATAAATCAGGTGAAACGAATCATCAGGAAACTTACAGTTGAGTGTTTATAGTATTGAGTGGTTGTTGAAGTGTACGGATCCCATGATCAAAACTAGGTTGATGACGTCACCATCTTGTTAGGATCGATTCTACGCCCGATACCTTTCAGA